>OZ024891.1:13296957-13709457 GCA_964017195.1 Siderastrea radians | reverse complement strand
CATTAAATGAAAAAAAACTCGAAGATTTAGGGTAGTTCTAGTAATATGGATTTAAACCGGCTTTCGACGTAGATTGTCCTGAAATAACAAAAGCGAAGCAGTTTTTAAAATATTTGTACAGTTTCATACATTGAAATTGTAAAAACAAACGCAATAAAGTATATTACAAAATTGTTGAAAGAATAGAGCGCTTTTCAAATGAGTGTCGTAAAACCAAAACCAAAGTAATTACCCCAGCCAATCACAACAAAAACAAATTACCCAATGAACCAATCAGAACTCGAAGCAAGTACATGTAACCGGCGTCAAGCGCGGGAAAACGCGTGCGAGCGCGAGCAAGTCGCGACTGATTGGTTTGAGGTTTACTCCTGATTGGTCGAGAAAGTGGCGCGAAAGGTTTTAACCAATCACAGAGCGAAGTAAAGCAAAACCAAAGCAAAACACGAATTACTTTCGACACTCAATTGAAAACCGCTCTATTGAATAATTGTTAATTAAAATAAACAAAAAAACAGACAAACCAGCACTAAATAAGAGAGGCCTGTAGGGCACCGTCTCATAGCCGTACAGTTTTAAGGACGTTTCGTTGTAGTAGGTTGTTCAAGGTCACTGGATGATTGATTGGTTGCTTAATGATATTCTTTGGGGGTAAAGACGGAAGAGGGCTTATGTCTCTGCGGTTTTCTTGAGGAAAGGGCTTAAGGTTATTGCAATGCCTCCATGACGCTTATGTCTGAAGGTTTTCGGGTACCCTTTGAACAATGGTGGCTCGACCTATTGTTGTACGCAGCAATTTTAAAAATGAGAAATTCCCGAAGTAAATTACAGGCATGATAATGAATTTATTTGGTTATGAAAAGGTTGTCATAAAGTTCTTGCTGATATCAAGAGGGAACTAAAACGCTAGAATCTACACTGGGTCGGTTTTATCGAATTCAAACGTTGGGCGGTGAAAACAAGCTAAGACTTCAGTCCACAAAATATTACATGAAAGATTTATTGAAAAAATACCCTTTAACCCGGGCATTAAGTTAGGAATCACCTTTCTCGACAAGTAATCACGCAAATATACAGGTAACACAATTTTATAAAACGTATGGCATTTCTTACTGTATTGTAAAATACTTAAAATGAGAGAGCTGAAGGATAATTCAGAGGTTTGATTCCAGCAATTACGGTTTGGTTTGAAGTCCTTGTGGTTTTTTATTTTTGGTCTATGTATATTTCTCTACTTCGAAAACAAAAAATGTGGAGAATTCAGTATCTCTTCAACCTAATGGCTCACAAATTAATTCCAGCTTGTAAGGGCCCGATTTGATAAACACAGGTTTTCGTGCTGTTTATAGTCTTCATATTTACCATAGTTTATAACGTAAATCGATCAGTGAGTCACTAAAGGTCACTAAACATCCCCCTAAAACGTCTTGATAAGACGTTTGTATAGCGGGAGGTTTAAATTGACACCATTGGTAAAACTCAAGTTCATGGTAATTTTTGAGACGGTAAATTGTCCTTAGCTTGCCTATTGTAGTCTATAAAACGGCTTTTTTTCTACTCGTCCCCACAAAGGACAGCAACAATTCACTCCTAATATTTTCATCATCATCATCATCATCATCATCATCATCATTATTATTATTATTATTTTTTTATTTTTTTTTTTTTTTACAACTATTCAAAATCATGTCACTCTTCAGAATGCCAAAATTACGAAAGTCTCAACACTGCTGACAGAAAGGTGACGTACGGCCCTGGCAGCAAATGTGACCATGAACTTAGTACGGGGTGGTACCGATTTGAAGGCGCTGCAGGAACAAGAATGGCTTCTTCATGCCCACCTGCCTACAGATGTGGCACTGATTACTCTGGATGGTTGAAGGACAGTCATCCCACTGTTGCGGAGGGAGTAGTCACTAGAAAGGCCTGTTTTCATGCGCCAGCTGACTGCTGTTGGGCTTATGCACACATCAAAGTGAGGAACTGTGGTCCCTATTATGTGTATCAACTCGGTGATACAGGTTTCTGTAATCTCCGCTTCTGCGGCAGTGACTAAACTGAAGGTGCATTGTATTCAGTAAAACTCAGCATCCGACCACAGAAAACGTAAGGTAGTAATTCAAAAAGAAAAAAGCAATATCATATAGTCTTTAAAGGAGCTACGTCACGATGTTTCGAGATGTTTTATGGGGGACCGTTGAAAATTGTCGTTAATTGGAAGGAAACCTTAAAATAATAGTTTTCCAGGGTAGACAAACGTCAAAGAGGAAAGCGTAAACCAAAAGGGAGCCAGGATGGTTAATGTTAACACCGATTGCCAACTGCCAAACTTGAAAAGGTTAGGCTAAATTTTTCAAGATGCACAAGCCGTGACGTAGCTCCTTTAAAATACTTTACCTTGTTAGACGCATGCTCAGAGAGAGTGCATTCATAAAGTAAAAAGGAACAACAGCTAGTTGTTCAGTCTCTTTGGATTAACCAAGAGAGGAAAAAGGGGTAGTGGTATTAACACATTTTAGTGAGAAAAACACAGTAGCAGGGCATGGTCACAGTAGCTCATATTAATCCTGAGATATGTTATGGGGCTTATTATATAACGGGTTAAGCATAAATGAAATTATAAATAGTGTTTTTTTCTTTGAGTCTCTAGTTATAAAATTCAAAAAGGTAGCCTGGCGGCATATTAAATAAAATCGTAAGGTCAAAAGCAAAAACAGTTAGGCTCTTTACAGAGTACTCGTCGGTGGTCATACTATTAATAACTGATAACATAAGTAGAATAACAAAACAAAAGATAACTATGAAAATAACTTGAACTTAGTCATAAATCGAAGAGCCGGATCTAGATAAAAATCAGAGTTCAGTTCTAAAAGTCTAATAAGATACAACGGAGTACCTCTAACCTGCTTAACCAATCATAGCGCCGAAACGAAGAACCTAATATCGGTCTACTAACGGGAACTATAGTATCTTTGCCCCTCGCTATTTTGCTTCAAGATGCGTAAAACATGGTACAATGTTGCTAAAGCGTTAAGAATAGATGTCGACAAAAATGAAGAACAATTCGTGAGTGTAAAAGCAACAACAACAGCATCAACTTGGACATATAGGAACGATTATTTTAGAATAGTAAAAGGTCACTGGTTGTGAAAACTGACAAACTTTTTGTTAGCGTTTCAGTTTGCGTAATTAGTGTCTTTTGACTCGTTCGTTAACTTATTGCTTAAATAAGGATGAGGAATTTTCTGTATTTAAAAGGGCTATATGAGCTATCTTTTTAGTGCTACTGTTAAAGTTAAAAGACATTTGGATCAAAGGAACCCTGATAAAAATAATGGTGCAGTTTAGTTTTCCGAATTTATAAAAGTGTGTTTAGTTGGGAATGGCTAGGATGGAAACAGATTGCAACTTTAGAAAATTGGACCAATTTTTTCAAGTTTTTTCCTCGCGTCTTGGAAAAATCGATTGACCCTTTGAGCCCTGAAATGAAAATGCATATTCTCCTTACTGCTATCCATACATTTATCGTGGAACTAGTAAGGAGAATTTGTCTAAATATCAAGATATCTTATCCTTGGTGATTAGTTCCTTTATTCTCATCACTTGAGTGTTTGAAAAAGTAGTGATAATGTAAAGTGAAATTTTATTTTCGTCACTTTAGGACTTAAAGGGTTAAAAGTGATTATTGTTTGTTCTCCCTTCGAGAAAATCAATTCCTGTCTTCCTCTTGGTGATCCAGGGGCGTTTCGTGTACATCAATAGGTTCTTAGTTTTAACTGAATTTCAGCACAGGTTCCTCAATGACGTAGCAGCGTTAATGTTATGGCATGGTACTTGTGGTTGTTGTATAAAGTTAACTAGGTACTAAGTCTTAAAAACGACAGACTGTGAAAGACTCAAAGAGTAGCATGTAAAGGTTAATAAATTAATAAGGGAGGATAAAATAAAGGCATAAAAAGGTAATGCTTATTCCGTTTTTACTGTAAAACACCATCAACATGTTCACGGCTTTTAAATTTTTACAATCACAAGTCACGGCATGGTATGGCATGGCATGGGCCAGTGTAGTTGTTTGAAGTTCACTAATTATTAAGTCTTAAACAAGATAAACTGCAAAAGACTCAGAGAGAAGAATGTAAAGGTTATTGAATAATGGAGGGTGAAATAAAGGCACAAAGGGCAATGTTTGACTCGCTTTCGTTTGAGTTACTTTAAAATACCATCAGTGATACTCTGTACCCTAAAAGTTGTACCATACAGGCATATTCCTGATTCCTCAAAAATAAAATGCTGATGATGAGCTCTTGACTTGTACTCCCAGATTTTAGCGCCAACTTTGTGACGTCATTTCTCGGCAATTCAACGGATGTCAGCAAATCTCTTCCGTTTTTCCTTCCATTTTCTTGACCTGTTGAGCCAGTTCTTCGTCTGAAATATCTCCCAAAATTCCAGAATGAACCTTGGCAGTTCTTCAGACTCCATTCAATTGGAGAAATCGGAGCAATTTAATACTTACATGAAACACTCATCAAAAATATCCGAGAAACCAATAAGCGCGCGAGAATTCCCATGTGATTACTGTAAAAAAAAACCTTGAACTTCTCGATCAACCAGTCAAATTGCACAAAAGAAGACCAAGAAAAAGAACTTTAATGCAATTCATCTACAGCGCAAGGAACAAGAAAACAATATAACACAATACAAGACAAATGCAATAACTGCTAGTAAACTAGTTACACCAGATTTTCATGGCATGGCGCGATTTATAAACTTATTTGTGGCTATCCAAAATCCTGATAAGGTTGGACACGGCCAAATTTAAGTTTTGGCGAACGCCTCAGCACTAATAGAAACAAAACAATTTTGAACGCCCACAAACCTCAATCAAAGTGAAATGGAACATCTACTCTTAACCACTCAAAGTCGATATTAAATTTACGGCGTCAGACCATTTTGGTTTCACTTTTCACAAAAAATTGTCAATTTCCGAAGCAGAAATACAGCGCTTTTTAAGACTGGTAAGCTTTGACAAAGTTTGATAGGAGATAAAAACGACTTTCGCACTTGTAAACCGCAATTATTGAGCAAAAAATTTGCCCTCTGAGAACGGGCCCTTCTAACTCAAAGCTTAAACCCAATTATAGGGTACCAGGGAGACTTCGGTGCAGAGAGGTGACGTCTGATTTGTTTTTTGGTATAAGTGTTATGCAAGCTTAATAACATGATGCTCATATCATAAACTGGAAAACGTACAATAACCTTAAAATACTTTCCAATTTTTTATTTCCCTACTTAGAACATTGATTTCTCGCGCTTTCGCTGGCAATTCAAATCTGCTAAGCCACCAATTTGAACTTAACAATTCAGGTTTAGCTAAGCATTTAAGATCAGCAGAAGCTCTCTGTCAGTTCTTTGCGTTGACCAGAATCATAACCAGCCATTTGTTTGTCACTGGGGTATTCAGTAAATGGCTTCTAAAAACGTGCAACACGCTGTGCTGTAATAATCAGACGAAACACGTTCAGTGGAAACAGTTAACGGAGAGATAATTTGCAATATAGACCATAGTTTTACGGCGTTTTCGGGATAAAGGCTGACTTAAACTTGCTTAGTTCGATCATCATTTTAAAATGAAAAAGGCGTTCAGAGTAGCCTCGTTCCCAGGCCTTTATGCGCTATCGAGTGACTGAGGGAAGCTTGGTACCGAACGCGATAGCGAATTTTCCCGCCGAACTCGTCGGGTCACAGTTGATTACGCGCTGAGGACGACTGGGAACGAGGCCGCGTTCAGGGAAAAGCAACTAAGAAAATTATGCTCTTATCCAAAAAAAAAAATGGCAGCTTGCGTTTGATTGCCTCCCTTATTTTTAATTTAAACCGACCTTAGCTTGCATCTAATTAAAAAGGTTTACTGACAACGAGCGGCTAGAAGAATAAGAGACTTGAAAAAACTTTGGAAAAAAATTGAAAATTCCAAATTATGATAATTAAAAGCGGCCTCGACCTTGACTGAACCTTTTTCCGGCAAACAACTAGAGCGGAGAGTCATTTCCAGTAACCATACAAAATTACGCTCTTAAGGTTGATTTCCACTGTTGCGTAAATTTTATGTGCGTACGCGCGTGAATTTAACTGGCTTTACGCGCGTAACTAAAATTAGAGACGATACATGAGCGGCGTACGTTAACGTAAAAAGTTGAGAGCTTTTCTACTTTTTACGTTTACGTAAGCCGTTCATACATCGTCTCTAATTTTATTTATGCACGCAAAGCCAGTTAAATTCACGCCCGTACACACGTAAAATTTACGCAACAGTGGAAATCAACCTTTACACAACAAATGTTACTTTAACCATTGGAAACTATGCTCTAACGGAAGAGCGACTTGCCGTTATTCAAATTAAATACCATCAGTATAAGTGTGCGCAACTTCGGCAAATCTCTTGTAGTTATCGTATAATTGCCGAGTTTTTTTGCCGAATAAGAAAGAGCCTGAGCACTTCGAAAGCTTCCTATCAGCGTACGGACATCACTGACAGTAAGTAACGTTAAGCAGGAGCTCTTTTCCATTTATTATAACCCTACCACCCCAGGGTAGAGACTTACTCACAGTTTACACAAAATCAACTTGGCTACAGGAGACGCTTCGGTGAGAGGGGTAAAATGTTTTCTATAACATCGTTTAACAAGCTACTGAAGCTACATAACCTTACGTCGGAATATAAACTAGAAATCTTTTCCAGTTATTATTACATACACTTATACAACGTCAAAATTCAGGCTTCATGCGATATAGTTTTGAAAATTAACTAGAGCAGAAAACTAAAGCTTCAACCATACAAAATTATGGTAATTTAACCGAATTCTCTTTGACATTGAGCGAAAAAAATTGCTCTGTTTTCTTATGGACTACCCAAACAACACCCAACGCAGACAGCACGAGATACTAGTGTCACTTTTTAAGTCGCCATTTATATTTCAATCACTCAAAAAACAGGACAATTTAATAAGAGAAATAACCGAAAAAAAGGAAAGTGTATTGCATCAAGAAGCCTAACTTAAACCCGTTCTTCACGTGAAACATAAACGCGTCCAGTCATTACTTACCCATTAAAGTATTCACAAGACTATAACACTTATTAGGAATGCTTAAGGAGAAGACAGTTTGCAAAAGATGGTTTTAGGGCGTTCTTGTTAAAAGCTGGCTTAAATTTGTTAAGGGGCATTTTGAAATAAAACTAACAGCTTGAATTCGACTATATCAATTTTCTGAATGCAAACTGACCATAGCTTAAACGTTAAACTAGAACAAAGAGAGGCCTAAATTAAGCAATCTGTCATTAACTTAGCCAAAAAAAAACCGTTTAACAATTTGGAATTCTGAGAACGCAAGGTATACAGAGTGAGGACAAAAGGACAAATTCGCTCTGGGCTCACAGATTTTATTTGCTGCTATCAAAATCTTGATAAAATAATTGACTCGACCAAGTTTTAAGTTTTGCACTTCGAGCGAACTATAAATTGGAATTACACGGCATTGTCACAGGGTCGAATGTCTTGAAATACATGTACAATTTGACGCGGTTAAGTTTGTCAAGTTTTTGCGGACGTGTCCGCATTTAAAACCAAAGTAGTTTTCAAAACTTACCGACGTCAATCATTATGAAATAGAGCATCTTCTTTTAGCGGAACAAAAAAATTGTAACACCAGTGTTTTTCTTTTAATGTTTGTTTTTTCGAGAAATTCTAACTTCACAACTGGTGTATGTTATTCGAAAATCAGAAAAACAATTCTACACTGAGTTGTTTCAAAGAAAATTGGTAATTTATTGAACAAATGAAAAATTTTCTGCCGTCAATATTAAGTCTTGGTGAGAAGCTATATATATATGTATATGTATTTTTTCCATATGTTTTGAGGAAAATTTTAATCTTCTGTGTATGTTTTGCGTTTGTTTGTAGCTAATGACATTTCCGTTCCAAATTAATGACTCACTGGACAAGAGCAACCCAGAAATTATGCGTAGAGTTCAACGGAAATTTGCCGAGCCTGGAATGACGGGAAGTCACTCTTCCGTGAGAGTATAGTTTCCAGCAGTTGTCATTAGAAAAATTTGTTCTGTAAGAGCATAATTTTGTGTGGTTACAGGAAACGAGTCTTTGCTCTAGTTGTTTACCTAAAAAAGACTATGAGCCAAAGTTACCGCCGGCTAGTGTTAATTCTCAGAGTTTGAACTTCTTTTTTTTTTTTCACTTTACTGATTGCTTTATTCAAGTCTACTTCTTGCTGTTCTGGTCGTTTGGTGTTCTAAACTACTTTAATTAGATGCAAGCTAAGGTCGGTTTCCAACGGTATAAATAAAGAAAAGGGGCCAGTCAAACGAAAGTTGTCAATTTCTTGGATGATAAGATAATTTTTGTTACTTTTTTTTCTGTGGGATTTTTTATTTCAAAATAATGATCATACTTGAAAATGTCGAATTCGTTTGTTTTTTGTTTTTTTTTTGTTTAACTTGAATGTTGAAGATGGAGGGAGTCTACTGAAATCCCTTTACAATTTTTAACTTTGTAGAAATAGTCTTTCTGTTTACATTATGCAGGCTTGCTAATTGGTTCTTTTATCATGAAGACTGTTTTTGCTGTCATCATAACTACTGCAATCATGATGCCCATGATGTCAGAAGGGAGCAGTGAGTAGTTCATACTATGCTAAGCACAGGACTATACATATCTGAGCGAAGTTTAAAAAACAGTTGATACCGGGCGCAGCGATGTATCCTGATAGTGGCTGGAGACTGGCTTTTGAGACCGGTTCCTCTTCCTCCAGAGGATTCAAGGACTACCGCAGGGGTGGGGGCCAAAGGGTAGCAGGGGGCCAAAACGGCCGGTGAGCTATCTGGAGGCGGCTTCCCACTCTGATTCCACAGTTTGAGTGCTCCGGTATTCAAATGAGCTCAGTTTAGCGACTGAAATGTTTTTAAAGGTACAAACTGTCTCAAACGACTGCCAGGGTAGGAGTCCCAGAGGGCAGGGAGTTGGGTCACCCAGCCATTTAAAGAGTTGAATTACAAAGACCTGAAAAACACTGATTGTTATTTAACGTTTTATTTCTTAGATTGCAAGCAGAAGCTAAATACCTGTAAAAAGAACCTGAAAGGTTGGTCATGACCATTTGTTGGTAATAGCTTCACGGGTGGGGTCTAACAATTAAGTATCTGAGAAAGTGAGGTTACTTTGCTATCTTCCTCTAATCCCTTAGATCTCCAGTCCAAAGTTGCTGATCTGACCAAAGAAAATGCGAAACTGCGAGGTAAGGTTACTGTTTTGACGAATTAGTATCATTTTTTTTGTTTGTTTGTTTTTTCTATTTTTTTTTAGTTGGCGGTGGCCTGTATAACATTGTGAACAAGTTTCCAATAGATCTTACGATTTGAAAATAGAAAGAAAGGCTGCAGAGATCAAGTGACATTAAGAGATATGGCTGTTGGTAAACTCGAACAATTTAATGAGTAGAAGTAGTAGTAGTTGTTAAAACTTGTGCAAAATTTCAGTGGATAATTGAGCAATTGTCTTTCGAGAAGAATTTCTCAATCACGCGAGGGAAGAGTTTCGAAAATAGCTCAATAATTGCACCCATTGTGATGCTGTGGGATCTGAAGTCGCTCTAACTGTACGAACTAAGTTCATCTACATCAGGCTCCCTTTTAATTTATTTATTTGATTGATTGACTGATTGATTGATTGATTGATTGATTGATTGATTGATTGATTGATTGATTGATTGATTGATTGATTGATTGATTGATTTTCCAAGCGAGGGGGAGAAACGTAAGGGAACTAGGAAGAGACTGATCGGAGGTTAGATCGGTATTTGTGATACTTGTTTAATACGATAAATAGTTTGTGAACGTGTTGAAAATGTAAGATATAAAAATTACATATATATTACTATAAAACTTGCAGACGTGGACGAGTGTGCAACAAACACCCACAGCTGTGATGTCAATGCTATTTGTCAAAATACCGTGGGCTCCTACACCTGTACTTGTAAAGCTGGGTTTACAGGGGACGGCAAAACATGTAATGGTAAGAAATCAATGCCGACTCTACAAAAGTGCCCGGAAAGTAACTCTCAGAGGTTTAATGAGAATATTTACTCACAATTAATCACAATTTCTACTAGGCGATTAAGACTTGAGGATGCTTATGTGGCACGCTTATCACGTTAACGTCTCTAGGCGAATGCTGCGCTAGATATCTGTTATTTTTAATTTAATGATTAATTTAAAACCTTTACACACGAAATTGTGGTTGTTGCTGATGTTTTGTTTTCTGGCCTATAAACAACCTTCTATTTCCTCGCGCAATCTAAGATGACACCTAAAAATGCTACAGGCAACTAGAAGAATGAAAATTAACTTACGAAAGATTTACTTCTCAACGCTTTTGTGCATACTTATGCATTGAATTACACTTTCAGGCCTTTTTTGTGCGAAAGCGATAAACAAGATCTGTCATCTTTTTCTTTTTTATAAATCGACAAATATTCTGCCATTTTATGCCTGCAGTCTATGTGCACACACATCACACTGAACGTAAATGATGTGATTAATTCCTGTTTCATAATGCCTACAGACATCGACGAGTGTACCAGCGGTGTAAGTGGATGCCACAAGTTGGCCTCATGTAAAAACACGGAAGGATCCTATATTTGCTCCTGTCAACCTCCTTACATAGGAGATGGGAAAAATTGCACTCTTGGCGTAACCGCGAAAGGTAATAAATTATTTTATGTCCCATCAAACGAAAAACACAACTTTAAAGGGTAAGGGTAGTTTGATTATTGGGAGAAAAAGCCAGTTTTCATAGATTGCCCTAAAACAACAAAATTGAACCAGGTTTTAAAATATTTGTACATTTTCATAGTTTACATGCACATTGAAATTGTAAAAACAAACACAATATAAAATATTGAATAATTTTTAATCAAAATAGCTAAAAACAGAAAACAGCATTAACTGTATCTTATTAGCTTTTATTAACATAATTAATTTCATTATTGTTTTTTTTTTACAACCCATTCAAAATCCTGTCCTATTTTGCCTTTGAACTTTTAGTCACTCTTAACTCTTCAGAATGCCAGAATTAGCAGATTCTCAACACTGCTAACAGAAACGTGACCTACGCTACGGCCGTGGCAGCAAATGTGACCATTATGAAGTTAGTACGGGTTGGTAGCGATTTGAAGGCGCCGCAGGGACAAGAATGGCTTCTTCATGCCCACCTATCTACAGGTGTGACACTGATTACCCTGTTGGCTGAATGGGAAGCAACCCACTGTTGCGGAGGGAGAAGTCACTAGAAAGGTCTGTTTCCATTCACCGGATGGCTGCTGTTTTTTTTATGGCTACGTCAAAGTAAGAAACTGTGGTTCCTATTATGTGTATCAACTTTATGACACGGGTTTCTGTAACCTCCGCTTCTGCGGCAGTGACTAAACTGAAGGTACATTGTATTCAGTAAAACTCAACATCTGAAAATATAGGGAACTAGTTAAAAAAAAACAATGTCATGGTCTTAAAATACCAATTCTTTATTTAAAAAAAACGCTCAGAGAGCATGCATTTATTAGTGAGAAACGACAGCTAGTTTTTCAGACTCTTTAGATTATAAGCACATTACTTCCGTCAGAAAAACGCAATAGCACGGCATGGTCGTCTCTAGAGGTACACTGAACACAATTATCTTATGTTAATACTAAAACATGTTGTGGAGCTTATTATATAACTATTTAAGCATAAATAGTTCTTTTTCTTTGAGTCTCCAGGTATGAACTTAAGTAAGATACACTAGTGGCATGTTAACCCTTTAAGCCCTAATATAAAAATGCATCAAAATGCATATTCTCCTTACCGTTCTCCGTACATTTCATTTGGAACTAGCAAAGAGGATTTTGTCTAAAAATCAAGATGTCTGATCCTTGGTGATCACTTTCTTTATTCTCATAACTTGAATGTTTGAACAAGTAGTGATAATGTAAAGAGAAATCTCGTTTCCATCACTTTTAGGGATTAAAGGGTTAAATAAAGGGGTTTAAGATAAAAAAACACTGTGGTTCGTTACAGTACTGCATTAACGAAAAAACTGAAGGTCCATCGCTGATCTCTCCTTTGTTTTCAAACAATTGCATTACTATTAATGTAAAAAAATAACGAATGAAATGAGATTGATCTTAAATAAATCAAAGGGCGACCTAGTTGGCAGCCACTGAATTCTAAGGGCTTAAAATAAGATACAACAATGTAGCCTGTGTACAGCCGCCCGCCCTCCTCTCCACAGGCTACAACAATGCGAACATCGAGAGTGGTGTTAGTTCAGATCGAAACGAAGAATCGGTATCATATCGGTCTACTGACCTGAACTATAGTATTTTCGTCCTTCGCTATTTTGCTTTGAGATCCATAAACTGGAACTTGGAATGACCTTAAACGGTTTAGAATAGACGCAGGGATAGTTTTATTATTACACTCAGAATGGCAGTACCAAGGCCGTAGCAAGAAAAAAATCATGACTGAGACAATGTCCATGGTTAAAATTATGACTGAGGCAATGTCCATGGTTAAATTCTCTTCCTTGGAATTCACGGTGCTAAACGAAAAAAATGACTGAGGCAAGTGCCTCGGTTTGCCTCATACTGGCTACGGCCCTGAGTACCAAGCATTGCCGAGCAAAATGAAGAATACTTCGTGAGCGCAAAAAAAAAGAGAAAAAAACAGCAACGGCAACAACTTGGACATGTAGTCCTGACCGATTATCTCATGATATTAAAAGGTCGTGTTTGATTTTGCGTTTGTGTTGTATTTTCCGTAATTAGCTTCTTTTGAGATCAAGAATTTTCTGTATTTTTAAAGGGCTATGTGAACAATCTTTTTAATGCTACTGTTAAAATTAAAAGACATTTGAAACAAAGTAACCCCCCCCCCAAAAAAAATAATAGTGCAGTTTAGTTTCCTGAAATTATAAATTAAAGCGTGTTTAGTTTGGAATGGCTAGGATGGAAACAGATTGCAATTTTAGAAAACTGGACCAATTTTTCAAGTTTTTCCTCGCGTCTTGGAATAAGCAATTAACCCTTTAAGTCCCCAAATGAAATGCATATTCTTCTTGCTGCTGTCCGGAACTAGTAAGGAGAATTTGTCTAAATATCAAGACATCTTATCCTTGGTGATCACTCCCTTTATACTCATCACTTGAATCTTGAAAAAGTATTTGATAAATAAAATGTAAAGTGAAATTTCATTTCCGTCACATTAGATCTGAGGGCTTAAAAGGTTATAAGTGATTATTGTTTGGTCTCCCTTTGAGAAAATAAATTCCTGTCTTGCTCTTGGTGATCCAGGGGCGTTTCTTGTACATCAATAGGTACTTAGTTTTAACTGAATTTCTGCACAGGTTCCTTAATGACGTCGCCCCATTAATGTTATCGCATGATACTTATGGTAGTTGTGTGAAGTTTACGAAGCACTAAGTCTTAAACACGATAGACTGTGAAAGACTCAAAGAGTAGAATGTAAAGGTTAATAAATTAACAAGGGAGGATAAAATAAAGGCATAAAAAGGTAGTGCTTGTCTCGTTTTTGTTTTACTGTAAAACACCATCAACATCTCATATCATCTCCAGTACAGTCGGCTTTAGGCCTCCGTCGGTTAAAGGGATTCAACATCATTGATCATTGTTGGATACACCTATTTCAGTTAAGGTTGCTTCAGTGATGCATGATCCATGATCCTTGTTTCATAGATCGCAAAGCATCATGTTTGCTATAAATAAATGTAATGATCGCTTTTCTCGCTGAAGGCACTCTAGGACAAAACCAAATCATAAAAATATACATTTGTTCTTGCTTTAGGGCTAATAGCTAGAGAAAAGCAGTCATAAATTTAACGATCATGGTGCACTGCGGTCTATGAAACATGCATCACTGAAGCAACCTTTTTTGAAATATAGGTATATACAAGCTTGGTGTATTAAACGTTTCAGCCCCAATGGTGATCAGCATCAAATTTCTCTTTATCATTTTAGCGCATTAATAAAAATACACGTCATGAGAATTAGGGAAATGATCACCAATGATGAACTGTCTTGATGTATAAACAAGTTCTCCCAACTGGTACTCAACAAAATGTATGGAGACCAGCAAAGAGAATTCATATTAATAGTGATGTTGGGACTGAAAGGGTTCAGTTGAACGAGGCGACCAAACGAATCCATCATTGTTGTTCACACCTGAACAAAATAAAAGAAGAAGAAGAAGCATTCTACAGGGAAGCCAAACGCATTCAAAATTTTGAATTCCAGTCGAGTTCCTAAGCATTCTCTCTTGCCTCGTTTTCCGCGCGAAGCCTGGGGTCGGAGCAGGCAAGTGGTATCAGAGAGAGAAGTAGTTAATATTCACACAATTCACAAAAATACATAAATTATTAAATACAAAAAGTTATAAAGTACTAAGTATGATTGAAGGTTCCGCCCCAAAATAGCAGAAGCCAATCAAGGCGGGTGGAGCTACAAGGGTACAGCAGTCACAATTGCATAAGGATAATTAAATAATCATAGTTACAATTACGATTAAATAAGGATACTAAATACTAAATAACTATATACATCCGGTGACGTCAGTGGAATCCAGGCCTAAACGATCCGGAAACCCATAGGGACTAGGTGGGTTGAATTCAACATGTTGAGCGTGTTCCACCACCCTGTTGAATGATTGATGTTGCATGATGTTGATTACACTTTAGATTAAACTTCTGTTTAATTGTTTAACGTCGTACAGTAAAGTTGTATTCAGCACTGTTGACTGATCGAGGTCTTACAGACGTGCAACAATTTTTTACTTCACTAACCCTTCCCCACAGGTAAAACTTAAAACCACTGATATTTAAGGTGGCACAAGACCAAGCGAATGAAGGTTACTTTCTCAGAAGGAAGAATGATAAGACTCTTTTTCCTTCTTTTAACAACTTTGTTAGACCAGCTCCCAGAATAAACTCTGTAAGTAATCTTGTGATGGTGACAGACATGCTACAAAATCAGGAATCTTAAAAGCTACACCAAAATACTTTACATAATGTGGCTGAGCAAAACAGCAAACGGGTGTCATTTGCAGCAAAGAAGGTTTGCACTGTAGTAGCAATTGAACAGATAATCTGTTTTGTAATGCTTTTCTTTTATTTGGCTCCGTTGGATAACATCATTTTATACTGACAAGGACTGCCTGTCTGTCTGACCATAAATTGACAACAGAAAATCTCTTCTTTGGCTCTTTCACTGTAGAAACTAGAATTGTTTAATTGCGGGTATTTTGTGTGTAAATAGTTTAATATGAATTTGAAAAAACCTAATCGTTGATCAGTGGTCACTGGAACTTGAACTTGACTTTATTTATCCCTGTAGAAACTTCTACTCGTTTCCCCACAGTCCAGTCAATTGGTCACTAAAAATCCTTTTTTCCCCACTCACTCGAGAAAAAAAAGTCGTCGAGGAAACTTAACCTTATACGCGGGAAACTTTTGTCCCAGAAACGCGTGTTAAGTAAAACATTTTCTTACGTAAAACGTAGTAGTAAAACACACAAGGCCAAGTAATGTGTTTCCTTGGAGACTTTTTCCTTGACAATCATTTATTCATGCACAGGGTAACTTAAGTGTCGCTGTCTGAGAAAGTGTTCCAGAGGTTGGAAATGGGGGTCAACCGATTTCGATGAAACTTGCTGCAAAGTCAGGCTTGATGAGATATTCCAAAAGCCAATTTGGTTTTGTTTTCTAACTTTTGGTTGAAACGTTTCACGGGGGGGGGGGGGGGGTCCTCCCTTCTGGGGCCTTCAATTCACTGAAAATCTTGTTTTTAAGAGGTAGGTTTAGAACTCAATAAAAACAAAACTAAAAATCCTTTGGACTCATAATGGTATGGTGTGTTTCTACTATAAATACTCTTTTAGTTCATATGTAGGGATTTGGCATAGAGGGATCTGGCAGTCTGGGGTCTACCACTAGTTTTGGTCAGATTTTGAAGTGAAAACCTCTACCCAAATTTGCCAAAGTTCACCCCTTTATATTTTTTAACTGCCAAACTACCTAAAATTGATTCTTCTATCAGGAGTTACCCTAATGTAAGTAGATTTATCCAAATCAATTGAGAAAAACTTGGCCCATTTAATTTTTAGGGGCTTTTATGACCCATTTGCAGTCACACCCTCACAAAACTCACATATTGTCAAAAGCAATAATTTAACAGCCATCATAGCTTTATTTGTGTTTAAACACTTCAACTTGATTTGGTCAGGCCTACTTTATTCATTAAATCTGTGAGAAACAGTAACTTCGCTTTTAAACTCTACTTGAGACTGTTTAAACTGCCGCAGAACTACAAAATCAGTATAAGAAACCAATCTTGCTCTATTTGAAAGGTAAATATGCAATACTATAAAGCTAGTTTGCACTCAAATAACTGAGTAGATGGTCTGTTACACTTAGTTATACTGACAATTGTTCCAAACATAGCCTGGCTTTACTTACCTAGCTTTTTGAAAGATCCTTGGCTTGGCCTAGAGGAAAGTAATTTCTCCAAGGTATTCCAAAAAAAAACATATATTTCTTAAAATCGTCTGAATCACATTGCCTGATGATAAAACCTCATTGCCTGATGATTTTGCATTGGTTTACAGACGATCGAGTCCATCGTCCTATGTAATAGGAAAATGTTCTGGAACCGCCCTTTGGCAGTTCATCAGTCTTCTATCGAGTGTTTCAGCAGGAATACTCATCGCTGGAAGCAAATAATCGGACACATTCGGTGTAGAAAGTTTATATGATAAGCAGGATTTCTCAGAAGTACAACGCACGTCCTTAGAGTGGATTTCATGACACAGAAGACAACTCCGAGCTTTGTATCATTTGTTGTAGTGTTTATCCGCCATTGTGGAAGTGGACGCAGGAGAACTGGGTCGAGATTAACCCCAGTCCAGGAAGCTAGGCACACTTGTGTACAGAATTTTTGCACGTTTCAAATCCACTGATTATGAAACAAAAAAAATCCACTGAAATAATCAAACATGCTTTTGATCTGCGGCTAGCAACTAAGGTTTTTTATTTGCCTAAAACAATTAGATCTGGCAACTGCGTGACAAAACGTTTTCATTCCCACACACCCAAATCAAATCAAATCACCGAATTTCATACCGGGGGAGGGGGGGGGGGGCAGTTAAGGAAAGTTTGGTTGCGGGTGTGCCACCGAGGCCTTCAAACCCCGACCCTGTTTAAGATAGAATTCGTTCATTTCGCTACCCTCTTTAAGAAAAGAGGCGTTTATATTTTGCTTGTGTTTTGTGTTTTTTGTCCGCCTTGTTTTTTATTTCCGTATTCCCATACAATAAGTATATGTTTTAATGAATGACATCATAGAATGAGATTTAAAAAATTGCTGGTACCCACATGTAGGGTAACAGAAAAGGCACCCTATTCAAGACGCTAAAAAGTAAAATTGTATACCCTGTTTAAGACACAAGACCCTGAAAACCATGCCCTATTGAGCGGCACGTACCCGTTTAGGCCAAATAAGGGAGTGTCTCCTCCCCCCCGGATTGCATATTACAGTGGGCATGTAACATAATTCGGAATAAATACAATAATAATAATAATAATGATAATAATAATAATAATTACTATTATTATTATTAATGACCGGGTATATTACGAACCAATTTAATGACCAGCTCCCAGTTGGCTTGTTAGTTCAATTGGTTAGAGCGCTGCACCGGTATCGCAGAGGTCAGGGTTCGAATCCCGGCAAGCCTGATTTTTTCAGGCTTTCTTTTCGCAACTGCATAAGTTGCGTTTATAACTGCGAGGATCTTCTTTACATTCATTTCTTCATTCCGCAGTTCAAATATATGAATTTCATATATTCATAATTTCATCTTCATCTTTCCCGGGTATATTACGAACCAATTTAATGACCAGCTCCCAGTTGGCTTGTTAGCTCAATTGGTTAGAGCGCTGCACCGGTATCGCAGAGGTCAGGGTTCGAATTCCGGCAAGCCTGATTTTTTCAGGCTTTCATTTCGCAACTGCATAAGTTGCGTTTATAACTGCGAGGATCTTCTTTACATTCATTTCTTCATTCCGCAGTTCAAATATATGAATTTCATATATTCATAATTTCATTATTATTATTTGTGGTGAAACAGTAAAGGTGCGGTGGTGCCGTGGTTAACCAGTAAGACTTCTGATTGGAATTCCGTTCATTGTACGTGTTGGTATGGCTACCCTCTCGAAAGGAAGATGTTTTTTTCTGGCTGCACAAGTGCAAGGTTAACGTAAAGGAAACTCACCCATCTGTTTCAAGAGCTGTGTTAAGGCGGGCTGCTACCATAGCCGGCTCCTCACTATTGTCAACTATTTACTCGACAAGTAAGCTAACGGGTATAGAAGGTATATGTTATGATTTTTCCGATCCTCAAGCAGGGGAGGATCTTACTGACCACAAAATTCCGCCATGCAAGTAACGTCTGAGAAATTACGTATCAGAAAACAATGACATGGAGAGGGCAGACAACGTGGACTGGAATATCCACCAGTATTACAGGCATCCGGGTGGCAGTTTGTAAAATTGATACTTCCAAAATGTCAGCAGCCGTTGGAAATAATGACATTCCAGGTATTACTAGATACAATAATTTCTCCTTTGATGAAGATGGTATGCAAGTATAGCAGGCATACGGTGTTGGCAAGGGTATGAAGATTAGAAAGAGCACGCGAGTGGAGCCAAGAAGTTACGAGAAACGGCAAAAAAGGAGCGAAAGAAAATTGAAGGCTTGCAACTGTGATCTCGTAAACACATATGCCAGTTTGGAACCATCATATATTTTGACATTTAGCACACTTGACGACGCTGATGAGCATATGGGTACTGGATGCCACGTCATGCTAACGGAGATGTGACACTATACGAAGACAGTGGGCCGCTACAGCAACTTCTGTCAAGGGAAAGAGTCAGAAGATAAGTGACAGTCAATACCGTCCTGACTCTACAGTACAAGAGGAGGCTCGCCAGGGATGGTCTCTTAGGAAGCAGAAAGCTACCGGCAGAATCTCACCTGCCGTCAAGGAATACCTCACGCAGGTGTTTAAAAAGATGAAGGTACCAAGGATGGACACTCAAAAGCAAACCCAGCTGATGTCACAGAAGATCTGAAGATCAGGGTTCTCGAGACCAGAGTAGGAGGTACAAACTATCAAAGGTTATTTTTCTTGACTGGCTGCATGACAAAGAGGCCAGGAAAAAGATGAAGAAGACTCAAGCGATCAAGATGTGGCGCCTGCAAGGGAAGAGTTGCTTCAGTACTTGATCGACAAAGCCCAGAAACAAATCGGTCTGTAACATCCTCTTATATACGAAAGCATCAATCTCTCCCAACCGTTTGTGGACAACAGACTTGATCATACACAACGAAAGTTGAAGTTATGTACCCTGAAACCTATGTGCGATTTTTTGGGCGTGGACATTGATGAGCCAGCTACTCGTAAAGTATCATTCAATGACGCTATTTTGAGCTAGTAAAATCCTGCCAGTCAATAAGCGATCTTCAAAGGATTGTTAAAGTTGTGAAATCCAGGGCTAGAATTGGACAGGGAGGAATAATTCATTTCAGAATACGCAAAAATGTCTATTTTATAGAATCCCCTACTGCTTTTAGTCTTGACTTATATGTGACAAAAGAGTCCTAGAAAATGCATTGAAATGAAGCTCTACAAACAAAACAACACAATCAGACCAAATAATAATAATAATAATAATAATAATAGTAATAGTAATAAAATAACCATATGGTTTTCTGAACCCTGTCCTTGTGCAGTCGGAAAAAAAACATCTTTCTTCCAGGGGTGGAGCCCTACCGACACGTACAATGATCGGAAGCCCAATCAGAAGTCCAACTGCCTAACAACGGCGCCACCGCTCCTTTACTAATTCATTACAGATAATCATAACCATAATAATTATTTTCACTATTATCATTATTATTTCGAATTATGTTACATGCCCACTGTAATACGCAATTCCGTGATTTGATTTGATTTGATTTGATTTGATTTGGGTGCGTGGGAATGAAAACGTTTTGTCATGCAGTTGCCTGGTCTTCCTCTTTTTTTGGCCGCAGATCAAAAGCATGTATGATTATTTCAGTGGATTTTTTTTTTCATAATCAATGGCTTTAAAACTTGTCTAAATATTGTGTGCATGGCTTCTGAGACTGGGCCAATCTCGACCCAGTTCTTCCGCGTCCACTTCCAAAATGGCGGATAAACTCTAAGGACGTGCGTTGTACTTCTGAGAAAAGCTGCGTATCATATAAACTTTCTTCACCGAATGTGTCCGATTATTTGCATCGAGCGATGAGTATTCCTGCTAAAACACTCGATAGAAGACTGAACTGCCAAAGAGCGGTTCCAGAACATTTTCCTATCACATAGGATGATGGACTCGTCTGTAAACCAATGCAGAATCTGATCAGGCAATGAGGTTTTATCATCAGGCAATGTGATTTGACGGCAGGATGGTTTTATTCACACGATTTTGAGAAATATATGTTTTTTTGGAATACCTTGGAGAAATTACTTTCCTCTAGGCCAAGCCAAGGATCTTTCAAAAAGATAGGTAAGTAAAGCCAGGCTATGTTTGGAACAATTGTCAGTATAACTAAGTGTAACAGACCATCTACTCAGTTATTTGAGTGCAAACTAGCTTTACTGTATTGTATATTTACCTTTTAAATAGAGCAAGATTGGTTTCATGTACTGATTTTGTAGTTCTGCGGCAGTTTAACAGTCTCAAGTAGAGTTTAAAAACAAAGTTACTGTTTCTCACAGATTTTATGAGTAAAGTAGGCCTGACCAAATCAATTTGAAGTATTTCAACACAAATAAAGCTACGATGGCTGTTAAAATATTACTTTTGACAATATGTGAGTTAAAGGAGGATGTATCTGCAAATGGGTCTTAAAAGCCCCTAAAAATAAATGGGCCAAATTTTTCTCAATTGATTTGGATTCTACTTACATTGGGGTAACTCCTGATAGAAGAATCAATTTTAGGTAGTTTCGCCGTTAAAAATATAAAGGGGTGAACTTTGGCAAATTTGGGTAGAGGTTTTCACTTCAAAATCTGACCAAAAACTAGTGCCAGACCCAGACTGCCAGATCCCTCTATGCCAAATCCCTACATATGAACTGAAAGAGTATTTATAGTAGAAACACACCATACCATTAATGAGTCCAAAGGATTTTTAGTTTTGTTTTTATTGAGCTCTAAACCTACCCCTTAAAAAACAAGATTTTCATTGAATTGAAGGCCCCCGATGGGACCCACCCCCTCCCCCCCCCCCCCCCTTTCAACCAAAAGTTAGCAAACAAAACAAATTGGCTTTTGGAATATCTCATCAAGGCTGACTTTGCAGCAAGTTTCATCAAAATCGGTTGACCCCCATTTCCAACTTCTGGAACACTTTCTCAGACAATGACACTTAAGAGAAAATTAAGAAAAAACTGTTACGTCATAAAATAAGTAAAACAGTAACAGACTCGATCTGTATATTACGCTGTATGTCGTATACGTAATTTATAGTGTAGTACCGTGGATTGTTCTTTGATTCCTATCTAATTTCAAAACTAATTACACTCAAAACATACAATCTGCAAACCCAACACTACTTAATACAAACTCCGTGAAAAACTATTCTTTTAAAGTCGATCATACACATATATTTAAGAAACACTCAGAGATTCTGCTTGCCGGGAATCGCAAGCAGTGCTTTAGCTTAAACTGTTTTGTTCACTGGACTAGTTACGACGTCTTGCTTGGTACGACCTGGATTGTTTCCGGGTGTATATCATGCAACGCTGGTACATTGCTTCTCTTCTTTAATCTCCGTCTCCTCCTCCTCCTCCTCCTCCTCCTCCTCCTCCTCCTCCTTCTCCTCCTCCTCCTCCTCCTCCTCCTTCTCCTCCTCCTCCTCCTTCTCCTCCTCCTCCTCCTTCTCCTCCTCCTCCTCCTCCTCCTCCTCCTTCTCCTTCTCCTCCTTCTCCTCCTCTTCCTCCTCCTCCTTCTCCTCCTCCTCCTTCTCCTCCTTCTCCTCCTCCTCCTCCTTCTTCTCCTCCTCCTCCTTCTCCTCCTCCTCCTTCTCCTCCTCCTCCTCCTTCTCCTCCTCCTCCTTCTCCTCCTCCTCCTCCTCCTTCTCCTCCTTCTCCTCCTTCTCCTCTTCCTCCTCCTCCTTCTCCTCCTTCTCCTCCTCTTCCTCCTCCTCCTTCTCCTCCTTCTCCTCCTTCTCCTCCTCCTCCTCCTCTTCCTCCTCCTCCTTCTCCTCCTTCTCCTCCTCCTCCTTCTCCTCCTCCTCCTCCTTCTCCTCCTCCTCCTTCTCCTCCTTCTCCTCCTCCCCCTCCTCCTCCTTCTCCTCCTCCTCCTCCTTCTCCTCCTCCTCCTTCTCCTCCTCCTCCTCCTCCTTCTCCTCCTTCTCCTCCTTCTCCTCTTCCTCCTCCTCCTTCTCCTCCTTCTCCTCCTTCTCCTCCTCTTCCTCCTCCTCCTTCTCCTCCTTCTCCTCCTTCTCCTCCTCCTCCTCCTCCTTCTCCTCCTTCTCCTCCTCCTCCTTCTCCTCCTCCTCCTCCTTCTCCTCCTCCTCCTTCTCCTCCTTCTCCTCCTCCCCCTCCTCCTCCTTCTCCTCCTCCTCCTCCTTCTCCTCCTCCTCCTTCTCCTCCTCCTCCTCCTCCTCCTCCTCCTCCTCCTCCTCCTCCTCCTTCTTCTTCTTTTGTCCATCCTATTCCCCCTCTTCAAATGTTTATTTCTGTGAAAATGGTTTTCAGACGGAAGTAGTGGCGCGTTTCCTAACGCGCCACGTTCCCGTTTGCATCCGTACACTACCTTCTCTGTAAGACAGTATTTGCTTAAGACCACGGCGATAATTTTTACTAAAGATGAAGCAAATGCATGGATTAACAGCGCTCCACGAATGCACCATGAAGAGTGCAACAAATGGGATCACCGTTTGAAAAGCACAAAGAGGTGGCTTGTTCCAGTGCCACAGAAAAATAGTGCAAAACACAACCCCAAGATAAGGAACCATACAGAAAATAAACGCTGCAATTATGGCCCCTGACAATCGGATAATCTGCATGTTCTTTTGATGACCGCAGGATCGAGCAATAACGCTCATTTTTTTCCTTTGATTGTGCCTTCGTTTCAAAGTACACGCTATGGTTCCGTAGACGATGATGAGGATACAAATGGGCATGGCGATGATAGCAAGGAACGTTGCTGTGACGTACCTGTTTGAGGTTTCGTCATGGTCAAATGCTGGTCCCCAGTCGTACTCACAGTAATACTCATTCCCATCAGGGAACAGTCTGAAAGTATAAAAATAAGGCCCATGAACAGCAATGGCGATGACCCATGCGCAAAGATTGCTGATCAGGCGCACTTTCGATGAGACGAGTTTTGCCTTCAGTGGAAAGACAACAGCGAGGAACCTATCCAGTGATATCAACAGTAGGCTTTCGACAGAGACAAGCACAGATACATCAGGGAGAAAATAGCACAGTTTACATAGGATGTTTCCAAGCATCAGTGGACTGTCGACCATGAAGGCACCCGACCCTGAAATGATCTCGACAATTCTAACCGGCATGATGGTCAACGGAGTGAAAAGATCGGACACGGCCATATTGAAAACGAAGTAATTGATCGACTTACGCAACTTCTTGTTCTTCCAAACGACCAGAGTAATAAGGCCGTTCCCAACTAAAGAAACCAGGAGAATGGCAAAATAGGCCACGGATTTGAGTACGATTGCCGCTGTAGAGTCTGCCGTGAGGCAATCTTCGTCGGTGTTGTCTAGAGGTTTATCAAAGGTGATTGAG
The DNA here is from genome assembly GCA_964017195.1 of Siderastrea radians. Taxonomy (NCBI): domain Eukaryota; kingdom Metazoa; phylum Cnidaria; class Anthozoa; order Scleractinia; family Rhizangiidae; genus Siderastrea; species Siderastrea radians. The sequence goes on along the minus strand of OZ024891.1, from coordinate 13,685,498 downwards.
GTGTTGGTTGAACAGCCTGAGCTGCAGTTTTCAGACATGATTGTATTGCGTTGTTTTCGACGACGAAAGAACTGATGCTGTGCTCGATGCCTTACTTTGAGTGCCAAAATTTGCATTGCCTTTATCGATATACCAGATGCCTTTGGGCGTTTGGTCATAAAGGTTCTTTTCAGCTGCGAAAGTCTTCCCTGAGAGATAAAAATGGCTAGAAAATGATAACGGTTTGTAATGTTAGTGGCTGGTGTCCATATCTCCTGTACATTCAATAGTGTTTTGTCTTCATGGCACCGTTTTCTCCGGGTTTATCACAGTTAATTAATTAATGCTATGGTCTTACTCAACAAAGACAAAGGAAAAAATTTTCATCGATGCATGGTTATTAGACAAAAAATCAAAACCACCGGTTATCGTGTTTATTAATACCAAGCGCCTGTGAACGTTGTGTGTAAATTAGCAATATTTGTCCTTGAAGAAATTGACAAGTTGGCCAAAATTCTAATTAAGTGCAAAAAACTGCATGCATAATAATTTTTATCTGCCACCTAAGAAACTGCGAACTTTAGCCTGAATTGAAAATTTACTGATACAAAAAGAAAAGGCGTACTCGAAAGCCTTTTTTAGTTTTAAGCTGCAAATAACTTTGGGAAAATCTTCCTGGCTTTGCAACTTCAGCTGTTCATTTCAATGAACAGCTAGGTTTCCCGGAAAACGCGCAATATAACAAAAACAGAAATTATTTTAGAAATTGTTTACTTTTCAGTTCTCTTTTAATACCCTTGTCACTTCGGCATGAGTACAGGAAATTAACTTCCAATTCCGTTTTTTAAAATTAAGAAAGTCGAGACAAGTAAACCGAATAAACTCTGAAATGAAGATGTTACCATAAGCAATTGCGAATTAAGCCTGAAAAAAAATTCGGGGCTTCAATGGGATTTGAACCTGTGGCCTCTGCGTTCTTGCTCTAGTGCTTTACCAACTGAGCTATGAAGACGCACAAACTGGGACCAGGCCAATTTATTGAGCTCATCTTAATTAACCCCTGAAGGACTGAAATACAAATGAAATAAAGATGCGACCATCTTCATTTCCTTCGTAGTTGCGCAGTGCACAGCATTTTCACTCTACGAATAAACTCTGTTTGCTTTAACACGGGAAGTTAACAAAGTTTACCCCTCTGTGCTAACGGAAAGGTTAATATGATTTTATCAAACAGAAGATCACCAGAGTAAACAGAATTTCTAAAAAGGAAGCAAGAAATTTCCAGACGGAATCTCCGAAAGGAAACTGGGCGTACAATTTTCTTTCTTTCTTTTTTTTTTACCATTCTCAGATAGAAATGAATGGCCTGACACAGTTGGGTTTCTGGATTTTCGAGTCTCCAACGGAGCTGTCCTTTTATTTGGAATCACAAATAAGTTTTCATCACTAATTCATCGAAACCAAAAAAAATTGAAAAAAGAGTGAATATTGATAAAGAGTGAAGACGTTAAGTCTTGGGAAAGTTCCTTATTTTTGTAATCGATAGCTACCACGTTGATTAGTAACCAGTTAGCCAAAAAATATTGCCAAGGGATCTTACAGTAAACCACCGCGGCATTTTTCTAAACACTGCAATAATAGTAAAAAAACGAAATTCACTAGCCTGTATCGTCGCATCTAAGCACAATTTAACGCTCCAATTCACCTATTGTGTTGGATCACCCTTTTCAGTGGTAGCGATAGTCTTTCTCTCCGAGCCGAAAATAAAATTGGGACTACCTCAATGCAACGGAATATATCGACAGCGAGATCTGGGCAACCAAAGGGAACAAAATTCTAGAATGTAAACATATACATTGAAAACATGCACTGTGAACAAAGGACAAGTAGGGGTGACCGCAATAAAACATTCTCCGTTTCGCAAATTCAGCGGCCACCCACTACATTATAAAAACTGAAATCCGGGGGTTTAACAACGATTATTGCCATTGCGGGTAAGCGAATAAAGATAAAGAACGAACCTTACTTATCCAACCAAAATGGGAAGGGGAGATACTATTTCGGCGTGCGAGTTACGATGCTTATAGTTTGAGGGTAGGTCGCTAGCGTAGGAGTTACGTTGGCCTTTTATAAAAGGTGTTATCTAAATTACGGTGTCACCACAAATAGAAACAGATTGTAACAAACATCACTGTAGTTTCATGTGGCTGAACGGTTAGAACCTGACGTACATCACGGAGCCTTGCGATTTACTAATCGAACGGATGTAATCTCTCTGGCAATCAAGAAATATGAGGGCAGTTTAGACGGTTCAGAATCAGAGGTTTCGAGTTAATAAGGATATCACGCAAAAACTCAACTTCCTCCAGAGATGACCCAAAGAAAAATTGTCATTCATTTGTTGGCATTTAAAGATGTTTGCGAGTGGCCGTCTGTTTACGAAGCCATGAGCGTTATATCATGAAAGTGTATCAGGAGTTGAATTTCCAGAACATTCTGTAACCCTAAGCATCAATAGAATGAGGAATACGAGAAAAATCAAATTAACAAAATACAACAAAAATCTTACAGCATCTGTAAGTTGTCACTTTCAAATGAGAAAAAGAGGACTAAGCATCTGTAAGTTGTCACTTTCAAATGAGAAAAAGAGGACTAATGATATAATTCACTTGTCTAGTCATTCTATTCAATGTCAATATCTTCAATTTCACTTTTGCCTCATGCGCACTTATTGAATGGGGCGCTTGTTAACAAAACGACACTCAAGGGGAAGTGCTTATTACAAAGGGAGTGTTCATTGGAAGAAGGGGGCTAAATCGAATCCCTGATCAATGCATCAGTCAATCCCGGTAGTTCCCTGATGGCCCACCATCCCGAGCATTAGTTGAGCATTTGCTCACGTTTTAAGACAGGGGAAGAGGCATTTGAAATTTTATTACTGCCCGGGGGCCAGGCATTTGCCTACGCCAGGGACGAGCCCGGGGCATTTGTCACCCTTGTGGTTTTGGTCTCGTGCGTGGCAGAGAACGCAAACATGGCCTCCACTGAGGACTCAGTTGGAACAGATTACAATTTTGTAGCGGAGTAGTTAGTTGACCCAGCAGGGGTTCTAAAAGTTGGTGGATGTTTCTACAGCAACGTCTTGTCTTTTTACTTTGCTTTTGTTTCTGGTGCAAGATGCACGTAATATATTGTCATTCTAGGGGGTCCTAAGTATGATTAACATACAGTACCGGCCAAGTGTTAAGATCCGCCGAGTACAAATTTGGCATTTAAATAAGGTAATGTGTTTACGTTATGACAAAACGTCAACTCATTAAAGGACAATGGAGTTTGTATTTTTTCTTTCTTCTTCCTTTAAATTAGAATATAACTTTTGGCTTTCAAATGAAACAAAATTCATCGACAAATGCTAAGGTGCCGACTCTGTACCCTATCAGATCTACTATACTAGCGTCTTTCTGAATTCTCTAAAATTAAATGCTGATCACGAGTGGCGTGCGATCCCAGATTTCAAGGATGCAATTATCTCGAAACTTTTGATCCCACCTCGTAGATCCATAATCGCATACACTAAAAACCTGTATCAAAGAACGAGTATTTATTAAACACACAAAGGAAAACTGCAACAAAACTAGTGAGACAACTAAACCAACCTATTGAAATACGAAAATTACTTAGCTTGTTCAATAAGAAAATGTAAAGCACCATATAGAAGGCTAACCTGTGTGCGAGCTCACTATGAAAACGAATTGGTACAAATGAAAAAAATTGTGCCTCTCGATCAACCAGTCCAATTATGAAAGAGACCTAGGTCACAGAAAAAGGCCTTCGATTCAATTCATCTAAAGCGAGCACAGAGCAGAAAAATAACGCAATACAAAAATGTAATCAAACTATTACTAAGAGTAATAAAGGAAGTTACTGTAACACTAGAGTTTTATGGCAGGGTACGATTTACAAAGTCCCTTCCGTCAAGCCTAAGGAAAGGGCATATTAATTGTGGACTTTCTACATCAGCTCCTAACAACTGATTTGAACGAGCTCTCTTTTCTGATTTATTCTAATTAATAACACCGATGCCCTTTAACAGGGAGATTCGCGTCGCCATAATGCTTTTCATTTAAGACTTACAATGAAAAATCAAAATAACAAAGGATATAAAAGCGTAAATAATAAAGCTAATAACATTCAGCTTGATTGATCCAGTTAAAAACTAGATTCTTAAGACACGCTATTTTTCCATAAATTAATCCTCTTTAATTTTTTAAGGCCCATTTGATTCTTAAAACTAGAAAACTAGATTCTTAAGACACACTATTCTTCCATAAATTAATCATTTTAATTTTTTAAGGCCCACTTGATTCATAAAATCATAAAACTAGAAAACTAGATTCTTAAGACACGCTATTCTTCCATAAATTAATCATCTTTAATTTTTTAAGGCCCACTTGGTCGAAAGCCGACTGACGCCAATCCAAGATCTTAATTTTTACTTCGCAAATTTACTGGACAAAAACAGAAATAGTTATTGGTGGCATACAAAACAGAATTAAAAGTTACAGCTTGCTCTGCATTACCGCAATTGGACTTTACAGCAAATGAGTTCTAAAGTTTAATTAATTATCAAGTTCTTCCTCTTGTCCATCAGTAGTCCTTTTGCCAAGTAGCTTGGTGTCAGAGCTTCAGTCTTTTGAGCCTGAAGATTAAAACAAAAACAGGTGCAACTATTAACTCTCACAACACTAGAGCTTAGTTAAAACATGTCTATGAACTATGGGGCAAAGAACAAACGATGGAAAATACTCTACGAGGAACAAGATAATATCTGGTATAGAACATCTATAGCAATTAAAAACCCGGCTTCTGTTAACATAACCAATAGACTGAATGTTCGTTTGATACATCTCAAATTTCCATAATGGAAGGCTACTTTGTAAAAATCTGTAAAGATTTCTCCAGTCTTTCACCCATAGAAACTAAGATTGCAACATCTGTACTTCTTAACACTGAATTGTGGGATACAACAGTCACTCACTCATAGTTGCAATACCACAGTGCATGATTTCCCCGCCTCTTAAATCACATTCTATTTCATACAATTTACAACCTTAGAATCTAAAATTACAACAATATTCTCCATCGGCCTGGGTACCAGAGGTTTTCTCTTGCCTGTTTCAGCGGAGCAGTTTTCGGCCAAAGGCCGACTTGATAGGCCCCAGGTCAGAATACGAGGTACTAAACCTTAGTGCCGCGCGTGGTCGCGGCACTAAGATCGTGCGCGAGAGAAAAGCCTCTGGCACCAACAGTATCCGTCTCAGCGCTTCACTTCACAAATGGAAATAGCTCATGTGCATTTTTCTTACGGTGAACGCAGTTTTTCTTGTCAGCAAGCAGCTCCATTCCTTCTGGGCATTCACATTTAACCTCAAACGGCCTGAACAGGCACAGGTGACTGCATCCTCCATTGTTATGTTGACAACGGTTGCAACCTAGACATATAACACGGAAGGGTAAGAAGCGAAATGCGGGGCACGGATTGCAGACTACGGACTGCGAGTATGGAAACCTCGGGTATAGAAAATATCGACATGGAAAATGCGAACATGACCACGCCACCAGCAATCTCGCCATGCTATCAGGACTATGACTCTAAGCAAACTTATGTTTCATGTTATTTTTCATCAAATAACTCATGAAACATTTATAGTTGAAATAAACAGAGAAGCGTTCTCAAGGCGAATTCTCAAATGAGAATTGAATTGACTATAAGTGGAATGGCAACCTGGATGAAATGAAACAAATACAGAAGTGTTCTCAAGTCGAATTACTCAGAAAAAGTAACGTGAGTAGAACCCATGACCTTCCAGATGCCAGTTGAGTGCTCTACCACCGAGCTATGGGGGACTCGTGGTGAGCATTATTGACATTATTGAGCCTGCACTCCTTCAGGACATGTGTCACACTTGTACCCCGTTACATGGCCTTGTACACAACGAGTCCCCCATAGTTCAGTGGTAGAGCTTCTAACGGGCGCCTGGAAGGTCATGAGTCCGTTCACGATGTTTACTCCAAAAAAAACCTCCATTTACAGTAAGAACCAGCATTTTTTCAAGTTAACCTAAAAAGATTCTTATATATTTTGGTGTCCACTGAAAATAATGATAGGCACTCGTTAGCACATGCGTTCCTTTGACCATTCGCTTGACTCTTTCACTCCCAAGAGTGCTTAAAATCAAAATTCAAGACGTACGCCAAATTTCATTTTGTAAGATACTCAAACATAAATCAGTAGTGCCATGTGAAAGTACTGCTGAAGAGGTTTCATTTGAATGGTCAAATCACAGGATTTCATCAACAGGTTCAAAAGTTAGGACCACCTTAAATGTCTCCATGACTGACTCTGGGCGTGAAAGGGTTAACAAAAAACATGACCATGTAATTTACGTATTACACTCAAGTATGTCTTACCGTAAGGGAAGTTAAGATTGACGGCCTTCAAGTCCATCAAGTGAGGTATGCTGTCAACAATCGTTTTTCTCTCTCCACCAGTTCGTTTGTTGCAACTTTCTATGGCCCGTCTTTGCCAATCAGTCCAGTAAAGGCGATCACCAAGCCAGGTTAAACCAAACACATGTGGCAGATTTTCACCCAGAACTAATCTACGGTTGCTCCCGTCAAGATTCATAGCCTCGATTTTGTCCAACTTGGCATCAGCCCAGTAGATTTTCTGGTCATTAAAATCAATGGTAATGCCATTAGGCCAACCCAGAGAGGAGTTCACCAAGGTCATTCGTTGGCTTCCATCCAGTGCTGTTCGCTCAATCTTCGGTTGCTTTCCCCAATCAGTCCAATACATATAGCTAAAAATTTAAGAACCAGTTTTTAATAGGCATACATATGTATTCCAATAATGTCCCTGACTGATTTAAAGTAAGTTTAGAAAGCAATTTTGACATAGGAAAACTTAGAGCAATTCACAGGAAAAAAGTACCCAGTACTTTTCATTTAAACGGGCTTAAGGATGTCGGATTCCATCCTTTTATTTGAACGGGTCTGCACATGTTGCATTTAATCCGAAGTTCAAACGATAGAAACACCTCTTACAGGAAAATAAACAGCTGCACAAAAACATGTTGCTAGAAAGGAAAGCTGGAAAACTGCTGTTCAGTCGCGCGGGGGTACTCTGTGTATTTGTGAGTAGGGTTTGCCGCTGGGACTCTGAGACCCTCACCCTATAACAGAGCATGTTCAGCTGCATTTTGCAACACTATTCTACACATGCGTACTGTGTAGAAACGTTCAACGTAATAAAGGGTGCCACTGGCAGCATTCTACTTATCTTGTGGGTGTCAATATTTTCTTACCTTACAATCTGATTTGCAAGAATCTTAAATTATACAAAATTTAAACGATGCAGCTCACCCGTTAGTCGGATGCAGTGTAATTGCTCTTGGTTCATCAAGGTTTTCACTAATGAGAACTTTTCTTGACGAGCCGTCCAGCCTGCTGACTTCAATTCGATCAGTGCCAGTGTCTGTCCAGTACAGGTTCCGTGCCACCCAGTCGACTGCGACACCACCAGGTTTTTTTATATCACTGCCTAGTATCACCTGCACATCTGAAGAGTGAAAGACGATCCGAACCTCAGAAGAACTCCACATTTCAATCGATTCACTTCAGTAATTACTACAAATTACTGCAATAATTATTATTACTTCCTGGATGAATTTGTGCTATGTGGGACAGGACCAACGTTTGCAAACTGAGGTTCTGTACCTGGATCGTTCAGATTGGATTGCTCCTAAATTAAGTGGAATAGATAATGTAGTTTCTGACGACTGAGAAACGAAGGAACAACTAGGAAGAAGTTACTATTCCGACGGCACGATAGAGGCTCGGGTCTTGTCATAGGACATTTAGCGACTGGTTAAGATTTGCAGGGGAAATATTTCTCGTACTAAGTCGATCAGTCTTCTTGTTGACCGCCTTTTACACTTTAATTTATTTCAGCTGTTCTGGAAGGGTTGCTCTTGCTTATTGTACCCCTTCCATGAAGACCACTGCCACTGCATTAGATAAGAAAAAGATACGTTTCCGCATTTTTTGCCACATTGTAAGAGTGGTTTTTAGTGGTTTTTCGTGGATTGGTACGACACTATAGTGTTTCATGTTTATTTTATTTCACAGCGTACGCGCAATTGACCTTCTGATAGTATCTAGATTAGGTTAACGTTCTATTGGGACTCACCGTTATCCTACAAGTGACTGATTCGTCCTAAATAAATTACTTCACATTTAACACCACGTGGTAGTGGAGTAAGAATATCAAATTTTCGATTCCCAAGTCCGGACATAAAGGTAAGGGGTAAAGTCGCTAACGAGCGAAGGTGGCCCACTCGAGCCCGGTTTCTGTAGCATGGAGCAACTGAGAGTATTGCTGCTCCCCCCTGGATGGGATGCTAGTCCATCGCAGGATCCCCCCCTCCCTCCCAGCAGTATGTTGCCGGTACCCATTAATACAACTGGGGGGCGGGGGGGGAGAGACACAATGTGGAGTAAAGTTTCTTGTCTAAGGAAATAACACGATGGCAGGAACTGGGCCCCAAACCACCCGACCTTTAGATCTGAAGCCCAACGCGCTGACCATTACACCACCGCGTCCCCACAAATCGGGGCATATATTGGCTAAAAAACGAAACTTGATCAGGATCACGTATCCAAACCAGGCTTTAGCCCGCGGGGAAAAATACGTGAAATAATGATCTAACATTGACACAGACCTACCCGTCTTATCTAATCTCGAACTTTTTCCTTATAATTTCGCTTCCTCGCACCACGTGGAAACCAGTCCTAAACTCAGTAACGATAAATAAAATGATATAAAAATAGTGCAAACATACCTGTACCATCCATTCTTGATCTCTTTATTTGAAGTTTCTTGTCATCGCTCCAATAAATAAATTTATCCACTGGATCAAAATCAATGGCAACTGCATGTCTGATATCAGAAACTGGTACAACAACATCTGTAAGATCGGACGTGTCAAGCGATATGTGCCGCAGATCCACCTTTCTGGCGAGTAACAGAAAGTGGACAGGACCTATGAACATGAAGTAGAATATTTACTGTATTAACCTTTAATTTGGATTACAGAGCGTAGCAGCTAGAAGTTTACCATTTCTAAGTTTAGATGTAAAAAAGTTTGACTTTACAAAAAGAAAAGTAGAAAAGTTATTAGGCTTCCCGTTACAAGTTGGACAACGTTGTCATCGATTAACTGACAATTGTTTTCAAAAGTACTATGAATACTGGAATGAGAAAGAAAGACGGCTGAGATCCGAAGAAAAGGATTTTCAATAGTTCTAATGGGTACTACAAATGCACAAGCAATAAAACAGATCTTTAATTTGGGTTAAGATGTTGATCAGGTACATTCTAACAGAGCATTTCAAAAATCTGACCTAATGTACTTTGTATATTTCTAATACCATTTGACCCTGATTTTCTGATGGAATGGTTGTTGATCGCCAAAAATGTTTGGCAAAGGTATTGGGTGAGCTCTCAGCATGGCTATGGTAAATGGACTACATTAGCTGTCTTGAAGTCTTGCGCATATGAGAACCTTGGTTAAGTAGTGAAAATAGCTGGGTTTCTACGGGTTACGAGACATTTGCATGGCGTAAAGTAAACTATGTCAGCAATTCACAGTTACAGTATTCGTGCTAACCTAAAAACAATGGTCAAGTTTTGTATAATGCCACTATACCAGTGCAGCAACACTATGAATAAGTGTCCATGGCGACAGGTGGCCTGGATGGAAATGGCTTACATCCTAAAAACGCTGGACTGATTTTCTCAAATTCTGGGGTTGTGTCTTGCAAAAAATTGTCAGAAAATTTTCATGTCATGTTTTATTCTACTTACAAAAATTCACTTGATGTCTTGCTTTTGTTCTGAGGAGCCTTTAACGTGAGGGGAAAGTTGCTCAACCATAATTTTAGCACAGTTTCGACAAAACGCCACCAAAATACACTTGGCATAGTCCCTTTAATAACGACAAAAGTAAGCATAATTTTTCAACTTTACCATGCTCGCATGTTTTTTGATCCGAAAGAAGTCTCACACCAGTTGGGCATGCACATGAACGAGCACGAGTATTCAACAAGCATAAATGGCTGCAACCTCCATTGGTAGTTGAATTACAAGGATTTTTACCTGTAAAAGACGGACAGATTGTCATTTTTCTGAATTAATGCAGTCTTCCTAAGTAACTAAATAAAACTGGGTAAAGTTTGAAAACCGTGTGGCACACCCACACGTTTCTTCTAGTTTCCCATAGCATGGCGAGCTACTATCATTTCCCTGGATAAGATCGTCGATAGGCCATCGCACGTTATCCAGATTTAAGAAGTATGATCGCCTAGGAAGACGTACTACAAAAATACTTAACTCTCCTGGGAGAGAGACGCAGACATGACTACAACAGAACAACCTCCTACAGCAACATCACCTCAGGTGTCAACTACTCCAGCCGTTTCAGCCTTGAGTTGAACGTATTAGTTTCCAGTGCCAGTCCAGATGTTCCAAATGAATTGAAGTTTCTGGCGGTAGATTAAACATTCAAGTGGGAGTTTTCTAGACAAAACAACCTCAACTTTGGGTGCATCGACTAAACAGTTTTCTATAGCTGTTTAATTCAGAATAAAATATCGTGAGCACGTTTATTATCTGGCTGTCTTTGGAAATGTCAAAACTGAATCAAAACGTCGTATTCACGACTGGCAACTAAACGACGCGTTTGTCTATAAAGACTTACCAGGCCTTGGTTGCTGTCTTTTGCGTTCAAAAGCATGAATACCCATCGGAGAATAGGTACTCGACCAAATCTTTTGGCACCGCAGACCGCTTCGCTTTTTCGCTGAGTGAATCCCTCTTGTTTTCCAGTCAGTCCAGTATATTTTGTTCTCATACAACGTAAGAGCAAAAGGATGTCCCAATACACATTGCCCGGCGGATTTGAATATACTCTTACTGTTTGAACCGTCGTAATTTGCCTTCTTTATATACAAAAGTTTAGAATCCGTCCAATAAACTTTCTTGTTGTTGTAGTCTAAGGTAAGCCCGTTGGGCCAATGAATATCTTGTTTGATTATTACTCGACGATTTGAACCATCCATTTCAGCACGCTCTATTTTAGGTTCTTCTCCCCAGTCTGTCCAAAACATGTATCTGGAAGGTCAAATTCAAACTGGTGAGAAATTCCGAAGAACAAGGTTTTTTTTTTGTAAAACATCATGAAGAGTTAAAATCGAAGGAGGGACTTGATCTGAGATTCAAGGTTTCTGACAGTTCAAGATTTTGTGAGAGTCCAAAATTTTTGTTGAGCTCTTGTACGGGAAAGGGCCAAAACGAAAGGTTATTTCTCCTCAGCTTGCTTTCCTGGCGGCCTTTCTTTCCGTGTACAGAATTCCCAGCCGGGAGACCCGTTCGTTGGCTCAAGACGATGTAACAACAAAATTGCATCTCAAGTTGCACAAAAAATGGCCAGTTTGACACCTTTTGGTTAGACTGTTCTGTCCCTTGTGGATTTTCTCGCATTGGACCTACCGCCCGCGAGAAAACCCCTGGTACCCACGGTAAAGGGTGTACCTTCAAACATGGTAAAACCTACAATGATGTTGCTTTACGGCTTGAATGAATTATTTTTTGGCTCTGATCGCAAAAGTAGGGAACGAAGTCTGCGGTGTTGACTATTAACATCGTTCTTCATCTCGCATTTGATTGGTCAAGGTAGTCAGAGGCAAACGTAAAAGGTGGCGTCTAATCGCATCCTCAATATCTCTTAGCTTTTCAGAGTAATCCTACAACTAAGTGACCTGGGGCCCGTTTCTCGAAACTCCCGATAACTTTCCGGGCCCGGTAAGTAATTTTTCGAGCTCATTTATTTATCGCCAAATGGTAATTATTGACGCAAAATTACAAAATTCACAAAATTATAAAGATTAAAATTTAGCATTCAAAATCAATAAAAATTGTATAGCTATCGGAGCATATTGCACACCTAAAATAGTTTTCGGGCCCGGAAAGTTATCGGGAGTTTCGAGAAACGGCCCCCAGGCCCGTTTATAACCCTTTAAGCACTGATATGAAAATGTATATTCTCCTCACTGTTCTCTACATTTCGTATAAAACAAGTAAGGAGAATTTGTCGAAATATCAACACATCTTATCCTTGGTGATTATTTCCTTTATTCTCATCACTAGAATGCTTGAACAAGTACTGATGATGTAAAAAAAAATTATTTCCGTCTTTGTTAGGGCTTAAAGGGTTAAAAATTTCTCCAGACGACATTGCAAAATCCCGTGAAAGAAGGATTGCATTTATTAAAGTGGAGCAAATTGTCAATGGCACATAATCCATGCATCTTGCAATTAGTAGCGATAGAAGAGCAAGACACACTTACCCCAAGACAGGGTCGACAGCAATCGCCCTGGGAAGCCCCAAGTTTTTCCAAAGGAGAACTTTGCGACTCGTTCCATCTAAATTCGCAACTTCTATCCTATTCTTTTCCCAATCAGAATCTCTAACATCAGTCCAATACAACTTTCTCGCTACCCAATCTACAGCAAGTCCTTCAGGTTTCTTCAACCCCACCGAAATCACATCCTCGACTTTTCTTGTATCTCCTGTAACACGAATTCGCTTGATTTTCTCCAAGATAACATCAGTCCAGAATACATAACCTTCCGCATAGCAGAAATCCACTGCGAAGGCATTGTCCAGACCATCAACCACTATAGTTTCATCCTGGTACTTATGACTTGTCCGACCAACTCCGAGCTTTGTCCGCATGATTCTAATGTCCTTTCGACTGGCATATAAAAGCCTTGGAGAATGTGCTATGGAACGAAAAAAAATTAAGGAAACTGGGTTAGACTTGATGCCCGGTTGATATAAAGAAAATCAAAAAAGCTCTAAATGTATTGCGTATAAAAGACTGTGGATGAGAGTAGCTCCCTTATGGTATAGTATACAAATTATCTCCAGGAGTAGTTTGTGGATTGCCGCATTTTGAATGATTTTTCTATCCCGTGAAAATGTTAGCCACTGGCAACAAATCATTAAATTACCACAGAAGAAAAGAGCAGAATTCTACGGAATGCAAAACTAAAGCCGTAGTTAACTAAAATAGGTGAACATGTTGGTGAACAATGTTTTCGGTATAGTTTCCGTTGCTAAAATACCTATAAAATTAAGGTTGCATGTACCCAGCGAATTTTCCGGGAGACAATCGAGAGAAGATAGTACTTTCTTCTCTCCCCCCACCTTTTAATACATACTGTTACAGTGGCGCTTAGCACTTTTGCATGTGTCGTTTTGCTTTATCAACCGAATACGAAGAAGAGAAGACGAAATCGTTTCCACGTCACGTGCAGTACACAAAACTCGGCTTATCACTGGTAAGGTTACCTGGGAAAACTGAACGACCCTTTAACTCGAATAGGTTTTGCTGGGGCATTTTCTGTTGTTCTCAGCCACTTCACCATGAAAACTAGGTAAAATCGGTTTCACAGCAAAAAGCTAAATTCCACAGAGCAACTTCATATGTACCTACTAGATGAAGTTGCCTCGTGTAATCACGGTTTATAACGGTTTTGTTTCAAGGAAACTCAGCTGTCTTCATAAATAATGAAGACGCATTTAGGAACGGTCAATCGCAATCGAACTAGGAATGTTTTGTGAGTTGCTCATACAAGCGACGCACACGGCTGAAATTCCTGTAAATCGTGTGGACAGTGTTTTTGTAGTACCTTTTCCCTTCTTGACGCCTGACGGCCTTCTACCTTTGGGTTTCTGACTTGGGTTGATAGCTGTAGAGAAAATACACCTCGCCCTAAATAAGTCAGGATTGCTAACTGGTAATTGCTAATTTCCTTTCACTCGTGAATCAGTACCGTGAGAGCTTGCTTGCTTTCTTATACGTTTCCCAAAATTTTTACTTTCAAATTTGAACATGTTCTAGCATGATTTTATCAATCAAATTTTGGCTGTTGTATCTGTTCAGTATAGAGAGTCATAAGATGCTTTGGCATATTTTATGCATCCTTTACGTGGCTTTTTAACTTACTTTTATTTTTTAGCACTGTTCCCATTTTTGCTTTGGGAACGTTCCGATTAAGAGATGATTGTTCCTCTTTGGAGTGGTCCTTTTAGCATCAAAAGGAACAAATTGCTGTTAAAAATAGGAACAAAGTGTTCATTTAGAGCTAAAAAGAACCTTTTGTTCCGAATTTTTAACATTGAAAGGAACTTTTTGTTCCTAAATGAGTGGCCTAGGAACAGGTGTTCCCAATGGTATTGTTCCTCTTTTATCATTTTGGTCCTTTTTAATCGCTTGAGGAACAATTGTTCCTATTAATGCGTTCCGTTTTAGAGTGGCTGTTCCTTTATGCTGACACGAGGAACTTTGGTTCCCAATTAATTACGTTCCTTTTTTTGTAAAGGAACGTTTGTTCCTTTCTAACATTGTTCCTGTTTTGAAAAATTGGTTCCTTTTCATTCACTTGAGGAACAATTGTTCCCATTAACAGGTTCCGTTTTGAACGAAATGTTCCTTTTTATTGGCACGTGGAACAGTTTGTTCCTAACCATTAGTTCCCATTTATGTAAAATGGTTCCTATTTAGAAATGACAGTTCCTTTGTACATCTTGTTCAACAGAAACATTCTTCTTTTCTTGCCATCTATGATTTTATCGCTTTTTAATTGGCAAAAACATTTGGTGTAGTGTTTTAAGTTTCAAACAACACGAGGCAGTGTCAATGGCAGATTTTTAAAGACTTTTCGAGGCCTTTATAGACTTGCCCGGGCAAGGTTGAATATAATCGCACCAACGCCATATATCACCTCGAATTTGTAAGCTTACTTAAGAATAATGAACAGTGGCAAGCAGACACATGCCTGAGCAAGCAGGGGCAAGTTGGGGCAGGTTGGGGCAAGTTTAAACTTGCACAATACAGCCATTGTTTTTTGTCGCCTTTGTGTTTTGTTCACTATTTATGTAAGTGGAACAAATTGTGTGGATCACTCAGATGTCCGACATGAACAAAAAGGGTAAGGTTGACTGGTCGAAAATCGATGGCTCATCACCAAAACCAAAACGGCTTCACTTGGAAAAAGAAGAAACAGATAGCTTGTATCACTGTCCAATACAAAGGTGTGATCACGATGGATTTAAAAGTCAACGTGGCTGCAGGAAACATGTGAGCACCAAGCACAGTTGGTTCTTTTTCTTTGACGAAAAACCCGACGTTTCAAGTACCAAAGAACTTGCCGATGATGATACATCGGGTGAAATCACAAAACAAACTGCCAGGGTAATGCCTTCGTTTTCAGTTTCCAGCCAAATTGGCGAGTTATTCACGAAATGGTTGACTGGAAGTGGTGGGGGTTGCAAGAAAGATCGTGCAGCTCAGCAGATAGCCAAGAGATGCTTTAAATTTCTCAAATTTTGCTGCGAAGATGAAGAGGAATTGAGTTTTGAAGCGCTGGACTTTAGCCTGTGTTCTCATAGTCTGTTGTTCAAGTTTATCGACTACTTGCAAGATGAATGCAAACTCGGACACGGTGGCCGATTGGGCTACATCGATGCGATCTCCGAATTAATCGACTTCAGAAAAATAAACGGCGCATCAGACACAGTTCTTCGAAATTTGTCCTCCACGGAGTTGTACCTTAAACGAGCGCGCAAGACGGTGGCAAAGATGATGAGACTGCAGTGGACACAAGATCTAGACATTGAAACTTTGGATGCTAGGGGGCACTGGGCAACCATGGAAGAACTGTTAGAAGTGGTGACATTTCATTTGCCTCGTTACGAGAACACTGTGAAGACGTGCAAAACTATTCCAGGTCAAGTTAATCCTTCGGACTTAACATTTGCCACGAAATTTGTCGCAGTGTATTTGTTCATCAAGGTGAAGGGATCTCGGCCTATGACTTATCAGTATTTGACAGTGGACATGGTCAGAGCAGCTAAGGAGAACGGGGGATTCATCGACCAGAAAAAGTTCAAGACTGCTAGCAAATATGGATTTGACTCCTTAATTCTGACCGATGCAAGCATGCAGGTGCTCGATAGCTACATAAATTTCGTAAGGCCATTGCTAAAACCCCAGTGCGAGTTCGTTCTGGTCACGAGAAATGGAGGACAGCACAGCAAATTGGGCGACGTCATGAGTAAACTGGTGTTTGATGCAATCGGAAAGTTCATTCATCCGACGCGCTATCGTCAAATTGTCGAGACGCAAAGCCTCAATCTGCTCACAAGCAAGGAGCAACAAATTTTGTCAGAAGACCAAAAACACAGTTCTGCCGTTGCAAAAGTTCACTATCAAAAGCAAAGATCGCGCGAAGTTGCTGTCAAAGCTCACGAGTGTCTACAAAAGCTACAAGGCACGAAAGGCTCGGAGGTGGATAGGGAAGTGCAAACGAGGTTTAACTGCTCAACTTCAAGTCTTGCAGCTCCAGTCAAAACAGCAGAAACAAAGAGCGCGCCCCCTAAAGAAAAGGATTCCCCGCCCACAAACCAATTGCGAGTTCAAAGAAATTATCGTCGGGTGTTGAAATTCACGGCAGACGAGGACGATTTTCTCAAGAAGGGAATCGATCGGCACGGGTTTGGGCAGTGGACGGCAATTCTGAGGGATCCCGATCTCAAATTTCAAGACGTTAAGAACGGCGGACTCTCTCAAGAAAAGGGCTGGAATGAAAATGCAGCTATAGCTTGACATAATGTTTAGAAACAAACTAATCTACCAAAACTCGTCTAATAAAATATGGGACCGAGCCGACGCACCCTTTATCGTGTAAGAGATTGTCGAAGTAAAGTAAGCAAAGTTGCATTCAAAAAGTGACTTTCTTTTAATCAAGGTTGACGTTTTCCTTTCCTTTCCTTACATGTAGTTCGCTTATTTATTATTTATTAGCATCACTCTCGACTTGAAAAATACGATTTCAATTTTACGAAAGGCAAAAACACTGAGTTCAATGTTTCATTTCACATATGTTTAGCCACAGATCGTCACAAGACATTCCCTCATGTTTGCTGTAAGATAATTTAGCTGCCAAAAGAGAACAAGTTCCCTGGACAGCTGGCAAGACCTTGCTAAGCACAGCACTCCTGATTCCCTAAAATAATTACAAGGAAACAGTAAACTAGTCAGCACAGAATCACTAAAATTGACGAATAATCTGTAGGAAATATTTAGACTACAATGCCTATTAGATTAACTGGTTAGAAAAGCCTATTAAGCAATATAGCATTTCGTTCCTGTTAATTGCTACGTTTTAAGCTGAACTTTGTAAATTCGTTCACTAAAAGAACCGAGAGCAACTTTTCTTCCTTAACTTGTCTTAAAGCTACGAAGAAGGAATATGAAATCTAGTACATACCTTATTATTGAGTTGCCTTGCTGGTGCTGTGGCCATCACTGTCATCGAGTGAAATGAGAACGAAGCAACGTTTCAGACTTCTTTTATAGCATACTAGCTTCATTGTTTACGTTCCTCAGTTTGATCTTTTCTTTTCGATAAATTACGGGCAAAAATAGGCGGTTAGTGGTAAAAAATGCCCCGACGAGCTACATTTTTAAACTTCCTGTGTGTGATTTTTTTTTGTTTTCGATACAATCAAGTCAAAAACAAAATGCCCGAGCAATTTACAGTGGTTACATAACTGCTTCTCCTTGGCAAACAGTGTAATAAAGAATCTGGAAAACAATGAAGCGCAAACTAAACATTCATACCGGCATATGATCAATGCCTTAAAAACATGTCACCTTAACACTTTTTTAGCGAACAAGCATTTCCAGAATCAACAAAAAGCTTAACGATATTTTTAAAATACTAGCGAGCTAATTGAAAGGATTATTCTTTTGTGCAGCACAGTTGTAATTAATAGCTTTTCTCGGCGTATCCGTCACATTACGAGAAATATGCAATTTAGATAATGCACGTTAACTTGAATGAATGAATAAATGAATCAATGAATGAGTGAATGAATGAATGAATGAATGAATGAATGAATGAATGAATGAATGAATGAATGAGTGAATCAATGGATGAATGAATGAATGAATGAATGAATGAATGAATGAATGCGTATTTACAGTAGGTTCACAGTAATCAAAATATCTCTCAGTGCTGTTCCCCGTTGTTTCCGTTTTATCCGTTTCACTAAAGAAATAATTGCATTTTCACTCAGATCTCAGTAGTCAAAAGATCTCAAGTAAATCGGGGATAACGGATACAACGGGGACAGAACTTACAGTACATCAGATCAGCTTCAAGGAATATAAAATAATATAAAGTACAACGGAGACAACGGACACGGCGGGGACACAACTTACAGTATATGTATAGGAATATATTAACAATACTACTACATAACTACTACTACTACTACTACTACTACTACTAATAATAATAATAATAATAATAATAATAATAATAATAATTATTATTATTATTATTATTATTAGTAGTAGTAGTAGTAGTAGTAGTAGTAGTAGTAGTAGTAGTAGTAGTATTGTTAATATATTCCTATACATATGCTGTAAGTTGGGTCCCCGCCGTGTCCGTTGTCTCCGTTGTACTTTATATTATTTTATATTCCTTGAAGCTTCAAGGAATATAAAATAATATAAAGTACAACGGAGACAACGGACACGGCGGGGACACAACTTACAGTATATATATAGGAATATATTAAGAATACTACTACTACTACTACTACTACTACTACTACTAATAATAATAATAATAATAATAATAATAATTATTATTATTATTATTATTATTATTATTAGTAGTAGTAGTAGTAGTAGTAGTAGTATTGTTAATATATTCCTATACATATACTGTAAGTTGTGTCCCCGCCGTGTCCGTTGTCTCCGTTGTACTTTATATTATTTTATATTCCTTGAAGCTGATCTGATGAACTGTAAGTTCTGTCCCCGTTGTATCCGTTATCCCCGTTTTACTTGAGATATTTTGACTACTGAGATCTGACTAAAAGTTTAATTATTTCTTTAGTATGACGGATAAAACGGAGATAGCGGGGAATAGTAGTTGGAGCTAGTTTAAGTTGATATTCCTTTTTACTCTTTTCATTGAGCGTGAGTGTTTCGCCATTTGTGTCTGTGATCTATTTCCTATTTAGTTTGTTCTGATTTGCACGATTGTATACATTCAACGGAGATCACGGATATGCCGGGGACAAAGGGACTCACTTTTGTATCATGGAATAAGATAGCTCTGGGAAAACCCTTGTTTTGCTGATATAAATTTAAGGCCATCATCTTTTAACACTGTTTTAGGAACAAGTGTGCCTTTTTTGTAGCTGTTCCTCTTATAAGGAACGCTTTGGAACATAAACCTTCCCATTTGAGGTATATTTTTGGCAAAAGCCGGTAAAACGTAAGTTTTAGCAGTGCCCTACATAAACCTACATGGAAACGTAGTTATGGAGAGATTTACGCGGTAGTCAGAACTATTTTAGGGTTTTTAAAATCAGGAACTGAAATTTTGGGAAACGATCTTTCACGTTTCCCAAAATTTTTACTTTCAAATTTGAACATGTTCTAGCATGATTTTATCAATCAAATTTTGGCTGTTGTATCTGTTCAGTATAGAGAGTCATAAGATGCTTTGGCATATTTTATGCATCCTTTACGTGGCTTTTTAACTTACTTTTATTTTTTAGCACTGTTCCCATTTTTGCTTTGGGAACGTTCCGATTAAGAGATGATTGTTCCTCTTTGGAGTGGTCCTTTTAGCATCAAAAGGAACAAATTGCTGTTAAAAATAGGAACAAAGTGTTCATTTAGAGCTAAAAAGAACCTTTTGTTCCGAATTTTTAACATTGAAAGGAACTTTTTGTTCCTAAATGAGTGGCCTAGGAACAGGTGTTCCCAATGGTATTGTTCCTCTTTTATCATTTTGGTCCTTTTTAATCGCTTGAGGAACAATTGTTCCCATTAATGCGTTCCGTTTTAGAGTGGCTGTTCCTTTATGCTGACACGAGGAACTTTGGTTCCCAATTAATTACGTTCCTTTTTTTGTAAAGGAACGTTTGTTCCTTTCTAACATTGTTCCTGTTTTGAAAAATTGGTTCCTTTTCATTCACTTGAGGAACAATTGTTCCCATTAACAGGTTCCGTTTTGAACGAAATGTTCCTTTTTATTGGCACGTGGAACAGTTTGTTCCTAACCATTAGTTCCTATTTATGTAAAATGGTTCCTATTTAGAAATGACAGTTCCTTTGTACATCTTGTTCAACAGAAACATTCTTCTTTTCTTGCCATCTATGATTTTATCGCTTTTTAATTGGCAAAAACATTTGGTGTAGTGTTTTAAGTTTCAAACAACACGAAGCAGTGTCAATAGCAGATTTTTAAAGACTTTTCGAGGCCCTTATAGACTTGCCCGGGCAAGGTTGAATATAATCGCACCAACGCCATATATCACCTCGAATTTGTAAGCTTACTTAAGAATAATGAACAGTGGCAAGCAGACACATGCCTGAGCAAGCAGGGGCAAGTTGGGGCAGGTTGGGGCAAGTTTAAACTTGCACAATACAGCCATTGTTTTTTGTCGCCTTTGTGTTTTGTTCACTATTTATGTAAGTGGAACAAATTGTGTGGATCACTCAGATGTCCGACATGAACAAAAAGGGTAAGGTTGACTGGTCGAAAATCGATGGCTCATCACCAAAACCAAAACGGCTTCACTTGGAAAAAGAAGAAACAGATAGCTTGTATCACTGTCCAATACAAACGTGTGATCACGATGGATTTAAAAGTCAACGTGGCTGCAGGAAACACGGAACACCAAGCACAGTTGGTTCTTTTTCTTTGACGAAAAACCCGACGTTTCAAGTACCAAAGAACTTGCCGATGATGATACATCGGGTGAAATCACAAAACAAACTGCCAGGGTAATGCCTTCGTTTTCAGTTTCCAGCCAAATTGGCGAGTTATTCACGAAATGGTTGACTGGAAGTGGTGGGGGTTGCAAGAAAGATCGTGCAGCTCAGCAGATAGCCAAGAGATGCTTTAAATTTCTCAAATTTTGCTGCGAAGATGAAGAGGAATTGAGTTTTGAAGCGCTGGACTTTAGCCTGTGTTCTCATAGTCTGTTGTTCAAGTTTATCGACTACTTGCAAGATGAATGCAAACTCGGACACGGTGGCCGATTGGGCTACATCGATGCGATCTCCGAATTAATCGACTTCAGAAAAATAAACGGCGCATCAGACACAGTTCTTCGAAATTTGTCCTCCACGGAGTTGTACCTTAAACGAGCGCGCAAGACGGTGGCAAAGATGATGAGACTGCAGTGGACACAAGATCTAGACATTGAAACTTTGGATGCTAGGGGGCACTGGGCAACCATGGAAGAACTGTTAGAAGTGGTGACATTTCATTTGCCTCGTTACGAGAACACTGTGAAGACGTGCAAAACTATTCCAGGTCAAGTTAATCCTTCGGACTTAACATTTGCCACGAAATTTGTCGCAGTGTATTTGTTCATCAAGGTGAAGGGATCTCGGCCTATGACTTATCAGTATTTGACAGTGGACATGGTCAGAGCAGCTAAGGAGAACGGGGGATTCATCGACCAGAAAAAGTTCAAGACTGCTAGCAAATATGGATTTGACTCCTTAATTCTGACCGATGCAAGCATGCAGGTGCTCGATAGCTACATAAATTTCGTAAGGCCATTGCTAAAACCCCAGTGCGAGTTCGTTCTGGTCACGAGAAATGGAGGACAGCACAGCAAATTGGGCGACGTCATGAGTAAACTGGTGTTTGATGCAATCGGAAAGTTCATTCATCCGACGCGCTATCGTCAAATTGTCGAGACGCAAAGCCTCAATCTGCTCACAAGCAAGGAGCAACAAATTTTGTCAGAAGACCAAAAACACAGTTCTGCCGTTGCAAAAGTTCACTATCAAAAGCAAAGATCGCGCGAAGTTGCTGTCAAAGCTCACGAGTGTCTACAAAAGCTACAAGGCACGAAAGGCTCGGAGGTGGATAGGGAAGTGCAAACGAGGTTTAACTGCTCAACTTCAAGTCTTGCAGCTCCAGTCAAAACAGCAGAAACAAAGAGCGCGCCCCCTAAAGAAAAGGATTCCCCGCCCACAAACCAATTGCGAGTTCAAAGAAATTATCGTCGGGTGTTGAAATTCACGGCAGACGAGGACGATTTTCTCAAGAAGGGAATCGATCGGCACGGGTTTGGGCAGTGGACGGCAATTCTGAGGGATCCCGATCTCAAATTTCAAGACGTTAAGAACGGCGGACTCTCTCAAGAAAAGGGCTGGAATGAAAATGCAGCTATAGCTTGACATAATGTTTAGAAACAAACTAATCTGCCAAAACTCGTCTAATAAAATATGGGACCGAGCCGACGCACCCTTTATCGTGTAAGAGATAGTCGAAGTAAAGTAAGCAAAGTTGCATTCAAAAAGTGACTTTCTTTTAATCAAGGTTGACGTTTTCCTTTCCTTTCCTTACATGTAGTTCGCTTATTTATTATTTATTAGCATCACTCTCGACTTGAAAAATACGATTTCAATTTTACGAAAGGCAAAAACACTGAGTTCAATGTTTCATTTCACATATGTTTAGCCACAGATCGTCACAAGACATTCCCTCATGTTTGCTGTAAGATAATTTAGCTGCCAAAAGAGAACAAGTTCCCTGGACAGCTGGCAAGACCTTGCTAAGCACAGCACTCCTGATTCCCTAAAATAATTACAAGGAAACAGTAAACTAGTCAGCACAGAATCACTAAAATTGACGAATAATCTGTAGGAAATATTTAGACTACAATGCCTATTAGATTAACTGGTTAGAAAAGCCTAAGCAATATAGCATTTCGTTCCTGTTAATTGCTACGTTTTAAGCTGAACTTTGTAAATTCGTTCACTAAAAGAACCGAGAGCAACTTTTCTTCCTTAACTTGTCTTAAAGCTACGAAGAAGGAATATGAAATCTAGTACATACCTTATTATTGAGTTGCCTTGCTGGTGCTGTGGCCATCACTGTCATCGAGTGAAATGAGAACGAAGCAACGTTTCAGACTTCTTTTATAGCATACTAGCTTCATTGTTTACGTTCCTCAGTTTGATCTTTTCTTTTCGATAAATTACGGGCAAAAAAAGGCGGTTAGTGGTAAAAAATGCCCCGACGAGCTACATTTTTAAACTTCCTGTGTGTGATTTTTTTTTGTTTTCGATACAATCAAGTCAAAAACAAAATGCCCGAGCAATTTACAGTGGTTACATAACTGCTTCTCCTTGGCAAACAGTGTAATAAAGAATCTGGAAAACAATGAAGCGCAAACTAAACATTCATACCGGCATATGATCAATGCCTTAAAAACATGTCACCTTAACACTTTTTTAGCGAACAAGCATTTCCAGAATCAACAAAAAGCTTAACGATATTTTTAAAATACTAGCGAGCTAATTGAAAGGATTATTCTTTTGTGCAGCACAGTTGTAATTAATAGCTTTTCTCGGCGTATCCGTCACATTACGAGAAATATGCAATTTAGATAATGCACGTTAACTTGAATGAATGAATAAATGAATCAATGAATGAGTGAATGAATGAATGAATCAATGAATCAATGAATCAATGAATCAATGAATGAATGAATCAATGAATGAATGAATCAATGAATGAATGAATGAGTGAATCAATGGATGAATGAATGAATGAATGAATGAATGAATGAATGAATGAATGAATGAATGAATGAATGCGTATTTACAGTGGGTTCACAGCAATCAAAATATCTCTCAGTGCTGTTCCCCGTTGTTTCCGTTTTATCCGTTTCACTAAAGAAATAATTGCATTTTCACTCAGATCTCAGTAGTCAAAAGATCTCAAGTAAATCGGGGATAACGGATACAACGGGGACAGAACTTACAGTACATCAGATCAGCTTCAAGGAGTATAAAATAATATAAAGTACAACGGAGACAACGGACACGGCGGGGACACAACTTACAGTATATATATAGGAATATATTAAGAATACTACTACTACTACTACTACTACTACTACTAATAATAATAATAATAATAATGATAATAATTATAATTATTATTATTATTATTATTATTATTATTATTAGTAGTAGTAGTAGTAGTAGTAGTAGTATTGTTAATATATTCCTATACATATACTGTAAGTTGTGTCCCCGCCGTGTCCGTTGTCTCCGTTGTACTTTATATTATTTTATACTCCTTGAAGCTGATCTGATGAACTGTAAGTTCTGTCCCCGAGGACAGAACTTACAGTACATCAGATCAGCTTCAAGGAGTATAAAATAATATAAAGTACAACGGAGACAACGGACACGGCGGGGACACAACTTACAGTATATATATAGGAATATATTAAGAATACTACTACTACTACTACTACTACTACTACTACTACTACTACTAATAATAATAATAATAATAATAATAATAATAATAATAATAATTATTATTATTATTATTATTATTATTATTAGTAGTAGTAGTAGTAGTAGTAGTAGTAGTATTGTTAATATATTCCTATACATATACTGTAAGTTGTGTCCCCGCCGTGTCCGTTGTCTCCGTTGTACTTTATATTATTTTATACTCCTTGAAGCTCATCTGATGAACTGTAAGTTCTGTCCCCGTTGTATCCGTTATCCCCGTTTTACTTGAGATATTTTGACTACTGAGATCTGACTAAAAGTTTAATTATTTCTTTAGTATGACGGATAAAACGGAGATAGCGGGGAATAGTAGTTGGAGCTTGATAAGTTGATAAGTTGATATTCCTTTTTACTCTTTTCATTGAGCGTGAGTGTTTCGCCATTTGTGTCTGTGATCTATTTCCTATTTAGTTTGTTCTGATTTGCACGATTGTATACATTCAACGGAGATCACGGATATGCCGGGGACAAAGGGACTCACTTTTGTATCATGGAATAAGATAGCTCTGGGAAAACCCTTGTTTTGCTGATATAAATTTAAGGCCATCATCTTTTAACACTGTTTTAGGAACAAGTGTGCCTTTTTTGTAACTGGTCCTCTTATAAGGAACGCTTTGGAACATAAACCTTCCCATTTGAGGTATATTTTTGGCAAAAGCCGGTAAAACGTAAGTTTTAGCAGTGCCCTACATAAACCTACATGGAAACGTAGTTATGGAGAGATTTGCGCGGTAGTCAGAACTATTTTAGGGTTTTTAAAATCAGGAACTGAAATTTTGGGAAACGATCTTTCTTTCTTTCTTTCTTTCTTTCTTTCTTTCTTTCTTTCTTTCTTTCTTTCTTTCTTTCCTTCTCTCCCTCTCTCTCTCTCTCTCTCTCTCTCTCTCTTTATTTTTAGTGTAGTTTTACTGTATTTACTTCTGTTTCAATACGGCTTTCATGTAAAGAAGTTTTTTTTTGTAAACTTATGAAATTACCGCATTCAAATAAAAGTGAATCAATCTCTCTCTTTCTTTCTTTCTTTCTTTCTTTCCTTCCTTCCTTCCTTCCTTCCTTCCTTCCTTCCTTCCTTCTTTCCTTCCTTCCTTCCTTCGTTCTTTCTTTCTTCTTTCGTTCTTTCTTTCTTTCTCTCTTTCTCTTTTTTTCTCTTTCTCCCTACTTTGTTTAAAGGTTCGATAACGGTATACAGATAACGCTGACAAATATCTCCTAGAGTAACCAAATGATGAAATAAGAACTTGTAACTTGCAACGTTCATCGATTTTTATTCTTGCATCTAATTCCTCTTAGAATATCTTCTCATCAGCTTTTCTGCTGCTCCGCTACAAGGGGATTAATCCCTGCGAATACTCCCACCGACCAAGTCCCTTCCTGTGAACTACCCCTCTTATGTACTGTTTGTGTAACTATTCACATGAACCGAATAAAAAATTTGACCAATCAGAAACCAAATCGAACTGTTCTTGCTACCAGCTCCATCCATCTATCCTCAGATACTTTTCAGTGTCACTTTAATAGAGACTTAAATGGGAATGACACGAAATCCAAGTACAGGACATTTGTAAGTCCAAGACATTTGGACAGTCTCGTACTGGTTTCCGCCTCTTGATCTCACAGGTATTTCTAAAAGGAAGGGGTTCACGGTTTAGCGCATGCTCATGAATCTAAGTGCTGGTTTTTCGCCTGTGCACGCTTTAGCGAGTACGTAAGCAATACTGTTTCACAACATTGTTAAAGAACCAATCAGAAGCGAGTAGATTGCTCGGGTGTGAAATTTTCTTGCCAAAGTTTCGCGTTTAATGATTTCTCAGCTTTCTGCATGTGCCCCTGGCAGCCATTTGACCAAAGCGCGCGCAAATAGCGGGAAATTCATCAACCATGGAATAAAACCTTCGGGTCAACAATAAATTTAACGCAGTTATTAACGCAACTTATGCAGTTGCGAAAAGAAAGCCTGAAAAAAATGAGGCTTGCCGGGATTCGAACCCTGACCTCTGCGATACCGGTGCAGCGCTCTAACCAATTGAGCTAACAAGCCAACTGGGAGCTGGTCATTAAATTGGTTCGTAATATACGCGGGAAAGATAAAGATGAAATTATGAATATATGAAATTCATATATTTGAACTGCAGAATGACTGCAAGGATATCTTCTTTACATTTATTTCTTCATTCCGCAGTTCAAATATATGAATTTCATATATTCATAATTTCAATAAATTCAACGTTGGCAGTGTTGGTGCAATCCACTAATATTTCCTGCTAATTTAGCCCTTCGCCGTTCGATTTGGGCTTATCGTAGTATGTGATCGCTGAGATACATGTGAGTGGGATTATTAACCCATAGAATTACTAATAAATCGGAAAATAGTAATTTGATTAATGCACATGCGCCGAACTGTGAACCTGTCCCTTTAATTTGGCTTTTTGACACGAAAGCCATGAGACGTTGTGAAAAGGAGTCCAAAAAACGTCAAAAACTAGCGAAAACTTTGTGTACTCGGAAAGTCTTGGAAAGTTTTGGCCGCATTGATGGGGTGGATTTAAACCGTAGCGTTTGAACCGATTTTAGCTTGGGATGCTTGACAGTTACTGAGTTAAGACGAATCGCTAGAAGCACCTCTGGCTTCTTTTCAAATGATTAAGACACATTTTCTGAATTACTGAAAGCTTGCCCTCTATGGAAAGCAAACATTACTTCTGAGAAAACTCGCCTCCTACCGGATTTACCTGAGCCATTCTGCTATAAGTTCTCTCCACTGGATTTCCTTTTTCTGGAAAATTATCAACACGCGTAAATTCCAATTCGATAAGGAATCCAAGAGCCACAATTTCTTTAATTGTAAGACTGTTCAGTTGCACACTCGTTAAAATAAGTGGATAATACTAAGAAAAACTTATTTCTACTATTTAATGGCGCTGGCAAATGGCAGAAGAAGCAAAGCAGTGACCCTACCTGTTGTCTTTGTATCAACGATTATCATGTCAGACAAGTCATCGATGGCTGCTTGTACGGTGCTCCCAAGAATTTCACCCACCTTCTTGATTTTCATGACGTTGCGAGTCTGTCGATCAATCCAGTAGACATAGTTCCCATACACCACTAAACCAACAGGTTGTAGTACGTTCATCTCGAGAAGCGTAGCACGGTTTTTTCCTGCAAGACAATACTTTACTGTTTTTGTTGCGAATTCAACAAGGCAACTTACCAGTACATGAACAACAAAAAGGGAAATTTATTCTGTACACATATCACACCACATATTCACTTTTTCATGGCAAAAAAGACGTAGAACTAAATTTTGGTAGATCTAGAATTATCCTTGTATTTGACAAAGACAAATAAATATTTGACCATGGTTTCTTTGCTTATGAATTATAATACGGATTTCCGATTACTCTATATCGCCTTCTATCGTTCAAAATTGCTGAAGAGATTCCTTATTATTTGTTTGTCTGCAAAGGGAAAATTAATAGAAAGAGACATTTCCAAGGTTTAATAGCCTGTCAGGCAAAGGTTTAACTGCATAATGATGAATATGAATGCGACAGAAGGAAGATTACAAAACAGTTCTCAATATCAACATTATAGTCTAAATCACTGTCTACTGTGTTCATTCCATATGCCATGAACAGTCTGTAAACAGGACGGGAAAGGCGTTTGTATCAGATAATCAGAAACAACTGTTTTATCTTTATGAGAAAGGTGTGTTTATAATTATAATTATAGGGCATCCATAAGAAATGGACGTTTAGCACAGAACACTTTTTAAGGAGTCGTTATCAGGGAGCAAACATTCATCAGATCATTGGTGCATGGTTAGTTAGCCAAACAATGTGCGCAAAAATTAACACCCAGAAAGAGTGAAAAGAAGGAGTTTCATTGAGGTTTTGACCTGGAAGGTTTTCACAAGCAGACAAGAACTTTAAGATTTATCTTATCTTTATGAGCCCGATCACCTCACTTGACAAATGCTTGGCTTTGGTGAATAAATTTTTAACAAGGAAGAAAGTTTTACTGCGACAGACGCAATCACTCACTGTCCTAATTAACTTTACATGTTCTGGGGTAGTACCAGGAAGGGCCTTCTTGCGTTGCCTTTATGATTTACCCATTGGTATTTCTAAGCCAAACCATTTAATTTGTTAACACAAGGAGGCGGCTGATCTCAAGCTGGGATAACAATTTTCACGTGTTTTAACACAGAATGCTAATTGGGGACACCACCAAGATCGAATTGGAATTTTGAAATGTTGGTTTTTGAGGAGAGGGCAATAACCGGAGTGCCCGGAAAGAAACCTCTCGGAGCAAGGACGAAACTAGCAACAAACTCAACCCGCTTATGACACCGAATCCGGGAATCGAACCTGGGCCACACTAGTGGGAGTCAAGTGTTCTCACCACTGCGCCATCCCTGCCCCTCTAATGGTCACCCTGTCAATTAGTCCGGCGCCTGGCCTTTAATGGAACCCCTGGTGGAAGGGGACAGCGCGCCTGCAGGGAAAAATAGCATCCTCACCTGTAAGATCACCATACTCGATTTTCTTTAGTGTAATGTCTGCCCAATAGAGTTTGTTGCCCTGTTTATCCACTGCCAAGTCACCAGGACGATCCGCATTAAACAGCTTCAGCCCGTCTGCCCCATCCATTGCCGCCCTCATGATGGACATCTTCACAGGATTCTCATTGGTGAAGAACATTTGCCTGTCAAGCATTAAAGAATCATATTAAAGATGGATATAAGATATGGTTAGGGCACTAAGGTTGATATAAGCAGAGATAGACATGTATTTATCGCCAGCAACCAACAACTTTTGACGTACTTTATCAATTCTTTTACCAATTATTTGTGTTTCTCATCACCAAGGTATCTTTGAGGACCCCAATGATGGATGTCGCCTGTTTAGTGTTATATAAACTTTATGTGCATATCACGGCATGAATTCAACTGTTTTAAGAGCTTAAATAAACTTAGACACGATGTACGAACACCTTGCAAAAACGTGAAAGGATCAGCGCCGTTTAACTTTCTGTGTTTATTGAAGTTGTTCATACATTATCCCATGTTTCATTTAGGCACGTTATACCAGTTTAATTTGCGACCTGCAAACAATGATGATTGTGGAAAGCTACCTCAAGAGATTTTGGTGAATAATTCCCCTTTACCAGGTTAGTAACAAAACGTTAAAGGGCTATGTCACGGGCATTTTCTGGGTTAAAAAATGTGCTGAAGTCAAATGAAATACTGGTTCTCGTACCCGAAGAAAACGAATGATGTTCTCAAGGTGATAACAAACTATATTCAGTTTTTGGCGATTTTTCCTGTGAGAAATAAGGGAAACACAATTAGAAATCGTGGTCGGTGGTGACAATTCCCTTCACAAAAATAGTGCACAGCCAAACCTTCCCCCACCCCCGCCCAAAAACATCATGCAAACAGTTGACCAGCTTGTACAGACCTTGCATGCGAAAAATCCTTCAGAAAATTAAGGCTGGGAAAACATTCACGTCATTAAAGTAGTAACACTCCCTCCCAACACCCACAATCCCTTAATGAAAATAATAAAAATTGAGCTAAAACCAAACTTTTGCTCACCTTTTTTCGGGATAAAGCACAATGGAACGAGGATACACGTGCTCTTCTCTAAACACCACACCCATACTTTTCCTGTATCTTAAACTGTACACGTTAATGCTATTTGAGACACTGTCCGTCCAGAACAGCTGCTGTCCGTGAGAGTCGATGGCCAGATCATAAGGCGAAGCACCATCTTCAAACTTGATAGTCCTGGCATTGGCGCCATTTTGAAAGGCACAGCTGATTGTGTTGGTGGCTGCATCAATCCAGAAGACGAGGTGGTTGTTTATGTCATAATCAATGGCAATGACATTTGCCAATCCACGCACGGGCAAAGCCACATCTAGATTGTCAGTTGAGTTGAAGACAAATCGCCAGATGTCAGTTTTAGTGCTGTACAGCATAAAAACACGCGGAGCTGCAAAAAGACACAATGCAAGTTAAAGTCAGGGACAATCCTTACAAATCCAGTACTGAAATTGTGGAGACTACACCGATTATTAAGGACGGTGACTCCTTTTGTTACTGCGCATAGATTACGTTCTGCGCATCTCGGGATATTCAAGTTTCTTAAGGAATTTGCCCCCTGATGCAACAATATTTTGCGCTGTTTACTAATTGTCAGTTTACTAATTGTTTGCTATTTGTCAGTTGAGTTGAAAAGGACTCGCCAAATGCTTGTTTTGGTGCTGTAAAGCATAAATATACGTGGAGCTGTAGAGGGCAAAAAAGGAAGGTAAAGTCAATGGCCAGGGTATTCCTGAATTATTAGTCTCTCTAATTATTATTATTATGATTATTATTATTAGAAGGCTGCGCCAACTATTTTAAATATTACTTCCAAACGTTAGAAGACTTTATAATACTTCAGCTTTGTTAAACGCTTCTTTACTAGTTTTTAAAAGCTATAAAACCGATGTCACCTAAAAGGCTCACCAAAACGAAAACTAGGACTGTAAAGTTGTACAACGCAACCACTTATTCAACATGGCGAAGACCACGAGGATCTACAAGATTGTTAGTCACGTAACATGGGCACGCATTAAGGACAGAGAAAAGGAAAAACAACAAATGTCAGTTAGTCGTGACATCCTCCCACCAGTGTTCGACTTAGGGAGAACACTCCTCCAACAGCGCCAGCTTCGTGACTGTATCTTGCATAGTCCAGGAAAGACTCTCATAACACGAGCTAGGGGTCTTCTCATCGACGACCAGAACCAAATCCCCAGCCTTGACATTGTGTGTGCTTTGACTCCACTTCCTACGAGCAATAAGGCTGGGTAGGTACTCGTGTAACCGATGGACCAAACTTGATTGATAATGACTTGGGTCTGTCTCCGGCGCTTATTGATGGAAATTTCTTTGTCAGCAAAAACGCCACAGGGTAACATAGGATTTGCACGAGAAATGAGGAAGTGGTTAGGTGTGGTAGCTTTTAAAGCTCTGCTAATAGAACTGACTTTAGTAAGCGGTCTGCTGTTCACAAGAGACTCCACCTCTGCCAACGCTCTCTCCAAACATTAATCTGTGACCACTTGACCATGAAGTCAGTACAACTTTGAGGGCTTTCTTGCAGTACTGGTCCAAACGCTCCCAAATACCACCAAAGCTGGGGTGAACATGCCGGATTGAGATGCGACTGGATCCCCTTCTGAGACAGAAAATCAGCAATCCGTTACTGGTTCCAGCTCTCCAGGCTCTGCCTGAGCTCACGATCAACACCCACAAAATTAGTACCATTGTCGGAGTTGAGACGGAGGAGACGGTGGGCCGCGCCTCGCCACAAATCTTCTAA
Organism: Siderastrea radians; assembly: GCA_964017195.1. Taxonomy (NCBI): domain Eukaryota; kingdom Metazoa; phylum Cnidaria; class Anthozoa; order Scleractinia; family Rhizangiidae; genus Siderastrea; species Siderastrea radians. Next base: position 13,653,591 of record OZ024891.1, on the reverse strand, counting down.
GTGTGTTAACATCGGAATTAGTCTCCAATGACGTTGCCACTTCAAGACGTAATGCTCATCCGTAACGCTTCTCTTGCTTGATGTGAGGTAACTAGCATACCAAACCGTTTGACTCAACTCCTTCGACTGCACTTGTGCAGATTCGCCAAGTTCGATAAAGCTTTCCGTCATTTACACCAAATTTACACCACAATTACAACTTTGTCCACTGACTAACCATCGATCTCCGAAGGACCAGAAAAACCTGTCACCTAAAAGATTGTTAGTCACACTAGTGACTAGTGACACACTTAGTGACTTAGGCATGCATTACGTACAGAGAAAAGGAAAAACAATAAATGTAAATGTTAGTCATGACCACCGAAATCCCAGCGATACAACCCTTTTAAATGCACTTGTGGCGTACTGTACACACTCACCCCTGCATGTTTTGTTGTCCGTCACAGATAAGGTGTAATGGGTTGGGCAGGAACACACAAATCTGTAGCCAGGTTTAGCAAGGCAGAGGTGACTACATCCACCATTATGCATGGCACAGGGATTCCATCCTGAAACAAGCAAAAATGGTGCTAAGTAAAAAAAAACAGGGTAAGTCGTGTACTGACGCCATATTTTCCATGCAAAGGCTGACTTAAGAATGAAAAGACTCTGGGGCATATTTGCACCGTGAGGCCTTTACATCTAGAGGTTATATCCCGCGCCTCCCTGAGGGAGGGTGAACAGCAGGTATTCCCTACTATTTGCAAGTCAACAAGTCCAGGACCATATACATTAGGGAGCTTACAAAGTAAAAAATTGATCAATACTTCCTTATCTTCACTTTATTAAGACAAGCTTGCTCATCATCATGGATATACAATTTTAAAAAGTGTTTGTTTTGACGTCCATGCGTCGACCTGACGAATTTAACGACAGTTTCACAAGAAATGAATGTAAAGAAGATCCTCGCAGTTATTAACGCAACTTATGCAGTTGCGAAAAGAAAGCCTGAAAAAATCAGACTTGCCGGGATCCCGGCAAGCCTGATTTTTTCAGGCTTTCTTTTCGCAACTGCATACGTTGCGTTAATAACTGCGAGGATCTTCTTTACATTCATTTCTCCATTCCGCAGTTCAAATATATGAATTTCATATATTCATAATTTCAGTGTCACAAGAGGAAGATAGGACTTCTGGTAGGCACTTGTGACGACTGGAATGTCAGTGTTCTGGTTGCTGAAGGTCCCTACTAGCCAGTTCTTTGTCTACTGAGCCATGTGTAATCTTTGAATTGATTGAATTTTTAGTCCAGTCTCTAAACACTCACCTCAAAGGACGCGACCTACTCCTTTAAGAGGCTCTGACTGTAAATATCGAGAATCGGTGGAGAAGCTCAAAAAATCGAAAATCCTGATAACTTGCCAGAAGAACATTTTTGGGCAGCTGTCTTCGAAAATATTACTTAAACCTTCTGGAATTCTATAGCCTGAGAAAACAGCCGACGTTTCGCGAGGTCGCCTCTTGAGCCCTCGCAAAACGACGTGTGAGCAACGACTGCAGAAATTCCGTACTGATGACGTGTCACTATCCAGATCTAGGCAGTGCTTCTGATTGGTTGAAATTGCAAAACATGCATATTCCCATTGATAGAACGTAGAAGAGTATTGCTATCATTTAAAATTAAAATTGTTTTCTGGCGTTGCAAATTGTTTAAAAGCAAGCGCTTTCAATTTGTTTAATTTTAAGCCTGATTATTGCGTAATAAATAAGCAAAACCGTTTATCCGAATTTCTCGAAAACAATAGAATTCCAGAAGGAATGGAGTTTCATCTGAACCTAGTGGCTAAGCAGTGGCCGGTGACTAACCGTTGACCGGTCAGAAGCTGTACATGTTTGAACGGGGAAAGGATGAATTTTAAAAAAATGCCCCAGGCATACATTCAAAGAAATACAGCACTCGTTTATCCATTAATTTACGCACTCGCCACCTAAACAAGTACCCTCATACATCAACATGTATGACTGTCTTACCGTAAGTGGGACTTAGATTAACAGCTTTCAATCCCATTAAATCAGGCAGGCTATCTATGATTGTGTGTCTGTCGCCATGAGTTCGCTTGTTATAACTCTCTATGGCCCTTCTTTGCCAATCTGTCCAGTAAAGGCGATCACCGAGCATAGTGAAACTGAAGATATGTGGCAATTTGTCATCGAGAACTACTCTACGGTTGCTTCCGTCCAGATTCATGACCTCGATTTTGTCCAACATGGCATCAGCCCAGTAGATTTTCTGCTCATGAAAATCAATTGCAATACCATTAGGCCATGCCACAGACGAGTTGACCAAAGTAACACGGTGACTCCCATCTAGTCCAGCTCGTTCAATTTTGGGATGCTTTCCCCAGTCTGTCCAATACATGTGGCTGGGGAAGATACAATTTACAATGAGTGTTTTTAACAGGAACTACTTTTGTCTTCAATTCTATATTTTCCATGTAGCTTTCATTTGAATGGTTACACTTTAGAACTCGTCCACAGACTCAAAAGTTAGGACCACCTTGTACAGCATAATAAACAGCACCACAGGAAATAACTGCTCAGTAAACTCATTTCTGTGTCTTACAGTATGTTACCAAAAAGCATGAAAGAGCCTCTTTCATAAGAACACCGAAGGGACACGGATACGAGACTGTATTATAGAGGTGTCGCGTGGCGTGTTGTTCCAATAGAGTTTCCGATTACTAGTCCGGGTGGTCATAGGTCATAGGTTTGGCTCCACTTGGGGGAACTCGCATTGCAGTTTGATACCAATAAACATAAATCACACAAAACATTAACGATACAACTTACCCATGGGTTGGATCCAATGCAACTGCTCTTGGTTCATCAAGGTTTTCATTAATAAGAACTTTTCTTGATGAGCCGTTCAGCCTGCTGACTTCAATTCTATCAGTGCCCGCATCTGTCCAGTACAAGTTCCGTGCCACCCAGTCAACTGCGACACCGTCAGGATGCTTGATATTACTGTCTATTATTACCTGTACATCTGAAGAGAGAAATACGGGCCTGACCTCACACAAACTCTCTGTTTTAATTAATTCACTTTCATGAATTACTGCAGGATAAAGTGAAAATGGTTTAAGTCAGCAAGTAAAGAAATCCAACCAAAAAACTGCTTGAGCCTTTATAATAAATGAATAAATAAATAAATAAAATTGAGTAAAGAATTGATTAATCAAGAAATGAATTAAATCGCAATTGATTTATCAGTCAATCTACCAATTATAACAATTAATTAATCAATTAATTAATTAACTGAACGGTATTATAAAAAATGACACCAACAACAGATTTGCGACCCGTAGACTTGCAGACCTTGACTCTTTTTGTGAAAATAGAATTTGGAGATGGTTAGGATTTGTGGACGGATGAAAACTGGAAAGCACTGAAAAAGTCCTACCGGGGCGACTGAGGACAAGAACTGTAAACAAGCTCAACCCATACACATTAAACTGTGGTGTTAATGACGTTCGACGTTTGAACCTGCCCTAAGTTCGTCAATTGGAACGCACGATTCGAACCCAGATTTAAACACTAAGTGAACATTCAGATTGCAATCTAAGATTCGTTTGTTCCTAAATGAAACGAAAAATCAAATTTTCGATAGCAAAACCGGATTTAGACTGGCTTATTAGGATTTCGTGTAGAAACAAGGCTTCAGGGACTTTACCTTAACAATGATACAATAAAATAATGATCTGACATTGACACAACTATACCCGTCCCGTCCAATCTTGATCTCTTTATTTCAAGTTTCTCATCATCGCTCCAATAAACAAATTTATCCACTGGATCAAAATCAATGGCAACTGCATGTCTGATATCAGAAACTGGTATTACTACATCAGTAAGATCAGGTGTGTCCAGCGATATGATCCGCAGATCCACCTTTCTTGCCAGTAACAGAAAGTGGACAGGACCTTTTAATAAAAACAGAGAACCAATGAATTTAAATTAAATTAACTTCTGTTAGAACAGAAATTTTCCATGGGAATGAGTCAAACTGTTGCCCAGAAGGGTATCTGGACATCCCATGGACAACCACATTTCGAAGAAATTTTCAAACAATGCACACAGTCTTTGAACACTTAGTGTGGCTAAAGGCAGGGAGGAGTCCATGATATTTACATTTAATTTATTAAACACTAAATGTGGGTATCATTGTGATGAAGTCGTAGCAATTTATACAGACCAAGCGATTTCATACTTTATTATTCAACAAATTGTCACTATGCCCATATATGGTCAGGAAGCCCTCAATATCTGTCATCCGTGCATGACAGATATCCTGCGATATACGTAAATGACCATATTTGGAAGTGCACTGCAGATTTTCTTTCATTGCTTGTTTGGCGGCCATTTTGAAAAGCGAAGCAGTTTTAGCAGTGTTCTCCGGAAATTTTAACTCCCTGGAGGAAAATTTCCACGATTAAATGCTCTCAAAAAGTCAACAAATATTTGCTTCAGCTCACAAAGATATCCAGAGGTTGACTTGGAATTTTCATAGCGAGAACTCAACCAAGAAAATGCTATTGCGAACGAAGCAGCACACTTGCTCACGGAAAGTTGTAAAGACTAAAGTTGAAAAGATTTTAATTCACAGGAAGAGGACTTCTTCTCGGTAAGGTACCAATATTTTTTTTTTACTTTGTCTTGGCATTTCCAAACATGAGTTTGTAAATAGGTCTTTTTAGGTAAACGGTAGTAAACTTCGATTTCTTGAAGTTCTGTTTTGATTTTTTTTTAAGCTTATGTGTTGCTAGCTTTTGGCGTTTTCATCATAGAGCCGTAGTTTTTCTCGCTCTGAAAATGGTAGTCGATGGGAATTTGTTGAATAATAAAACAATTATCCTGCTCAATCTTGCAGAATATCCCCTGATTTAGCCAACTCGGCCTACGGCCTCGTCGGCTAAGTATCAGGTGATATTCCGCGCGATTTCGCAGGATAATCGTTAAATATCCCCCTTCGCTGCGCATACCACTTCAAGGTGATCCAAGGCCGGGATCCAAGGCCTCCCAATGCACACAGGAAATCATCAAAGGCTAATTAATGAAGGTTAAGAAGTGATGATTACCTTCGCAGTTAAAGATAACAAATATATAGCTGATAAAAGAACAACCTGATTTACGTTACTCTGGGTTACGTTATGTTACATTGCCGTAACAGCAATCAATGTCACCAACAACAACAGTCCTTCTCCGCACTTTTAACCCTATTCTGCCTGGGCTATTTTTGAGTTTCTGAGCCTCTGAGTTTCTGCACAAAGTGCCCCCCCTCCGCACCTACAGATCTCGAAAAGTATTGAAGCTCTTGCAATGAAACTTGGCATATTTGTAGCACGTCATTAGCTTAACAGATTGGGCTTATGACGTTTCAATTATGACGTGTTGTGACGTAACAATAACGTCCCAAACCCGCCATTTTGAATTTGAGGCCGCCATCTTGAATCCCAAACCTGCAGTCATACAGCTGACAATGACGTCACCAAAAATATATGATTTTGTTCTAAGAACATACTTAGTCAAAACAAGCACACAAAAGTAAAAAATTATCTTCTTCTTACAAACGGAGGAAAACCTGAAAAAAAAAAGAAAATACTCAAAATACGCTTCTGAGTAGACGGTTGCTATGGAAACGTCAATCATCATAGACATTGACACAGAGAAATTTTTTCTGATAAATTTTAGGAAAAGTCACGAGATTTGGTGATTATTCGTCCAGCCATTTAAAAATTATAATTCGTTAAAGTCAGCGCGGGCATAATGTGCCCCTCCTCAGGCAGAATAGGGTTGAGTGCTGAGAGTTACATCTCTAAGCAGAATGGTCACACTAGACAAACCTATCTAGGTAAATTAGTAACTCACATCTAAACGAAAGCTAAAAACAACAACAATTGGCTTTTAGGTTTCTTCTACCTTGCTCGCATGTTTTTTGATCGGATAGGAGTCTCACACCAGTTGGGCAGGCACATGAACGATCACGCACATTCAACAAGCATAAATGGCTGCAACCTCCATTGGTAGTTGCATTGCAAGGATTTTTACCTGTAGAGAAAGAACACATTACAAGGTCAACTCAAATACAGTGCATTAATTCCCGGCTTACCAACCAAAAGTTCACACTAACGTTCGTACGCAAAAGGCCTCTTTGATCCAGTCAGCCCGTTCATATGGCCAGATGTTTATGGCCCAATGGTGAGCCGATTATCAAAGTTGCACTTGACATAACATTTCTGGGAGGAAGGTTAAGAGGAAAGACCGCAAATTTGTAAATCCCCAGAAATAACCTAAAAAGGTGACTAAATAAACGCTTCCCATATCATTTTGAAAGCTTCCCTCAAGTGAATGCACGTGCATGTTCCAAAAAAGAAATAAAAGTTCCAGACATTAACTAAAGCGGGGTCAATATATGAGAACCTTTTTCACCTGCCTCAAAGAAACAGGGCCTCTTGTACGTGGGTTTTAACTGTATACAGAATAGTTTAAATAAAAATTCTGTTATTTGAAGCTCATTAAACTTAATGGCATCGCTGACCATTACTGTAAACACAACGAAAGTTGTTTTAAAACTGTTATTACTCACATTGTACAAAGAGCATCGATAAAAAGCGTTCCTTGACTGACTGCTAAAAAAAACTCACCAGGCCTTGGTTGCTGTCTTTTGGGTTCATAAGAATGAAGATCCATAGGAGAATAGGTATTTGACCAAACCGTTGGGCACCGCAGTCCATTGTTTTTGTTTGCAGAGTGAATCCCCCTTGATTTCCAGTCAGTCCAATATATTCTGTTCTCATACAACGTAAGAGCAAAAGGGAGCCCCAATGTACATTGAGCAGCAGATTTAAATATCCTCTCACGGTTTGAACCATCATAATTTGCCTTAGCTATATATAACAATTTAGCTTCTGTCCAGTATATTTTCACAGTGCTGTAGTCTAATGTTAAGCCATTGGGCCAACGAATATCTTCTCGGATGATTACCCGACGATTTGAGCCATCCATTTCGGCTCGTTCTATTTTGGGAACTTCACCCCAGTCTGTCCAAAACATGTACCTACAAAAACAAAATAAAAACAAGCAATATATTAAACTACCGTTAGTAGTCTCACAAATTGTATACATGCTGTCACGAATCACCTTGTGTAGCAACTCAGGACAGTTTTTTTCTTCGATTTCTTTAGAATGGTCAGGATTTCATCGTGCGACTCAAACCAAAGAACCACCTGGTAGAGCATAATACATGGAAAAGGACAGCTGGACAGCTTTCATAGAAAGGTCACACACATTAATTCTTTAACCCTTTCCTACCCAATGCAAATGCCACGACTGACTGATATGACCTCAGTACACACAGAGTATGTACAATTTGAAAGATTCAATTTACAAATTGTAACTTTTCATACCCAGATTAACCCTAGGACGTACAAGCGAAGTCACACCCCCCACGTGGTACAAGGGGAGCTTGCTGTACCCCTTGCGATTTTGTTTGCAATATTCCGAAAATATTCTAGTCCAGCAGTAGAAACCCTGTGATGTGCTGTAAAAGATGAGGTAAATATAATGGGTTACAGCGCTGCTGGGGGCTTGTGACGTCATACAAGATAGCCGCCATCTTGGCAGCCATCTTGGATTTGACCGAAAATTAGAAATTATCAAAAAACGACGGAAATTGAAAATTTTTTATGTTGAACATGCAGAATGTGACATAATAGAACACTTTGCTGCTTTTGTCAACATTTTTGTTTTTTTTTTTCACCTAAAAAGGGTAAAAACACGCTTTTTTTTTCAAAAATGGCATGACCGCCTGCTACTTATGACGCCGTATCTCGTAAGCATAGCAACTGATTAAATATATTCTCAACACACTTGTGCCTAAATATGTCTAGAGGATATGCACACAGTACTGAAAACGGCAGGTGCTGATGATATGTCGTATTGGATCTGGTACGTTGTTACCCAAAACACGAGGATATATACCCAAATCACTGTGGGCAGCCAATAAGACAGTGAACAGAATAAAAAGAATCTAGTGACCAGAAAGAAAGTCTACCCAGGTGCAAAACAACATGGCCAATCGAGAACGGAGAAGAAAGCCGACTTTGCTGGTTGATTTTCTCGCAGAACTTCAAAGATGTATCGTATTTCTGCGACTAGAAAACAAGACTTTTGCAGGAGAAACGTCCCTTAAAAACGCATCTGCTATCACCTCCAGAGAAATGCCATTAACTATGTCTTAAAGCTTTGATGGATTAAAAATCCCAATGAATGAAGTTCAACCTCTCTCAAAGTCCATAAAAAAGCTATTTATCGAAAGCTGAAAATGCTGTTTTAAGTTTACCACCATACTTGATTAGTTCTATTGTTATTCTTATTGTTCTTGTGATTCCTGAAAAACGCAAAGAAGACAACTTGGTAACCTACAGTTTTCATTATTAAACCTACAGCAAAGTCTCTAGATTTTGAGGCCATGCATGATATGACATCTTATAAAATGGTCAGAGTAAAACGAGCGTATTGATTGGTCAAACGTGTAAAACGCACGTTTCAATTTGGGAGGTTTACACACGGCCAAATGCAATCTATTTTCTAAATAATAATCACGCTGACTGCGTCAACAGCAAAACAGCCACGCAAAACTCAAATGGACCCAAGTTCATTCTTCAGGTACCAAGCTATATTTCAGTCATTATTAAAACAAACGTAAGGCGTAAGCTGGACTTCAGAAGTAGTATAATAGAACTGTAATACTGGATGACAACAAAACATCGCTAATGGTATTGCATGGCTAAGCATATTTTCTCCACCAAAGAGCCAACGGCAACGAAAACCACAGCTTAAGCCTAAAGATAGACCGACGAAAATGCGGATGGATGAATTTTTGATCATCGTGGCTCAGTTTTTAATCACGCATAGCTTATTAGCCCAAATTTCCTCTTTGAACTCTACGAGTTGAAAATGAATTTATGCCTTTAATTAAAGCTCAAAGTCATTTCAAAACAAGCCCCACTGATAAAAGGCTTTATGAAAGACCCAAAAAGTCTATGATCAATTCACGAGGATATCTCAACTCCGGACAACAATATTTGAGTTAAGGTAGAGCATAATTTCAATCGACCAGTTTCCTTGTATTTAGGTTAGCAATAGAAAAATTAGTCACACTTACCCCAACAGTGGGTCAACTGCAATCGCCCTGGGAAGGCCCAAGTTCTCCCAGAAAAGAACTTTCCGATGAGTTCCATCTAAATTCGCAACTTCTATCCTATTGGTTCCCCAGTCAGAATCTCTATGATCAGTCCAATACAACTTACTAGCTACCCAATCTACAGCGAGTCCTTCGGGTTTCTTCAACCCCACCGAAATCACATCCTCGACTTTTCTTGTATCTCTTGTAACACGAATTCGTTTGATTTTCTTCAAGCTAACATCAGACCAGAATACGTAACCTTCTGCATAGTAGAAATCCACTCCGATAGCATCGTCCAGTCCATCAACGACTATAGTTTCATTCTGGTTCTTGTGATTTGTCTGAACGATTCTAATATCCTTTCGATTGGCGTACAAAAGTCTTGGAGAATATACTGTGGACAAAGAAACAAATAAAGGCAACTGAGTAAGAAATGGTGCCCTGGTGATAGGAAGAAAGAAAGGAATGAAAAATGCCAAACACATGGACTGGCATCAGAGCGTACTGTAAAAACCCCGCAAACGAAAAATCCGGTAGTTCAAGTTAGGATGAAAAAGATCATCTGCAGGAGTTTATTTTCATGATTTTTTACCCATGTTGAAAACAAAGGTCTTAGTCGGCATGCAGTTTGGCGTCAGTGTATACTGCGTAGCTATATAGATATGTTCGAATGTAGGTATGTAAGTTTGTAGCTCTGTATTTTGTTAGGCCTCCGCTTAGTGCATCGTTTCTAGTTAAAAAAAAGTTTACTACGTGGGCACATGAATTGGGGGTGCCTAGAACGTCAGACACGCTTGGTAGCACGTGGGTTGTGGCCAGACATGCGGCCATTGGTTATAGTACTGCTGTATGAAAATAGATGCGTTTTATTTTCGCCCCTTGAATGTTAGTTAAAAAAGTTGATGTGATTGAATTGACGGTAATTTTTAAATGACATTTTAAACCTAATTGGGTGCTCATTATAAACTTTGTCGCGGCAAACGACAACACGTGACAAAATTGGACTTGTTTGCTGCTAAGCGTAATCTAATTTTCCTTTTATAACACGTCGAATAGTGTTCTCTGAGTTATGAAAACAGCTGCACCCGAAACACCCTGGAACATCCCGGAACACACCTGGAATATCCCGGAACACCCCAGAAGAACCGGGAACACAAATGGAACACCCCGGAACACCCTTGAAACTCCCGGGACAACAAAACCATTGAAATGGAGCATAGTCAGTGGTCAGACCGCTGATTAACGAAGACCAAAGAATGACGAAGATTTCTGAAGTCTTCCGAAGATTAGACTTACCATATGTTCTCAATTAAACGCCCTCGGCGTTTATTTCAAACTTGGCCAGGTGGACAAGGCGTTTGATTGAATCAGCAGTTTATTTGGGCCCGCCATTTTTTTAAGAAAGAGTATTTGTTCGTTTTACTTGACATCTTGTATCTTGCCCTAACACCTGACGTTCATTCTACCACAAATAAACGTCTGAGGGGCTTATTCCCGTCTTCCGCTTTTAGACCCGGCGTTTATTCGGGGCCCGGTGTTTAATCGAGAAAATACGCTAAGCGGATGACCCAAATACTTCGGAACCTTTTAAGAATGCTTCCAAATATTTAAGAAGCTTCTTTTTCTGAGGTAAAATAATGAAAGATCTATTATTTAATGGAAAAGAAGCAATATTACTGTCCCTTCTATCAATTATTTACGTTATCACCCGCGACAATCAGATCAGTGATGTCATGGACAAAAGTAAACTTGCTGAAGTTCTGGGGTAACAACTCTATTCACATATGTAACCACGACTTTTCCATCGACAAGATAGCGAAAACAGCTGCTCTGCACATTCCATGACAATGTGCACAGCAGATTCTGCAAGGAAAAAACAGTTTGCATTCGTGGAAAATTTGAAGGTCACATTTGCGGTAACAAAATGAAGCATTTGAATGGTTTACTTCGACAATTTGCGCAGATTAATGGCCTAGCTAGCATGCGTTTCCAAAATATGGACGACGACTTAGACGACTCAAGTGAATGGGGAAGATCGCTGTTTACAAACATTCTTTTTGTTATTGAAATGTGGGTACAACTAAAACAATAATAATAACAGATTTTTCGTTGGCGCATGAATATTAATAGGTGACGTCAGCTATATCGTTGCTATTGTCGCGGCGGGCATGTGTCACGGCAAAAGTGCCGTGCTTCATATAACTTTCTGCCTTTTTAGGTGGTCAACTTAAAATTTTATGATAACAGAAATTTTTTCCATTCCAAGAAATCTCATGGTTTTTTTTTCTTTTTTGTTTTTTGGAAGGGGGAGGGGATTTTGGGACTGTGGCGAGAAAACGACTTCACGAAATTGGCACCAACTGTGTTTTTTTAATGGAATAACTAGCAACGGTTTACGAACCACCTTTCTATGAGGATCTTAAAACGCTGTATCAAAAGATTAGAATGTTTCGAATTTTCAACTTTTTGCCATTTTGTGCTATTTGTACAAGTAGCATCCAATTTCCAATTCATATCCGTCGAGGCCGATACACCGGATACAGTTGTAAATAAATGTACTTGCATATTGGCTACTGAGCGCATTTTATCATGACGCCAAAACTAATTTTTTTGGACTGGAAAATGGTTCTTTCGCTTCGTTTAACCTCAGTAAGAAGCGCCGCAAACATTTGGAAATACCGTATTTTCTCGATTAAACGCCGGACCCCGAATAAACGCCGGGTTCAAATAAACGCCGGGTCTACAGGGCCGAGTTTAAAATAAACGCCGCCGGCATTTATTTGAGGTCCCGGCGTTTATTCGAGATGGGTATATTAAATCAGGATTATGTGTCGTGACTGCATACTAGTTCTCTTTTTTACCATTAAATTTGAATTTATACTCTAATATTCAAATCAAAGTACCTTTTACAAAAGTACATCTCACTAAAATAGATGAAACAAACGACGCATCAGGTATTGTGTCAATTTCTTTAAAGTCGTGGTAACTTTTCTGCGCGCTTGTACATCAAGCAAGGATCATCTCGAGGGTCTCTTTAGGGTCTCTTCTTGCAATGGAATCGTTCCATAATTTTGCCTTTCTCAAGACTGATGGAGAAGGAACCTCCCCCACGACCTAAATTGCTTGCACAGTACGTTTGTTGTCGAGCAGTTACCGATACACTTCCTCTGTGTTTCATGCACGGAGAAACGTAACGTTGAGAAGAGTTCAATAACTGTTTCTGTCAGTGATGGTTTCTTTAATAAATAACTTACCAGATTCACTTAGATAAGACAAAGTTAATGACATTGTTTCACATTTTTAAACGTTTTTGTTGAAATTTGGTTGCTGGTTCAATAAACTTCCAATAGTGAAAAATGCATTTAATAAATAAACGCCGGGCCCCGAAAAAACGCCGGTTTCCAATAAACGCCGGGTCTAAGAGGCCGAGTTTTAAATAAACGCCCCCGGCGTTTAATCGAGAAAATACGGTATTCTCAAAACGTTTGCGTAAATCTTCGGCTTATCTGCAGAAGCAGGAGCCCATATTGGTAATCTTAGGATGACGTCGGAAATTCCCGCCGAACAGTTCCCTAAACACGACAGGGGACTTGTCTCCGCGACTTAAGTCCTTAGAACTAGCCTCACATTGTTTGCGTGTGTGCGGCTTGTTGCAGGAAGTCTCTATGGCTAGTCCCTTCGTGCTTGCCGACCAATACTCAGCGAAAAATGTACAGAGCGTTGCCGCTTGTGTTCACGCTCAAGCACGTCCTACGATAATACGACTATGGCTGCGATCATATCACTGAGGGTATTACCTATATATACCCTTGATTAACTTTAGATAGAAATAACTTTGAAACGGGGGGGGGGGGTAGAAGCGAGGCCTGGGACCGAGAAACGATGTTCTCACAACTTGCAAAACGGTCCAGTCAAAGCGTGGACAGCAGTGTTCGTAACAATACATATTTCCGATCGACATAGAGATCATCTTCTGTGGAATAGTTTTCAAAATTTATGTGTATTTTGTCGAGGGAAAGTAAGCGGTGAGCGGCTAATCTCTAATGGAACTTACTGTCAGTTTCGTACAAGAGAATATTCGATGGCAGCGACGTCGATGAAGACACTTCTGTTTTCGCACTGTCATGTTTGTTGCAGTGGCGAGTGGATCGGCTGCGAGCTGTATACGGCAGTCACATTTCACTTGTTTATACTCGGAGAACAGGTTTGCGACAAACGTTTCAAAGTTGAATGCTAGAATTAGAAAATTCAACGGAAATAAAATTCTTACCGAGAGAAAGCGCTTGAACTATTAAGGATTTTAATTTTTTGTTCTCCGCGACGTAACTTTGGTCTTTGCGAACCGCTGAACAGTTTTTCGTTCGTGTTCTTCTGTTCTAGACCTGTTTTATCGTTTTCTTGTCCAGGTATGAGTGAAAGGTAAAAATTGACAAAGATTGCTTGCTACGATACTCTGCCTATTCTCGGTCCTTCCTCTTTTTTGGAAGACAACCTACTGAGTATGTAAGTGAAATGGTGGTTGTTCAAGTTGTGGGATGGTAAGCGCGCCTTGGATTTGATCTGAAGGTCGACGTGTCCGTAGAGACAAACGTTTTTCCCACAATGTTTCTCTATGTAAATCTAGCTGTATATAAATGGGTTGCATCCTTAGACAAGGCTAGGGGAACAAAGGTCATGCAAGATCGGTACAGTTATGAGGTATGCAAAAATGAAATGTAACAAAAGATATATAAAAGTGGACTCACCTAACTCACAGTCTAGTTTGAAGCTTTCAACGTCTTTATATTACTCGCTTTCAGTAAATTTCTTCTCGGAAATGTTTTTTTTTTTTTCAAAGAGAGGCATTCCTGCTCGCACTCTTTTCATAATATATAGCAACAAAATTTATGATGCCGAATTCCTCGTTTTTGGCGACCGCCAAAAACTGTTGCGTGGCTAGACTAACCATAGCTGATCATAGCTGCTCCAACAAACGCTCAATCGGAAAGGGTCGGAAACGTTAAGAGCTCCTGACCAGAAATATCGAGAATCCCACGACAGGAAGGAAATTTCGTCTTCTATTTTATTTTACCAAAAATACCCCTTTGGTAAACTATTTTCAAAAATCATATTTAAAAGTTCCTCCGCTTTTTGGTTTTTTCTAAAATTTAGATAAGTTCAAAATACGGCTAGAAGCTCGCTTGCGGCCCCCGGAAACAAGGGAAAATTGTCCATTTTTGCAAGCTCGTACGCAACAATGGAAATCGTTCCCTTTTTACCATTTGGCTCATAGTTACATCATTCTTTCCTCTATCTAAAGATATAAAAATCGGATATAAATTTGTATTTTTAAACTGCTTGTTGACCTGTTGAAGATACTAACTATGAAGGTTTCAGAGTAAAAGTGAAATTTGGGTCAACTTCAGAGGCCTATAACTGACCTAGCATATATTTTTCAAACCAAAAAGATACACCAAATGTAAGCTCAAGCATTCCTTTTCACTCTCTGAAAGTGTCGGTTTTGGCCTGCTAAAAGCGACGCGTCGAGAAAAAAAGTGTGCAGGATATTTTGAGCATTTCGGTAGAACGGCCGCTGTCACGCGAGCCTCATCGGTTGCACTAAAGCAGTCATAAAACAAGGTTTCACTGGCTCATTGTTTTGAATAGGTTAATAAAGTAAAAATATATACTTTTCACATCATAAGAGGTAACTATGTTACTATGGCTTAGGGGCCAACCCGGTTTACTTTTCTACAGTGCAAATTTATTGACAATGTAACAATATTATTTGATTGATCCAAACTGATAAACCAAAGATACTCTCACCTTAAGACATCACCTTGTGAATCTCTTGGTTCAGGTTATCACTCTTTTTACCAGAATTATTGGCTGCATTAGTCATGTTAATTTGTAGATTGAAAAAACAAAATTTACAAACCACGTCAAACTATGCACTCCGTATTGAAATTAGCATAAATGTGAGACATGAAATGAGCTGAGCTTTTCGTGATAGTCACGATGTAGGATAGCGTGACGCAGTGACTCAGAAAGCTGGAAGACCCAAATTGGTTTAAACCAGGAACCCTTGCTTAAACATAAATGTTAGCTTCCGGTAAATAGCTGTTTTGAATGTATATATGCGAAGTGACATTTCTCTAATGAGGGAAAGAATCGTAAGGGTCATTTGCAATTTCAAATATTTTAGGGTCGGATCATTTACTGTTAGAGGGAGCGGTTGGAAAAAACCGAAATATTCCCGCAAAGCTTTTGTGGAAGAAAGAGCGCAAAAACACCAGGGAAAGAAATTCAAGCAAAGCTTTTAGTTACAAAAATTAATAAATAAATAATAATCGTAATAACTAAGCAGAAAAGTGCAAAAATTTAATGATACGTCTCTTATTGTCTTTGATCAGTTTTAAATGGACGTGTGAGTCCTATTTTAAGTCTCGTGGGACGACACATTCAGTTAACGAAAGCACCACCACAAGAACAACTTGAAACCATTTCTTCTAGTAGGCTGATGTATAGTACTTTCCTTCTAAGTTTTAAAGGAGTTACAGTTCAAAGCGCTCGCAGTGAAACTGAAAAAAAGTCTAAGTTTGCGGTTGCTATTCATGGCGCAGATGTCGTACTGGTCGTACACGATGAGATGTTCCAGTTGAAACCTCGAAAGGATATCTTGCTTTGCGGTACTCGAAGTGGTTTATTTTTTAAGGCACGGAAATCGTTTACCGCTAGACCCTAAAAGAACGCAGTGGCTAATGCTGGGCCGTCATACACTCGCCATCAGAACCTGGCAATCCGGCTTATTTCCACCCACAGTACTGCATCTGCGTCCACTTTCCTTCTTGATGAATGGCGAATATTAAACTTTGTTTTCGAAGTAGACTTTTTCTTATCATCGAAGCGGGAACCTTTTTTTGATTCTTCTCTTAAGGCTTAACCCTCTCCCAAACCTACGAACAACGCCTGAGGCTATGTTCACACAGAACAGTTTCCAAATGGTTCTGGACAAGACCAGGTCTGTTCACACGGGACTGGTACAGAAATGGTCCGGTACCAGTCCACTTCTGGACCAACGTGAGAAAATCAGCTGTTTGTACCAATAAGTTATCCACCGGGACACCCAAATGCGTGAAAGACGATCGAAGAAGGCTGAATCTATCGATTGAAAGAAGCCAAAGGCCTCTGGCCGGATAATAAATTACCCCATTCCTGCCGATTACAAAATACACAAAGCTTTAACCTTCTTCTTTTAGCTTTTAACCTTTTCAAGCTTTAAACCCAGAATTACAATAAGTTATGCGGCAGTTATGCTATCGCAGACAGTAGTTTGAGTCTCTCTTTAAATTTCTAGGTGAGTTTAATCAAAAACACATCACTGATACACGCGATAAATTTAATTAGTGCCCAAGCCTAAATTACGCTGTTGGAACCAAAACGAACCCGACAAAGTGTTCACACAGTACCTGTCCAATATTGGACCGGAACTGTTCCTGCATTTTTGCAGGTCCAAACCCCGACCTTTACTGGACCGGATAGACGGTACGGATAGCAGTTTCCGTGTGAACAGAAGTTAGTCCTATCCGAACTGGAACCGTTTGGAAATCGATCCGTGTGAACAAAGCCTAAGGATTCAGAGGGCTCTTGAGATTTCAGTACAGTTGTCATTCCACACCTTCCTACGACGGTGCAAGGCCAAGTAGCGATCGGAAAAGATATACATAATTCTCCCGAATTAGCTACTTTCTTTACTTTCTTCTTGCGGCAAAAAGGTTTGCAGCGTTTCTTCTACAAAAGCTTTCCAAATTAAACTTTTCTTATTTTTCCAACCACCCCTCTAAAATAAATGCGCTGACCCTAAAATATCTGAATCTGTAAATGACCCCTAGCATCCCTCCCCTCATAAAAATAAAATAAAATAAAATAAAATAAACCAATTTGACTACATTGTACAGCAAGACAAGATATCCTGTCCAGCTTTCAACTGGAACATCTCACCGTGTACGACCAGTACGACATCTGCGCTGATGGCAAAGAACGGCAACCGGAAAGTTGGACTTTTTCAGTGTCACTAAGAGCGCTTTGACTTGTAAACACCTCCGTTGAAACTTAGAAGAAAAGTACCCTACACCAGCCTACTATAAGAAATGGTTTCAATAGCCCTTTTCACGGTTACCTTTTCTCATTTGCATTACAATGTTTTTGAACTTGGAAGTGAGGCAATTTCGGACAATTTTGCAGTTTTTGCCAGAAATTGCCTCACATCCAGATGCAAATATATTGTAATACAGATGAGAAGAGTTAACTGTGAAAAGGGCTATTCTGTCAACTGGATGTGTCCCACGAGACTTAAAATAGCACTCACACGTCCATTTAAAACCGATCAAAGACAATAAGAGACGTATCATTAATTTTTTTGCACTTTTCTGCTTAGTTATTACGATTATTATTTATTTATTTATTTTTGTAACTAAAAGCTTTGCTTGAATTTTCTTTCTCTGGTGTTTTTGCGCTCTTTCTTCCACAAAAGCTTTCCGGGAATATTTCGGTTTTTTCCAACCACCCCCTCTAACAGTAAATGAGCCGACCCTAAAATATTTGAAATTGCAAATGACCCTTACGATTCTTTCCCTCATTAGAGAAATGTCACTTCGCATATATACATTCAAAACAGCTATTTACCGGAAAACGAACATTTATGTTTAAGCAAGGGTTCCTGGTTTAAGCCAATTTGGGTCTTCCAGCTTTCTGAGTCACTGCGTCACGCTATCCTACATCGTGACTATCACGAAAAGCTCAGCTTGTAACTTTTGTTTTTTCAACCTATCAATTGACATGACTAATGCAGCCAATAATTCTGGTAAAAAGAGTGATAACCTGAACCAAGAAATTCGCAAGATGATGTCTTAAGGCGAGAGTATCTTTGGTTTATCAGTTTGGATCAATCAAATAATATTGTTACATTGTCAATAAATTCTGCACCGTAGAAAAGTAAACCGGGTTGCCCCTAAGACATACTAACATAGTTACCTCTGAATGAAAAGTATATATTTTTACTTTATTAACCTATTCAAAAAAACAATGAGCCAGTGAAACCTTGTTTTATGACTGCTTTTATAGTGAAACCGATGTGGCTCGCGTGACAGCGGCTGTTCTACCGAAATGCTCAAAATACCCTGCACACTTTTTTTTCTCGACGCGTCGCTTTTAGCGGGCCAAAACCGACACTTTCCGAGAGTGAAAAGGAATGCTCTAGCTTACTTTTGATGTATATTTTTGGTTTAAAAAATATATGCTAGGTCAGTTATAGGCCTCTTAAGTTGACCCAAATTTCAATTGACTCTGAACCCTTCAAGGTTAGTATCTTCAACAGGTCAAGAAGCAGTTTAAAAATACAAATTTATATCCAATTTTTATATCTTTAGATAGAGGAAAGAATGATGTAGCTATGAGCCAAATGGTAAAACGGGAACGATTTCCATTGTTGCGTACGAGCTTGCTAAAAATGGACAATTTTCCCTTGTTTCCGGGGGGCGCAAGGGAGCTTCTAGCCTTATTTTGAACTTTTCTAATTTTTGGAAAAAGCAAAAAGCGGATGGACTATTAATTACGATTTTTGAAAATAGTTTACCAAAGGGGTATTTTTGGTGATATAAAATGAAATATGAAATTTCGCTTCTGTCGTCGGATTCTCGATATTTCTGGTCAGGAGCTCTTAAGAACGCAGAGGAGGCCAAGAAATGCAACACGGCATGTGAGTTGATACCTCTTTCCGAAATCAACACAAAGCATCCCAAAAGGACTCATGACAGCTTGACATGCAGGCTACTCTTCCTTGATCAATTCATTACTTGAAAGCCGACACACTTCATTCACAAACGATCCATTTCTATCAGCCTGAGCTGGTCAAATCATGCAGTCTCGTAAAAATTAAAATACCGTATCCCGCTACTTTCCCCTTGCGATTCTCGCATCCTGACCCCTTAATGACACAAAATCCCGCTCCCGCTCTCAATTGAAATTCCCGCTTCCCGCTCCCGTTTTCATCTCCCATCCCGAATATCGCCACAAAACTTAGCCAAATCCCGCATCCTGCCAAACCTATTGTGGACCCTCTGCAACGGGAAATGTGCTAAAAAACATGTACATCAATGGAAATAAATTCAATCAAAACTGCTATGACCGAATGGAAACAATACCTACGCACAAAATACGACTTTTATTTTCAATAATCCAGTTATGTGTTAACAAGGTCATTTCACAGTTCAGTACTTTGAACACGATCCCAGTTTTTAACCCAACTTCAGAAAATTCTACAGAGTCGATCAGCGGGGACTCGATTGATCAAAGCGCCGTTCTACTTTGCGACTAAAAAGGTCTGTTTGAGTAAACTTGTGTCTTCCTAAGAAGCAAAAAGCACGAAAACATGATAAAGTGTAAAATACGATCAATTCGTGAATTACCTAAACGTAAGGGCAAAACCGAATCCGCCGTCCTTGGCCGCCATATAAATTTTTGCCTTCAGAAGTCCGAGTTCCGTTGGAATATGCAACATCTGCGCACGCGCAGGAGGCATATCCGCTGACTAGAACCTCACAGATTGCTTTGCAAGTTGTGAGAACATCGTTTGGATTTCATTTAAGAGAATGTATGGGAAGTTGCTTCCCCCCCCCCCCCCCCCGCTTTGGAATTAGCTTTTTTGGTAAATATAGTCAGGAAATCTAATTCTCGCCTCGAAGGTCCAAAGTAACAGGAAGTATTAAACCAAACAGAATGTTTCATACTAATTAGTTGAGAAATGAACTGCCAAACAAAATGGGGTCTTGACCTTTCCTTCGCACGCTTGAGTACGTCCATTTTTACCGCACAAAGGAAAGAAACATCCTCACGTTTGCATTTCACGGATCACCGCTTTCTTCACTTTCACTACATGTATCAAACGACTACGACGCAAACCTAACTGCTGATGAAGGATTTGGTGTCATGGCAACCTATATCACTCTTCAACTGTCTAGGGTCGGGTTTTCAGGACGCTAGCAAGAAGAACACGCGTTCCCAAGCAGAAGTAGCCTGCCGCGAGAACATGCACGGGTGTGAATACGTGTTCCTTGCGGCAGGCGAATTACACGCGCGTCTGCTTGTTCTCCTTAAGTATCGCCCCTTGGAGGTACTACCCAAAAAATTGGTGGGGGTGTACCGCAATGTCATAAAAACACTCACCCTGTTCCAAACCACAAAATGCTAATTTTATGACACTGTTTCAGACTCAAATGCGAAAAAAAAACAGATACCTTTTTCAAACGGTTTGGATAGAGGCGGACAAGCTACAACGCGTAAAAAATGGACAACAACTATGATTTTGCAAGGGTGGATTTATTTGCAGCATACGGATATAGCAAAAAATGCTGTTTGTTTGCGTCGCGTTTAGGTTACGTGTATAATGTATGCGATAATTCAGTGGCAAGTTCCAGCATGCACTCGTACTTCATTAGCTATTTTGACGCTGTCACCTTTGATTACTACTCTCAAAGGAGGGAAATGTCTGCTCAAATACTTGCGAAAGGTTTGCATTTTCCCATGCTTCTTGCAACACAACTGACTGTTGCCAACTGTGTTCCAATTGTAAATTTTAGGGAAATTTTCAGTATTATCCGTGAATTTCAATTCTAAATTGATTATATTTTCAGTATTATTGGCTTTTATTTTTTATTTTGTACACGACTTCACAAGCTCTAAGCTTTAAACTTTTGATCGTGTATAAATTAAAGTTATTGTATTGTATTGTATTGCTGTAATGCAAAATTATCTTTAGTGAATGCGACAAATTGATACACCACTGATTGATCGCATACCCTTTCCGTGTACCCCGAATGCGGTGCAAATAAACAGGATGTCGAATTTCCCACCCTATTGAATTTTAATTATCACGGAATTGCAGATAACGTAAATAAGTTTGCTGGTACCACAAGTAAATTAGAAGTACCCTAGAACTATTTCCCCTTAGAAAAAAGAAAAAAGTACATAATCATCTTCACTTTATACCATTTTCTCATTTTCCTCTCTGCCTGCGCCTGCCATGTTCTCAGAAGCTATTTTTACCATTAATCACCACCCAATTAGTTATTACGTTCCCGACAGTTTTGAAAGGCAAATTAACCACCAAGAAGCAATTTTCTGACCCTTTCCTTGCTTTCCACTATGTTCGTGAACATTTTAATCGCTAAAAAAACAACAGGCTTTTATCGGCACGTTTATTTGCAACAGGGTTTGCGTAAAAAAGGCGGCAAGACTGAATACGCGTATGCTGCAAATAAATCCACCCTTTGCAAGATTTTGCAATTGTTAGTAAATAACCTTGTTCAATATGAAACTGATCCTATTCCTTTCGCTCTCCGTTCACTTGTCGTTTATAAATTTTCCTGTACAGGGCGCATATAATGCCTGTTCACTACCTTTAGGAAACAATCTGAGATGTCTGAGCAAGGACAGAGCCTATCGCATTTTCTAACATTTGAAACCTTTGAAAGAATGTCGCAAACTATGTTCCGAAAGGTGCTTTTAAATGTCAGATTCTTCATTTAGCAGGTACCAGTTGATAATCGAAAAGAAGCCGCTCACGTTCGCTGAGAAAACCTCACATTGAACAAGTTAACTCTTTTGTTTTAGCTGCATTCTTCCTGTAATTTTACTGTTTTTCTGTTTCGTTCTACTCATGTAACGTCATGGCATGATAGTTGTTGCGTCGTTGCAAATTCAAATTGTAACATATCGTACTCATTTCAAAACTAAGCACATTTTTAACGAACACTTGCAACTAAAGATCTTCGATAATATTCGAAGATTGTCCTGCACAGTCAAAGTTCTTGTCTTTTTTTAACGAAATTTAGATACCCTTTTTCCAGACTACATTCTCATCAGGTCTTTGCTTCATTAACTATTTTAGCATTTCCTTATGAGCGATCTAGTATTTGCTCAAATTGGGGTTTTTCCGCAAGTTTCAGTTGGCCTCTTGTTTCTGATCGGCAAATGCACACCCTATTATAGACTGCCGATCTTCGTCCTAAATATGCTACCCTGTTACAGACCAAAATGTGCAAAACCTATACCCTGTCCAGGGGCAGGTACCTATATAGGCACTACATAAAAGCTATCCTCCCTTAGGGGACTAACCTTAGCGCAACTGAGTCAATCCTCGTTAACAACTCAGTGCGACGATTTTCCTGCTCATGCACGATGTCTGTTTCGCTTCTCGGCTTAACTACAAACATATCCTCCCACAAAACGTTATAAAAAATGAAGAACAAGCTTTACTCCGTTGATTTTACTCTAAATGGCGCCATCAAGATTGATTAATTTCAGCTCACCTTGTTCTTCAGCAACGATTTCTCTAGGTTGTCTTCTCGCGTCTTCGTGCGCTCTTGAAACTGGAAATGATTGCGTTTTAGAGGCATCGCTTGGCCCAATAACCGTCAAAGCCGTCAATGCTCCAACGAAGAGCATAAATGAAGCACACACCTTCATTCTGAGATACACAGGGGGAACTTTCAGAGGACATGCAGCGCAGTGAAAGTTTAGAAGCGCCTAATTGTTCTGGATGCTTAAGGGAACAATTCGTCAGTGTGGAAGAACAGCACTCTTGATTTGGCGGTTATGTCTCGTTTGCCAGTGTAAACATTTACCGTGACATGCGATACGGTATGTTGTCCAGCTTCCAGGCATAACAAGTACAATGTTATTTCTTACCTCTTATGGGCATACTGTATTTCGAGGCCTGGACTGGACTGGACTGGACTGGACTGGACTAGTAAGAGGCGGACTAGTAAAACGCGGACTAGCCAGCAAGTCAAGGAAAACGCACAGCCCACTTACCCTCAGCGTCCAAAGCCTCCACCAGGAATCTTAGTCTTCGCCAGACTTGCATTTCTGGACGCAAGGTCACTGGATGTTATGGCTGTGGCAATTACTTGAAACCAGAAGGGACTACTCCACACCCGGCTGATGAGCTTGTGTTAACCACAAGACTTCGCCGACAGTATTACAAGGAGGGTCAGCAACACACGTCACCTGATATTTCCTCTGTATACTACCATGTAAACCCTTACTGCATCAGAGTAACCTTCCCCTCCTTCCAACCAAATTAATGCCAAATACCATCCGATCTACAGCCATTTCTTCACCGTCTCCCTGAACACAAGCAAATGATTGTTGAAAGGCTCGCTGTTATCTTCTAGTTGGACTGTGATCTGTAGAAATCTTGATTTAAAGTAGTGTCTTAGGTATATTCTTTCACCGTAGTTTGGGGGTTGTTGTTATTGATTGTGAAATTGGAAAATTTCAACTAATTACATTTTTTAGCAAGTTATAGATCAGGTTGTTGTAAATCAGAATTTCAATCAAGAAGTATTCGAAGGATGAAGTGCTGTTTATGGCAAACACCCCGATTTTCAAATTTTGCTTTACAGCATTGCATTTATAAGATGAAATACCATGTGGGATTTAATGGTACTGGCTCTAAGTATCGTTGACGTTGTGTAGTTCATTTTTTTGTTACTGTTGGAAAGATCACTTTAAATCAGAAAAGATGAGTCAAGATAAGATGCACTGCAAAAAATTAGTTTTTATTGATTTAAAATGCAGCAACATTTGTTTGTAGCAATGTGTTTATAGGATGAGATGACATGCCGGATCTGGCTCTTAGTATTATTGTATATGTTTCTGTTCACCGTAGTTTTGGGGTTGTTGTCCTCGATCGTGAAATTCGAAAATTTCAACTAATTACGTTATACATTTTCCAGCAAGCCGGTTATAGATCAGGTTGTTGTAAATCAGAATTTATTGCATATGTTTCTGTTAGAAATCATAATAACTTGATTACCAGGTCACATGAGATGTTCTTTAAATGAGAGATTATCGTTTAAATAAAGAGGAATATTTTGTTGCGTTTTATCAGTCCTCATTTTACTAGTCCGCGATTTACTAGTCCGCGGTTTACTAGTCCGCGTTTTACTAGTCCAGTCCAGTCTAGTCTTCCAAGTACAGTATGCCCCTCTTATGAACCCAATTAAGCTCAAAAATACCCTTTTAGTCTAGTCATAACAAAAATTGTGGCTCTGTTTGTAAATCCTATTTCCGGCCAGCGTTTTCTATTTCCGGCCATTAGAAAGGTAGGTTAACCAAGTAAGAGCTACTTCCCGTTTTTAAGTGATCTTTCACAACTTTTGACTTAATGAAAATTGATTGAGAACTTTGTTTCCTTCTACAAAAAATGCGTTTAAAACGCCTAACTAACGTCTTTTAAGCTAAAATGAAAATCATCTTTCTTGTTTAAGTCAAGCAGTTCTCAAACACAATGTGCCTTACGTTATATTATATATTTTTAGAGTGAGATTCTGAAACCCTTGATTTTGACGTCAAAGGTAACTATTTTTTTTGGCCGCCACAGACTGAGTTAACGAAAACCTCATGTCAATGCAAGTAACCCAAAAAACAGGGCAGCGCAACATTTGACACGTATTTGTTTTTTGTTTTGTTTTGTTTTTGTTTTTGCTTTGTTTTTGTTTTGTTTTGTTTTTTTGTTTGTTTTTTTTGCGCTAAGTGTAGGCGCTTTCACTTTCAAACCCTTTTATTTACATCGAGAGAGTAAGTTCCTTGTTTAGATTTTTCCCATGGATAAACGACAAAATGTTGCGTATGGTTTGCAGTAGTTGGGTTGCGAGCCTTATAGCCGGAAATAGGCAAATAACGTGAAATCGCATAGTAGAGCGGTTTTACTTTTCAAACAATATCTAACAATTAGTGTCTAATAACTCAAAGTAAACAAAAGAAACCATGGAATTTGTGTGTAATAGTGCTTGATATTTTGTGAAACTCACGGATGACGTAAAACAAAGGAAACAAAACATTTTAAACAATAGCGTACAACAAAACGATAGATAACAAACAAAGAAAATCTGGTCAGGTTCTTACACCGAGGTATACCCGATATTTTAGAATCTATTGCGGGTTAAGAGAAAATCACTCTGACTAATGGTTTTCGTTTGACAGAAAGCTAGTCTATTCTGTGCTCTAGATCTCTTTGCCAAATATTGGCTCTTTTAGTCCACACAAAAGCAGATGAACCGAACATTTAGATAAAACTATGCAATCTGAGGTGCCGACAACCAACAATTTTCCCAAAACATAAGCCTGTCTTCAGCCTCGTCCCGACATGTAGTCATTTTACAGGAACACGGAACACCGGAACAGCGGAACATCCCGGAACACCCCGGAACACCTCAAAACCCTGAACATTCACAAGAAAACCTGGAACACCCCCCAAAAACCCGGAACACCCCCAAGAAAACCAGGAACTCCTCCCAAAAAACCTGGAACAGCGCAAAATCTCTTTAAAAAATCTCAGAACACCTTTGAAAAATACGGAACCCAAGGAAATATGAAAATGAGGAACCTGAATAGGAATAATTTAAAATACCTAAACACGAGGTTTTTAATTATCAGTACAATACAAAAAGCCACAAAGCTTTAGTACATGGCACTTTCACAGGTAGCTGTAACATATATTTTTTTTAAGTCAAACGGTATCGTATAAACGGGAAACAGTGTTAAGATCAAGATTTAATACTAGGGTGACTCTACAAAATAATTCCCGAACTGATTAGTGTCATTCAAGGTTAATTTTAGCCAAAACGTTCATACAATACAAATCAAAAAATATCATTCAAATTAATGAAAAACGTTACACAAAAAGAGTAGCACGTTATGTTGGGATACAATTTATGTTCAGTTTAGTTAAATTCTTTTGTTTTTAACTTAATGCCATGCAATACTAGCCCAGGGACAAGATTGAATTTCAACAGCTAAATAAACCCAACAAAGCACAGAAACAATAAGTAGTAGACTCTCTGACTGAACTCCTTCGTAATAGAGCTTTTGTGGCACTCTGTGGCATTCCCTCGGGGATAACCAGCGAGCACGGCACAAATGAAGGCTCCGCTGCTTAAACGCATGCGACTCGAAGATGGTAATGTGCATCGCCGAGTTCACGCGTGGCTGTGCATAACTGTCCTGTTTTAGGGTCTTTGTAAGACCGCCTCTCCTTTCTGGCCACACAAAAATCGAAAGGTGCGTTGGGTACTGTTCCTAATGATGTCTGAAGTGCCCCCTGCATCCTTGCATTCTGGAATTCATCTGTTTTAATCGGAAGGGATTTATATTTGGAATGTTTATAATTGCTTTGAGGATATACACCGTAAACGCTTTACGCGTTCATTTCTTGGCAATTTGGGGCTTGATCTTCTGGCTGTAGAAGGGACACCACCAGTTACTACGAGGATTTTTTTGGCATGTCTGTTCTAACAGTCAGTGGAAAATTTATGCCTTTCTTTGTGCATGACCGTTTGTAGTGGTTAAGGAAATCAAGCAATTCCCCATTTTGCCGCGCAGTCACAACGGTATGGGAGCAAATTCGAATGCCATTGAAATGCGGGCATTTTTTTCCACACGTATATTCTCCTTTTTGCTTCCCTGGCAAAACGTATTTCTATTTGAGGAGAAGGGTGGAGATAACTGACGCAACCTCAAGTGCCTTCTTTATTTCTTCGAATTGTCAGGCAACACGCCTTTTAATTAATCTGAATGTTTATTAGTACCTTTTTATTGTGCTTTTCACAGTGTAAAGCCGTTTTCAAGAGTAGGCGTTATTTTTGTTTCCTGATTTAGAAGGTAACGTTTAGGGTGTTCCGGGTTTTTTGGGAGGTGTTCCTGGTTTTCTTGGGTTTTCCGGGTTTTGTGGGGTGTTCCGGGTTTTCTTGTGGATGTTCCCGGTTTTGAGAGTGTTCTGGGATGTGCCGGTGTTCCGTGTTCCGGTGTTCCTGCAAGTACTACATGCCCCTCGTCCCCAGACTTTTTGTTATTCAAAAACGGAAGTGTGACCCCAAAAAAAATACTTGAAGCCACCTTAATTTTTCGGAAATGTGGCGGTTAGCCGTCGTAGTGTAGTGGTAGGGGAGAAAGATAAGCATACGAAAGGCTGGGTTGTGGATGTCTTTTGTTTTGTTTTAGCAGAAAAACTCTCAACAACAGTTCAAAAATGTTTTAAGTGTCTTCAAAATGGCAACGAACATATACGAAAGGGAAATTTGCTTCGCCGCTCAATTTGGTTTGAGAAACAGATCAATGATAGATCTATCGTCGCTTAGAAAATGGCATTTATACCCACGAAAACCGATTTTAAACAACGCTTAAGTATCGAGGTTGCACTGTAGTCACGGAGATCTTCAATGAAACTCGTGGCCGGTGGAGAATGCCCCAAAGGGATTGGTCTTTAATAAAAATAATGATAATCTTTGAACCGTTTGGGTCTGAAGTTGGGCATATTTTACCTGCTAGCCTGAAACGGTATAGTTTGTGTCCATTTTGTTTTGAACAGGGGAAAATTGTAAGAATCAGGTCTTAAATCGGATGAAGAAATTGCATATTTTTGGTCAGAAAACAAGGCAGGAAAAGAAAGTGGCTCTCACACTCCCACCAAAAATCCGAGGATTACCCACCAGGGAGACCACTAAAGTACGTACTTCCTGACCAACGTTCAGATGTCAATCAAACCAAATGTTGATCTTCGTTCTGATATCCGGTATCACCAATTCTTACTGTACACTCTTTTTTTTTATAAGAACGCGTAAAATTTGGCTGAGCCTGAGGATGTTCTTATTTTGGCCCATACATTTTCTTAAATTTTGGGGCAAATCTCAGCCTCAACGTTCTTATAAAAATGGTTCTTATAAAGAAAAAAGAGTGTATCTGATCTGGTATCATCAGCAACGAGCTGAGGCTAAATATATAATCCGGATTCTTAGCGGATTGGTTCGTTTTGGCTCTTTTTGATTTTTACGTCGCGCATGACTGCTTTCAGTTTTCGTGATTTAATTCGAAATGCAAGACGCCTTACACAGCTACATGCATCTTTTCACTTACAAAAAATGTTTAGGAACACTTTCCGTGTTTTCAGAATAGGTGTGTAGAAGCGTGGTGTAGGTGTGTAGAAGGATTTTGCCATCAAAATCCTATCAGAAGAAGGCGTAACCAGTGACTCATACGGAGACCAATGGGGACTCATCAGTACTGCATACTGCGAGGATTAGTATTGTCGAGAGTGTCATGTGTAGCTATGTGTGGTAAAAATAGAAAGAAAAAAGGACGATTGTAAGTGAAGAGCCCAATCGCATTATAAGTAAATTGTATTTAGTTTCTGGCGTGCACGGGAGAAAGAAAGAATCTGAGTGATATTAAAATATCCACAGCAATGTTCACAGAGCTCAAACGTGCGACGCGAGGACAGTTCTCACCGTAACATTGCAAAGCAAAATGTGAAGTGTCATTTTATCCATAAAAGTTTAGGCCGTTTCTGAAAGCTTACGCATTGTACGTTGAACGTGAGATCCATTGACAGCCACCAGTTTTGTCAGCACAAAATTCAATTATTACGGCATTTCTTGCATCGTTTTCAGACGAACTTCACGCTCGTAAACTTTTGACCTGACTTTTAAGACACCAGAAAATGCTAGGTTTCTGCGTTTGAGCACTGTGAAAAAAGGGAGTAATTGACATACAGTCTTAAAAGAACTCAGAGAACTTGCATGGTAGCTTTTTAACGGTTTTTTTAAATTCATTTTACATTGAAAGTTACGTCACACTATTCCATCAAGGCATTGTGTTTTAGGTAAGATTCTTACACGATTTAAGTCTACAGAGTTTCCAAGACAACCAATTTTATTTTTATAGAGCAATGTTTCCAGAAAAAGAGATTTCGTCGCTTTCATTGAGAACTCTTACTGTTTTGTCACACGAAAATAACTGCATGACGTCACGGGTCTTATAACCAGGAATCAATCGTCAAGACGGGTCTGCTGACGATCATGCGCATGCGAATTCCTTTCCCTGCAATCTCCTTGCCTGAGCCGTTGTTGTCATTAATCAACGGATGACAACCGTTGATTAACTGAAACGCAGGCTTTATGCAGAAGCGCGATTTCTCTGTCACTATCTTTCATGTCTTAATGTTTTAAATCATTCTTGCCGTCAGCCTGAAGTCTACTCAGTAACGTTTCCTTGGCCTTGTACATGTCGATCTGCGTGTAAGTTTCTGTCTACTGAATTTTGGCCACTTCTTCCATGTAGGCAGCCAAAACCTTGGTCTGTTGATTGGAACAAATACAGACGCGAGTGTTAAATGACGACACTACCGTAGAGTTGAAATAACCTCACGTTAAAGAACGACAAAATAATGTCATTTCTATCATCCACCATGCCGCAACATCCGAGACTTTAACACATAGGCCAGCGCTAAGTTTGGAAGCCCGTCAGGAAAAGAGTGAGACAATAACTTGAAAGAAAATGCCCTCGATATGCAGGTCTGTTTGCGTTTTTGGACGTATCTATCATAACTATTTGTTTTTCTAGTGTAATGTTTTTCAACTCCTAACCAGTGTTAACACTACCATCAATGTTGCGTTCACACTTGAACTTGAGTTGAAGAAGGGAGATTTGCTAAAGTGTGTTTTGGTGCGATAAAATCAGGCGACAACAAAAAAGTCTCAACAAATTTAAAATCTGACTGATGCAAACCTTCGCTCAACAGAGTTGTCAAGATCCCGTCAAATCAAGTCTTTATCTTAGTTTGGACATTTGCAGGAGGAGAGTGTTTCAGCTTTATCTACCAGTTGGCATAAACTAGTGTTCAGTGGTCAGGTAAAGACAGAATGATCTAAACAAGTTTAAAATCAATCAATCAATCAATCAAATTTTAACGTCATAGTGTAGGGAGTAGTCGCCTAATCTCCCGAGCCAGGGGTTCATGTGTAAACACTTGACGTCCAGGTCGAATTGGAATTTGGAAATGTTGGATTTTCTGGAGGGAGGAAAACC
The DNA here is from genome assembly GCA_964017195.1 of Siderastrea radians. Classification (NCBI taxonomy): domain Eukaryota; kingdom Metazoa; phylum Cnidaria; class Anthozoa; order Scleractinia; family Rhizangiidae; genus Siderastrea; species Siderastrea radians. The sequence continues at coordinate 13,623,465 of OZ024891.1, read as the reverse complement.
GGAGTACCCGGAGAAAAAGCCTCGGAGCAAGGACGAGAACCAACAACAAACGTAAACCACATATGACACCGGGACCGGGAATCGAGCCCTGGCTACATCCAATTTTTTATGTGTTTGTTAACGTGGCGGTCATTTACACTGAAACCAACTACTTGTTCCAGTACTTTGAGAGGTTTTGAATCTTAATAAACCTGGACTCTACCTTAAATGATGACGTCAAAATGTGAAACAAGTGTCGCATAATATCGATATCAAATATCGACAAATTGGCGAATATCGGTAATTATTATTCAACAAATTGTCACTATGCCCATATATGGTAAGGAAGCCCTCAATATCTGTCATCCGTACATGACAGATATCCTGCGATATACGTAAATGACCATATTGGGAAGTACACTGCAGATTTTCTTTCATTGCTTGTTTGGCGGCCATTTTGAAAAGCGAGGCAGTTTTAGCAGTGTTCTCCGCAAATTTTAACTCTCTGGAAGAAACTTTCCACGATTAAATGCTCTCAAAAAGTCAACAAGTATTTGCTTCAGCTCACAAAGATATCCAGAGGTTGACTTGGAATTTTCATAGTGAGAACTCAACCAAGAAAATGGTATTGCGAACGAAGCAGCACACTTGCTCACGGAAAGTTGAAAAGACTAAAGTTGAAAAGATTTTAATTCACAGGAAGAGGACTTATTCTCGGTAAGGTAGCAATATTTTTTTTCCTTTGTCTTGTCATTTCCAAACATGAGTTTGTAAATAAGTCTTAATTTTTAAGTGAACGGTAGTAAACTTCGATTTCTTGACGTTCTGTTTTGATTTTTATTAAGCTTAAGCTTATGTGTTGCTAGCTTTTAGCGTTTTTATCATAGAGCCGTTGTTTTTCTCGTTCTGAAAATGGTAGGCGATGGGAATTTGTTGAATAATAAAACAATTATCCTGCTCAATCTTGCGGAATATCCCCTGATTTAGCCAACTCGGCCTACGGCCTCGTCGGCTAAGTATCAGGTGATATTCCGCGCGATTTCGCAGGATAATTGTTAAATATCGTACTTGTATCGAATCGAATCCTACCCTTACTCCTAAATGACCTTAGAAGGACTTTGTATTGTCTCAATTCATCCAACATTACTTACTCCCTCTATGTAGTTCTTACGATCCATCTTCTCGTTCTGAGAATGCGCGCCGTCATCACACGCACCCAGCGGCAACAGCATAACATTTTTGCCAGTGGCCTCCTGCAAGGTCAAGGTCACGGGAATACTTCCACCTTCACGGGTCATGTCGGGATCGGTCCCAAACACTGAAATGAAGAGCATCGAGTTAAGAGATAAAGAATGCCGTGACAAAAGTATTGCGTATTTGTTAATAAACACTGTGTGATGCTCGACTATTTTACATCACGAGGAGGCTACGGATGCGTCACAACTTAAGTACTGTGCTACATTTGTTAACGGGACATTGCATGACGTTCAAAATTCTTCATAACTATAATAGAGATTAGCAAGGAGGTCACAGATGTTGTGACAGCCAAAGTATTGCGTTTCTACCAAAGTACTGTGTTGCATTCCATCGAGCATTGCGTGACGCTCAAATCTTTGGAAAGCACGCACCTGTTTTCAGGGCAACCCTGGCTGCCTGGTAATTACCATGGCTGTAGTCGCTCACCCATGGACGGCCGCCGTGACCCATTGTCACGCTGAAACCAAGAAAGGAAAAGAGTAAGTCATTTTTCCTCGTAATTCTGTTACTGGATGTGACCATTCAAATGAAAGCTACTGAGCAGTACTTTCGTTTGGTGCAGTTTATTTTGCTGTTAAATGTTACCATTTAAATGAATGCTACGGAAGAGCTGAGAGCTTTCCTAGCCTTTTTCAACTAAAGATTGCCCTAGCTGTGTGGATCTTTTCACTTAGTGGAAGTATTTAAGAGGTTAATAACTGCTGCTTGCTATCCACGTACGGACTGCGATGGCAAATTTACCTGAAAAAACTGGTAAGATAAAAATTTCTTCGGCGCATTCTCACAGGATTTCTCTGGAATAGTAGACAAGCACCGTGGTCTATTGCAAAACATTGTCAAGTCACTGATAGACGCGCGCTATGTCCTTGGAAGCTAAAATATCTTTTATTTCTAATTTTAATTATTTATTTTTCTTTATTATTGTGACGTCTTTCACAGTACATATGGGCATTGGTAATTGGGACAAGACAGCAGGCCACTGTATGTAGCCTTAGTCCACAAGGGGTTTCCTTAATATCCTGGCTGATCCCAGTAGTGCCGCTTTTTACAACAGTTCTGTTCATTCTAATCTTCTGTAGGTACTACTGCAAGTTCTTTGACACCACGCCTAGGATACCACTACTAAGGTGACAGCCACTTTACCGTCATCATCATCATCATCATCATCATCATCATCATCATCATCATCCTGATCATTCTCATCCTCATCACCATTATCATCATCATCAACAACACCATCATCGTCGTCAACATTTTTTGTAAAAAAAAGATCTCAAAATTGCCACGGTCGTTTCAATTGTCTACTAAAAGAATGAGATTATTCGGTCTAGTCAACACGGCTGTACCTCGTCCTCGTTGGATATTAGTTCATAGAAAACACGGACTTACAGTAATTGTTAAATAGGAATACTAAACTGACTGACAGACACTCAGACAGGCAGACTGACTGAAGTCAGACAAACAAACAGACAGACAGACTGACTGACCATGAATTCACTAATCACCGACAACACGTGACAACGTGCTCACAACTTTATTTTTATTGTAAAAATATACTGTGTATAATATACGTATACATTTAATCTGTCTAGCCTCAACGCCTTTACAAAACAGTTGCCATACGTCTACACTTATGTCTCTCTGTCTCTGGGAAACGCAAATTTTTATGTATCAATTTTTTAAATGGAGCTTTGCATTCTTAGAAAACTCGAAGTCCCATTAGAATCAAAATTTTGATTTCTGCATATTCTGTCACGAAATCAAATTTAACAAACCGCAATCCACTTCCATCATCGAAATCCTACCTTTTATCCGCAAACTTCTCATTCTGTTTTGCTCTTTAGTATCTTTTTATCCAATTTTGCTTTTTACTTGGTGGAATTTGGCAATATAACAAGGAAATCTGGGAGGCAAAATTTCGATAGTTTGGCGGAATACTGTCCCTTAAGGTCATTCCCCCGAAATAAAATTTAACATACGATTTTTGTCAAACTTTCACAAGTTGTTATCTATCGTGCAATATTTTGAAATATAAAATAAAAAGAATAGGTCCCCATGTCCATTTACGAGATATCATCGTCTCAAGTTACACCATAACTCCATGCAATTTCGCCAAACAAACACATGTTTATTTGATCAGTTTACGCCACTTTCCGTAGGAAGAGGAGGCACATGCTTAAAGCAAATCTTGAAACAATGTACTAGATGTAAAATATCGATATCAGGGAACAATTTACTAGATGTTTTGTGGCAGATGTTCGAAGCATCAGACGAAAATGACTTAAAATCTTCCTTACGTGCGTGTTCTCGAGGTCGTGATTTCATCTCCATGAGTAAAGTGTTTCTAGCAATAATTATTTTTCGAACATGTTTTTTTTTCTAACTCTTTGAACAAATAGAGGATGAACGGTAGGTCAAAAATATGTGGAAAAAAAGGTAGGTCGCCATGCTTGTTTAAGAGTAAATGACTTTTCTTTTCTCGGTGAGCTTAGCCTCATAGGAAACCTATTACTCCCTGGACGTGCGCGCGCTAATGACGCAGCAAATCCTTAATCGTGCGCAGTAAGGATGCGCAATGCAGTACAGGGCAATGACCTTAAACACAACAAGAAAATCAAGTGCGCGTTTTCAAAGCAAAACTAAACAGGTTCTAAGCTACAAGTTAATTAATCTCGCAATGTCCTTTTTCGAGCCATGATCTTGAATAATTTGTCGTTCGCATGTTGATGTACTTCTACTTGTTAAGGTGACCAAGTTCTTCCAGGTACCCAATCAGGGCTTTCGTCTACAGGAATGAAAGAAAAAAACACTCGCTTTAATAACTCGACAAGTATGAAACAGTCGCATGCATGTTTATCTCGGGCAAATGAAAATCCGAGATACAGGATGTCTGGCCAATTTCTATTCCCGTATATAGTGTGTACAACTGAAGTAAAGCAATCAAAGGGCACAAGTCTTGTTTGGGAAGGGAAACTCTAAACCTGCAGTGTTGGTATGTTGTCACAGAGAAAGACGTTTTAATACCAGTCACCAACTATTATAGTGTATTTAAACAATAGAGTTCTTCTGTCGAAGGCACTACCGTGTGATAGGTTGCCTGAGGAATCTTGATGTTCACAACGAATATTAGCTAGAGAACGTAGTTCGAGGTTTGAACATCAAATTTCCGAGGGAACCTATCACACGTAGGGCCTAAGACAGAAGGACCTGCACTCTATTGTTTTCATTGTACAACGCTAAATTTTAGCGAAAATGGGCAAAAACGGGAACTAAGCGCCCGCTGAGAAGAGACACTATCGTGTCACGTGATCGATTTCCACCAATGGGAGCACGCCAAAATTTAGCGTTGTACTATACCGGTAATTACTAATAGAAATCTGTTCCTCTTGGTCGCGTTGTTAAATAGACCCTGAGCACACAACTCACCCCTTGAATGTAGTTCGTGCGGTTAATCTTCTCATTCTGTGAGTGTGCACCATCATCACACGCACCAATTGGCAGAAGTACAATGTTCTTTTGGAGAGCATTCTGCAAGGCCAGAGTCACAGGGATACTACACCCATCACGGGTAAAGTCTGGCTCCATGCCATGAACTATAAAAAGTAAAGAGATTGTCATAAGTCACAGGGGTACTACAGCAGTCAAGGGTCAAGTATGGGTACAGAACTCTTTTGGGGGACACGGGCACACAGTTCTTCTCCCCGAGAGAAAACTCGGAAAACTATAAGAGAGTGACAATAATGACTCAAAACAACTTTTCTCTAATCCGCTATCAAAAATCAGAGTTACACATCTCTTTGAAACAGCAACCCTAAATGCATATTCAAGACGATATGACCGAAAGTCGTTTTCACCAAATAATCCGCCGTTTTGCACTAACACTCTTCTCCCGGTTTTCACCCGTGTCACGCTAGCAACAAGAACCAATCAAACAGTCACTTACCAGTGGTCAAGGCTCTCCTGGCCGCTTGATAATTCACGTGGTTGATATCACTGACCCACGCTGGACCACTGTGGTGCAAGCTGACCCTAAAAGTGCGTCACGCACAATGTAAGGTCTTGTGAAACAACTGTAACGTGTCACGCCATTGTATAAGACCAGAAAGTTGTCACGCGTACTCGGTGTGTAAGGCCTGTAGCTTGTTGGACGTGTTCTAATGTCTTGGTTGGGATATGCAACGTATACTGAAAGGTCTTGGGTAAGAAAGGTCACTTAGGAACGGGTCTCGTTTGTCTCGATAATTAACTTGATTACAAAATGACCGAGATGACAAAAGTTGTATCCCCTCTTAGAATCTCTTGAGTTTTAACTAAGTCAAACTTCAATGTGTTTGTTATGTGTGTTGCCGGTCATTTGTGGAAACCATCCCGAGTCGAACTGTAAAACGTTGGCTTTTCACAAGGAAAGAAACTGGAGAATCTGAAGAAAAACATTCCCACGCAAAGTTGTTGCCAGTCTCGAGGTTTAAATCCGGACGAGTTTATTAGGATTGGCACAAAAAAAAATTGTATCACCGTTAATGCTCATAAAAACAATACAGTGTAGTTTGCGTTTCTATTTGTAGAACTATAAAATTACTTATTCTTTAACCTTCCCTCCATAAAAATCTTAACGTCAGCAAGGGTTTTTTTTCATTTAAACACCTTCTGTGATGGTTTACTTCACATTAGACGCTCGTAAATGGTTAAGACAACCTAACATGTACAACAACGACACCGCAGGAAAGCTCTGCTAAAAAGCTTTCATTTGAATCGTCACAGTTAAGGATTTTATTCACAGACTGAACAGTTAGAACCACCTTGTACAGCATAATGAACAGCACCACAGAAAAATACTGCTCAGTAGCTTTCAGACAAATGGTGACCATCTGGGATTTCATCCACAAACTCAGAAGTTGGAATCACCTTGTAACGCATAAGAAACAGCACCATATAGGAAAGTACTGCTCAGTAGCTTTCATCTAAATGGTCACACTTTATGACCTCGTTACCGAACACAAAGTTAGAAGTGCCTTGCACAGCATGATAACTAGTACAACAGGAAATAAGCTCTGCTCAGTAGCTTTGATTTGGAAGGTCACACTTTATGGTATTAACCACGAACTAATTTAGGATTAGCTTTAGAGTTTGCTGTTTTGGGTTTTTTTCTATTCTATTCTTTCTTTTTCTCTTGTTATGTTTTAATTTGCTATTGTAAGTATTTAATTAATTAACAGTAGATACACAGACTGTTCGATGAATAACCTGAATAGCACGTCACTGTAAATGAATTGACACAGTATTTGAATAAATCACATTACTCAAACGTTAGAAACGCCAAGACTTTCCCGCGTTCGGGCTTGTTTTCGGAGGGCTTATTATTGGAGGGGCTTTTGCGCTTCAAAAATGGTTCGGCTTATATTTAGAAGAGATTTTGCGTCTGTGAGGGATTTTGCGCATGAAAATGAGGAATTTTGCATCTGAAAATCCCGTAAAAGTTCTTGGGATGTAAACTCAACATAAGTCCATGGGCTTATATTCGGGGGGAGGGGGGGGTGGGGCTTATTATCAGAGGGCTTTTTGTGAATGAGATTTGAGGGGCTTGATTCGGGAGGGCTTCTTTTTGGGGGGGGAGAGGGGGGCTTATTTGCTTATTTCGGAATTTTACAATATATTTATTTCAAATTCAATTTTGTACCTCAATTCGTAACTGATGATGGCAGTTGTAACCGCCGAAACACGTCTCCAAAATCAAAAAGTTTTGTGTTTCCTTAGAACTCTAAAGACGTAATCGCATTCAGGAAGTGGATGTAAAACGGCATTTTTAACTGTGCTTCGAAATTTTACCAATAAACCCTGGTCTTTCAAAAACAATGCTAAGAAAACTGATGCTCAATCTTCAATGTTTTCCCACTTACTTCAGAGTGTTGGGGCTCCCTCTTGCCTGGTGAAGTTTCCTTATATAACTGCAAACTCGTTCCTCCACTGTTTGCGGAGTCATATTGGGCACTAAACGGATCGAAAACTTCCCTATCACCTAAAAAAGAAAACGGACAGAATCACATCTTTGTGGGAAAAACCATGGGACCCCACCCTGGTGACAATCGGGGGGGCTACACATGAACGTGCGCATGACGGAAAAGTACTTTTGCGTCGAGTTATTTTTCTGACTTTTGACGAATGAACTATGTGAACTCATTTAGTATTTGGGACTCAAGCGCAGCCATATTGCTCACTCCAGTCATTGCGTTCCTTTACTCGCATGATAAGCGTGATCGCTTGACTACCAAGAAAGGGGCTGGTAGCGGCGTACAGATAGGGCCTCCAAAAGACACACACATACCTTTCTGGGAATAACTGTTTTCGAGCCAGGTTCATAAAAGGCACCTTCAATGCCTGAAAACAAAGAAAATTTTAATTATGGCACACTATTCGACCAGTGAAGAGAACAAGATAAAGGATGCACTATGTTGGGGATATTCTCACTGGCTATTTAACAATTATTTCACAAGCATGCGTTGGTGGTTATAATCTTCACTTATCCGGCAAGCGTGCATGTTAACTTTATTGTTTTGTTAAATTAGAACTCAACTTCCGTAATTGTTGCTGGATTTTTCTTTTGGCTTACCATATTTTTGGACCAAACTTTTCCTTGGCGGCGAAACTTATTTCGGTTAAGGAATAACAGAATGCATGGTAACATGGTATCTCAGTTCCCTAAAGAGCGCAGTTATGTCTTTTCGAAGCAAATTAGGAGCATTCCCTAACTGAAGAAAACACTAATTCAGCCAATTCGGAGTAAATTAAAACCTTTCCCGAAAGAGCGCAGAGACTTCAAGGAAGGGACATTGCCAGCTGAACACAATTCTGCCTGAATATTCCGAGGAAATCAACTGTCCCAAAGATTTAAGAACGCAATTCTGCCTATGGATTTACGTTTGATTTTTGATTTATTTATCATTATTATTATTTTTTTTACAGTAAGTTATACGTCTTACCATGGATGGAGAGAGATGGGTACCGCCAGCGGTGCATGAGTACTTCCTCCTTTGTATCGTGGATCAGCTGGTTATGACCAATGTCTGTACGGTACTCTTCCTAGAAAATCGGTGCATGAAAAAATTTTTTGTCAAGGCAACCATGATACAGTTAAATCTCTTCCACATGACCACCGAAGGGAATGGGATCAGTCCGAATTATGAAGATGTCTGCATTAAAGAGGTAGGGTTCATATGAATTTTGGTCCTTTAGATCAAGCAAAATGTCCGTAACAGAGAGATGTACGTATGGTACACTGTAGTAGCCAGTCAACAGTTTCCGCAAACTTGAATAATAGAGGTATCTACAAGAAGAGGTTCGGCTGTACTCTGTTGGTGCACATATACAGGATCATTTCATTGTCTTGCAATTACAGAGCTCTTCAAAATATTACTTATTACACCTCTCCCAGCTGGGTCATTACTTAAAGGGGCAGTCTAGGCAAGTTTTTAGGAAATAGGATAAGATTTAAGAAAGAAAAAAAGAGAGATAAAATTCTTGTACACACCCCCAGACGGTCCACCCCCACGCAATAGCACGTGGGGTTGTTTGTGGACTGTTTTGTTTTATTAACTTTCAATTTTAATTTTAACTCACCTTTAATTCTCAATAATTTTCTATTTTCTTAAAATTCATTAATTCCCCCTCCCACTTTTTTTCTTTACCTTCACTTTGAAAATCACGAAAAAATTCTCACAGATTTATGGGAGCTCGAACTTTGAACCTATGCAGATACTTAAGAAAAAGGGCTAAAACGTTGAGAAAACATGACATCTGCCTAGACTGCCCCCTTTAAGAGATGTGTGGTTTTAGCTTGTTTTCATCCTATTAGGAGATTAGCAGGCCAGTGGCAAACAGATAACCTAACTAGGCTGAAAAGAAGACGTTTATCTTTACTTACTTACCTTGTCAAAGTCAATGTCTGTGTAAGTTGCTCTCTCATCATCAGTCAAAGGAGCCACATCGTTGTTGATATCAGGGATGATAATGTTCCCCTTAAGGTCTACCAACTGACTCAGCAAGTAAATAAGATCTGACATTGCTTCGTGTCTGCATGTGTTACAAAGAGAAATAGACACTAATACATCCGCACAATAACTATCTCCTCTAGTGTTCTTCATCTCTCCATATTCTATGTCCAAACATTTCTGACCATTTCCTGATAACATTCTTTAAATATTACTTCAAGGAATTTACACAAAAATCTTTGCTCCAAAAATCTTCGCTCCAAATTGTCTCTGTTGATCTATTGCATAGCTTAAAAAATTTTGTAATTTAAAGATGTAATGATGTGTCTGTAATTAAATAGGCATTTTAGAATAAATTATTATGACATAATAATTTATTTGTATAGGCTCTTTGTAAACCAGATGAAAATGATTAAATTACAACAATTGCTATTGTAATTTAAACTGAAAGTCAGCCATATTGAGAAAGAAAAAAGTGACCACAAGAGTAGTTAGATGTTACTTACACAGTGCCACCAAAAACACCAGAGTGAAGATCTTTTGAAGCACAAGACACTTCTACGTTGAAGTAGCAGATTCCTCTGTGAAGGAAATACCAAAAAAAAAAAGTCCACTGTATGATTCTTAACACTTCCATAAACAGTAAACTTAAAATAAATCCAGTGATATGTGTACATGAAGACACGGCTGCTTGTACACAGGAGGGAGTAGAGGGGTGCCGTGCTGGGCCCCCTAAATGATGACTGTAATGTTCAACCAGCAAAACTGGTAAGAATGCATACAATGTCAACTCTTGGTCAGCCTGTGGGCTCCTCAGTCAGTCTACAGATACTGTGTCTGTTTGTCAGTTAGTCAGCTTGAGTCAGTCAATCAGCAAATCAGCCGGCTTAAGTCAGCTGGCCTGTCTGTCAGTCAATTCAGCAGTCAATCTGTCTACTAGTACTGTTAGTGTGCCAGTCTACTACAGCCAGCAAGTCCTGAACATGAAGTCTGTATGACAATCAGTCTTTCTGTTTCTCTGTTCATAATATGGCCAGTAATAATGTGTAGTTCCAGAAAATATCTCCCAGGGGGGGGATTTTTGGCTTTGCACCCCCTTTCCTCAAGAAATTCCAGCTTAGCTTCATACTTTGCTAGTAAAATTTTGGCTTTTGAGACCCACCTCCCCCTAGAAATTTCCAATGACCTTCCATGGGGTGGGTATGGATTTTTACTGGAACTGCACAATGTCTAACTGCATGCCTCTTTCAATTCATTCTCACCTTAATCCATAAGTAATGCAGGGTTTATTTTTCCCCAACCAGTAGTTATCAGATATACAGACGTAATCTACAGGCTGAAAAAGGGGAAAGAAAATAAATTACAGTATTAAGGGTCAGGCATACATCACTGTTCCATACAGTTGCAATTTTACCATCACCCTCACAATAGATCCTGCAAAAATGAAATAAGGGATCCCCCAGGAAAGAGGTGTTCTAGTAAAAACAGTTTTGCTACAGTATAAACACTGTCATGAATAATAGAGGAACGAAAATCAAATTGAAAAGAAAAAACAAAAACAAAAAAAGGCATAATAATTTCCATTTTGGCTCAAAACCATGCTTCATTAACTCTACAAAAACAAGTTAGAAAGTTTTTAGGGAGTGTCACATGTTAGATCTTGAAAGCTTTTTGCAGCTCCTTGCATTTCTGCTAGCTTCTCCAGGCTCAATCCCCAGTAAAATGAGGAAACAGTGTTCTACTGCTTCTGTCCCCACTGCATTTTTAATTCTCCCAAATTTCTGCAACTCTGGAGACAAGGTACAGAAACATGACAAATGTTTTCTGGGTTAGGATATGTTCCATTTACACATAAGAAAACTTTAAGAGAAATATTAAATAAATGTTCAACAAACCTTAAAGAAAGTATCTTTTCTTGAAAAGATCAATTCATCCAGTCCTTCACTGCCAGATTCTTCCATTCCTTCAAACACAAACTGTGGAACAGGAAAATTGACAGTTACTTTTAAGTCTTAAAGGGGCATGGTCCCGCCATTTTAGTTCACTTTAAAAATCAAAAATATGTCCTCACATCAATGAACGCCCACAAATAATGGTCTAGTTTTGTTACCAAAGACTATTATAATTACTTCACTGAAACTATTTTCTGTCGTCTGTTGCTATGGATGGCACGGATGGAAATGGATTGCAACTTGAAAAAATTAGGCTTAGACTGCGAGCAGTCTCTAATTTTGGCGATGGCGATTGTGGGGCGGACGAAACACACACGCGCGCGCGCGCGAAATTTCGAGGCGACGTGACGCGAAGGGAGCGCCGAAAATTAGAGACTACAGACAAAGCCAGGGAGTTTGAATTAAGCGCGTACATTCCAAGCGCAAATCTCTTATTGGCCCTTTCTTGGATACCTGTCAACAATCTGGCAACAGTACACAAGCCGCTGTCAACACTCGTGATAACATCGACTCCGATCCGTTTCAGTTTACTGGGATGGCAGACAGATTACAGGCTTGACAAATAGTGAGGTGAATCGGGAGGAAAGTTTAAAATTATATTCGGTTCGGCTGAAGACTGTTTGTCTAAACCTGTTAAAATCACAATCTACTCGTTTGCTGTGAGTTGAGATTTCTTTTCAATTTTAACATCGATACGTGACCGATCGACCGCAACCCTGACTGGCTCGTTTTGCTCTGTGCTGAAATAAAACTTTCGGTAAAAGTTGAAGGAGGTTTTTCGCGTCTCTAGCCACGAATTTTTTTCGATGTGAGCTTAGAAAGTGGCCGAAAACAACCTCTGCCGGCGGAGCTCATTTACAATTATGCCCGATGCGAATTAGATGCAACGTACAGAAAAAGAGCCCACTGGAAGTATGTTTTTTTTTAACAGAAACTTCCCAGCTCGCTGGAAGCTTCATTTTCGTTCGCATCGATCTCAAACTTTCGGTAAAAGTAGAAAAATTCTTGCCATGTTATTTCTTTTTTCGGTGGGATTTTTGGAGGTGAAGAAAATGTCCTCGGCGACTGCTAAACCCATAAAAGTGTTTGACGGGCTTTTGGTGTGACAGGGCCGCTTCTTGGGATGAAAAACTTACTGACAACCGAAAAGACTCAATGTTCATTTCTTCTTCGAGATGAGAGGCTGTAACTAGTTTTTCCTCTCGATCTGGTGGAATCATAACTAACAACGCGCAATGTTTCATTTGCGATAACATCAGTTTATCGATGACAGGAGCAAGTGATAGGAGCAAAGAGAAGGAATCCCATTGGTTGCGCTTAATTGGCTTGAAAGACGATATGAAATTTACACTGCAAAATCACTCGGCCGTGAAAGGTCAAATTCCCTGGCTTTGTCTGTAGTCTCTAATTTTCGGCGCTCCCTTCGCACCGCGTTGCCCCGAAATTTCACGCGTGCACGCATGTATTTCGCGCAGTCTAATTAGGCTAAACTTTTCAAATTCTTTCAGCATGTTGACATTAAATCAATATTAAAATAATGGTCATGGTCTGTTTTCTCTTAATGAAATTAAGTTTAATATGTTCCTTTAAATGTTCAAACACAAAGTTGGGCATGGATAAAGTTAGCTACTGATAATTTTTAGCACAGTTTGGACCAAAAATCTGCAAAATCCTCGTAACTATGCCCCTTTAATAAGTTTGATTTTTACGAAGTGGGTGTCCTGGAGGAATAACATAACATGTCTACATCTCAATAAAGGTTAGCATTTTAAGCTATGAGCTAGCTCTCCCTGGTACATGTAGAAATTCTATGCAGGATCTCAATAGGATCCTAACCTAGGATCTTGCTAAGATCCTCCTTAAGATCCTAAAGGATTAGGATCCTATAGGACCTTATAGCATCCTTTTTAACAACCTGCAAGATCCTACAGGATGTTAACGTATTCTACAAGCATTCTACTTAGGACCTTGTCCAAGATCCTGAAAGATTTTAGAGGATGCTACCTGATGCTATGAAATTATGACTAGCTATAGGTTTACTGCCATGTAGGATCCTGGGCTCGGTTACACAATGAAGAAACTTAAGATTAAGTGCTAATTTCTGCAACTGTTCCCTGTTTTCCAGAGGTTTTTTTGCACTGTCATTGTGTTTTCTAACTCTTTAATATGCCTTCTCACGAATTATCTATAATAGTGTGCAAGAAAATCCTCAGGAACACAGCGAATAGTAAGCTGTTGCAACTGGGCCCAGCGCAGGATCTTGTAGGATGTCTACCAGGTAGTGCTGGAAGGGAAGGGAAGGGAATGAGATACTTATGTGAGTATGAGAACTTTCCCACTTGACAAAAGTGCAAGATTAGGGGGACCAGGGATGGCACAATCTCATGGGTACCAATGTACTCCATGTTCAAATATCAGACTGAGTGTCATATGTGGGATGGGTATGCTGTTGGTTCTCATCCTTACCTAGGTTTCTTAATCAGGCTCTCCAGTTTTCCTGCCTCCACAAACAGGGGCAGATCCAGAATTTTCTAAAAGAGGGGTTAGGGGGGAGGGGCATAAGTACAAGGGTGGGGGACAAACGTGTCCCTGGGCCTTAAGGGGGGCCTGAACTCTGCCAGTAAATTTCCCCATTTGCAAACTATACATTATCTTTTCCCAAATTGACAATCATAATTGTGCAAAAAGTGGAAGTGAAACAGCTGCAAGTAAAACAATTTTTTCCTTTATTTCCATGATTTGTAGTAAGGGAGAGAAAAATTTGAAAAAAAAAACAGGTCAAAGGGGAGGTGGGGCTACAACCCCCTTAACCCCATCCCTCAATCCACATATGCAGGTGTGCAAATATACGGTGTGCAAATATACAGTGAAGATGGCCAGCTACTCACAGTTTTAACCTATTAAGCCCTAACAGTGACAAAAATGAAATTTCTCTTTACATTATCACTACAAGCATTCAAGTGATGAGAATAATAGAACTGATCACCAAGGATAAGATGTCTTGATATTTGTGACCCTCCACGGGACTGGGGAAAAAGGTGAATGCGCGGGCATGCGTACCAGTACACGGCATGCTAGGCATGTCATAATGTCACTGCTATGCGCATATTTAACAAGCAAAACAAAGAGTGTCACTGTAGCTTTTGTTTCTCTTTGTGTTGGGTGGGGTGGTGTCTTATCGTATGGCACGTGTGTCAAATGACAAGCGTGCCTTATCGCTCGCATGCGACTGTAACAAATATGCACTTATGGGTGCAGGATAGTTCAATTTACATCGACTGTTGTAACTAACTTGAAAACAATGGAAGTAAAGATTGCATGGTTTCTTTAGTGCATGACTGAATGCTCATTTAAAGAAGAGTTGAAACTCTATCAAGCAAAACTTATTTTGTTCCAGTATTAAAGTGGCAAGGAGTAAATGGGCATTTCACATCCAACCATTGTTATGGTATAAACCATGAAAATCATTGTGGAATGAAGACGTAAGTTAGCCCATTCGCCAACAGTTTGCTTGAGGATTTTTTAAGAACTGGACAAGCCAACAAAAGCAAGGTAAGTCAAAGGATCGTCTAATGGACACGGCGTGTCATTTTATAGGCTAGTGTGCAACTGTACTTGCTTAAGTGTGCCATTTTGCTCGCTAGCATGTCACTTTGCACGTTTTCTTTGTTCTTACGAACTCAGCACACTCCTTTGTTCGACTGAACATGGGCTTTGTTTTCAGCCTGCGTTCAAAACAAAAGCAGAATTTTAATTAGGCATGCCAATTGACACACTGCTCGCACGTCTGCGTGTCATTTCACTCACTATTGTTAGGCGTGTCATTTTGGCATGCCCATGCATTGTGTGGTTCCAGAAAATATCCATACCTCCCCCCCCCCCCACGGAAAGGATTGGAATTTCCAGGGGGGTGGGGGGTCAAAGGCCCAGGAAAATCCTGAGGGGGGGGGGTGTTGTATCAATTTATATTATTTTTTCCAGACCAGTTCCATTATTCCTATGTTAAATTTTCTGTTTGCATTTTGCTTACCTATCCGCGGACGCAAACATTGATCTTGTTAACTGCACAAAACTAATATTTTCAAGGTGGTCAGGCTCGATTTCTGGTGCTGCGAGAGTCCGGTCATTTTACCAAACAGCGGCGGATTAGCGAACAGCTCATGCTGTGGAAGACGAGTAAATCCCGTAAATTACACCAAGAATCTCTGTCACACATATTTAAGCAGATACGTCTGTCATTTGATTTGGAACTGTATCCGTCTCTGCTAGTAGCAGTGGAGACATTTACGTCGCATTTCTTCGTTGTTGTTCGCCGGCGTGAAAACTATCGTTTGAACTGAATTATTGCGTCAACATTGAGCACAGTAGTAATTCGGAATCGACACAAAACAGTTCTTGATCCTGCTAAGAGTAATTCTTGATCGAAAACTACGTAAAAACACTGTTAAAATAATTATAGTTCGGCAGACAAATATTATCTGTAAGAAATTTACGACTTAGGCGCGTTATATAAATCAAAAATAAAAACATGCCCGTTTCATGGGTTTTGACTCAAACATTTATAATACTTTGGCATGAAAGAAACGGGCAAAATTTCTTCCAATCGGTAGCAGTGGAAAATCACACAGGCATCATTACAATTGTATAAAGCAAGTATAAAATAAAGTAAAAGGCATCCCAAGTATTAAAAGGGAAGTGTTTGATGGGAGCGCGTAACATGAACCATTGTTCAGATAAGTTTGTTTACAGAACATTCCCGGGTGTGCGCTGAAATGTTTTCGAATACATTCATGCTGCTTGCAACGTCGTTTTCGGCTTTACTTTACATTAGATAAATCTAGTTGTGCAAAAGTTTTCCAGCTTTGCCAGGTCTCCAGAGAAGGCGGTTTACCACAGCCTTACATCAGCATTAAAAAAGGAAGGTTTATTCAAATTGCAAAATCGGTGGCATGTCAAACTTTCACCGCCAGTCGACGAGAGAACGGGACGCTAATTGTCGTGGAGAAGATTGAATTACACTGCACGATGGAAACCGGAAGGCAATCGCAGTCATCTTCCAAAATTACTGAGAAAAAAAGAGTTTACAGCAAAACTGCTAGCTGTCTTATTGATTTGCAAGCGGGTTTTATATATCTGGCAAGCCTTCAATAAAATTTAGGTTTGAATATGCCCGCAAAAAAATGTTGTTTTGATTACAGAACTCATTTTTTTACCTTGGCAGCGTAACTTAGCGATTTTTGTACATTTATTTCTCAAGAGAACTTGTAATTTGTCAAATACTCGGATTATAAATTGAAGTGTTGCTGTTTCGTCAAGATAATGAAGCAGAATTGGTCGTAAATAAAATTTATGACGATATGCATGCACAATAGCATTTGACATGCGACGTAACTTCTGCTCGTATACGCGAATTTACCAGAAAACGCCAGTAACCCTCGAAATTTGGATTCTTAAACTATAGTTTAATAGCTAATTTTTCGCTTTAAACAAGAAATAGAAATATTTCCAGGGGGAGTTGGAAAAAATTGGAATTTCCAGAGTGGGGGGAGGGGTATAGTTTGTGGGCCGTTTTTGGAAAATCCAGAGGGGTGGGGGGTCATATGAAAAATCCCTTCCGTGGGGGGGTATGGATATTTTCTGGAACCACACATTCACCTTTTTACCCAAACTCCCGTGGAGGGTCTCATTTAGGCAAATTCTCCCTACTACATGTAGTTCCAAAAGAAATGTGTAAAGAACAGTAAGGAGAATATGCATTTTTATATCTTTAAGAGTAATAAAATCACTCAATCACAAAAGGCATAATAGGAAAATTTCTTTTAGCTTATGACCACCACTTTCTCTGAGAAGTGAGCTTTGCTGGGTCGATAATGACAACTTCTTTCATTGGCTTCTTCATTTTAATGACAGACAGGGCTACAAAACCAACATTTCTAAATTCCAGTGTGATCTGGAAAAGGTGGATGAAGGGCCACTTAATGGATAATGTGAAGTTCCAGAAAATATCCAATACTGCCCCCCATGGAAGGTTTTTGTTTTGCCCCTCCCCTCCCCCAAAGAAATTCCAGTTAAGCTTCATACTTTGCTTCTAAAATTTTGGCTTGTAAGACCCCCTCCCGCTAAGAATTTCCCGAGGACCTTCCATGGGGTGAATATGGATTTTTTCTGGAACTACACAATCCAATGCAAATTCCCAAATCTTACTTTGCTTTTCTTTTTTCAATGAGATCGAGTGACAGTGCACAGCTGGTGTCTGAAGGGAATTAGAAATAGCGCAAGGCAAGGGTTTAAAAAGCCACAAAGCATATAGTTTTTCATTAATTTTGAAAACCTGTCTGGCTACATGAACCCATAGCTGCAAATAACTGTTG
This sequence comes from Siderastrea radians, assembly GCA_964017195.1. Classification (NCBI taxonomy): domain Eukaryota; kingdom Metazoa; phylum Cnidaria; class Anthozoa; order Scleractinia; family Rhizangiidae; genus Siderastrea; species Siderastrea radians. The sequence goes on along the minus strand of OZ024891.1, from coordinate 13,605,921 downwards.
GTCAACGGACAATGGACATCCAATTTATAAAATCGCCCTATTTCCGACGAAATCTTAACTTTGGTCAGACATTATGTCCGGGCAAATTTTTTTACCAAATAATAAGTAAAAAATGATTTAAAAAAAATAATTATTTCAAAAAGACTTCCACTTAAAAATAATAGTCTAAAAAACGTCCGACCTCATTTCTGTTTTTTCCGACCAAAATGGAGACCGCCTTGGTCGGACATAAATTATGTCCTTTCAAGAAAGAAAAATTATTTGCAGCCCTGTGAACCCAAACAGCATTTCACAATATTTACTTATTATAACTACCAAGTTAACTGTCAGATTAAGTCTGCAGGTAACCATGTTAATGGCCCTTACCCTCACGTTGATCGGCAGCTCATTACCAGTTTCAATGTATGCCTCAATGGCATTCAGCCATGCCAACACTGGACCCTGAAAAATAATATTATAGTCAATGTAGAGCATTTGTTATTTAAGGTTAACTATTCAGCCACATTATAGCACTGTTCTCAGTCATGAACTGTATTAAAATGTCTGTGGTTGTTACAATCACACGTCTGTTTTGTGGACAGGTTCAAAACGTGTTCCACATTACATGTTATTCTGTAGTTAGTAGGGGCATGGTGGTGCAGTGGTTAGCCTGTTGGACTTCAGATCTGAAGGTCGGTTGTTCAATGCCCAGTCCCCACCATCGTGTTGTTTCCTTTGACAAAAAATTTAACCCCACATTGCCTCTCTCCACCCAGGTGTATAAATGGGTCAGGCGACTTTTACTGGGGGTAACCCTGCAATGAACTAGCATCCCATCCAGGAGGGAGTATCAATACTCTCAGTTACTTCATGTGACAGAAACCAGGATAACCTCCAGCCGTGTGGGCCCCCTTGGCTCATTGTGCAACTTCACCTTACCAATTCTTGGGCAAACCTAAGCCACATACATGTAACATGTGCTTGCATGCTTGTCAACTGAAACTGGGTGTTAAAGGACTGATGCCCAATTTATTGAAGAAAGGCTAATAATGAAAGATGGTTTTTAGGTACCTTATCGTCAGTGGACCCTCTGCCATACAGTTTGCCATCTTTTTCTGTCAACTCAAAAGGCTCAGTGTCCCATCCATCATCCTACAAGTGAACAAATTCACAATGTTGTTAATGCATAAATGAACAGAACATTCCTCGTCTCCCTCTAAGTAAAACAGTTTGTACTCAAAGTAAGAAAATAAATGAGTCACAGACTGACAAACTGACTGGTTGACTAACTGATCATGACTGATTGAATGAATGACATAGAAATGGACAGACAGACAGACAGACAGACAGAGAGACAGACAGCCGGACAGAAAGCAGATAAGCTGGCTGACTGACTGACTGACCTGACTGACTAAACTCAATTCTTACCAGTTTTGCCGGTTGAACATCAAGATGTCCATAAATGCACAACTACAAGAGGCAAATTTAAAGTATTTTTTAGTCATAACAATCATGATTTAATTCCAACATATAACCAATCCTGTCACTGTTTCATCATTACTGCAAGTAATTAACAACACAGGAGTGGTACTCATTGAAATTTGGGCAGGCTGACCGTGTCTACACTGCCCAGGGATGGAGTCCTCATAAAGCCCCCCTAAGATGCATCCTTTGTGTATGGATTATTAGAAGAAAAAGTAGTACTTACTAGGATACACTTTACTTATTATTAACCAAAGGGATCAGGCTTCATGATATCTGGTCCCAGGCTTTCAAACCCTAACCCTCTTAATATGACCTGAAGTGTGACATATCCATAACTTATCCATGATTTGAAGTAAAAAATGACATCCTGTGTAACAGTAAATATTTACTGATACCATCAACTATTAAACAAAAAACCATTTCAATGTTAGTCCAGGATAAACTGCATATCCTGACCAAAATTACAGTCCCAAAAATCGGTGCCTGTTTATGACAAACTAAAAAATTGGAGCCTGTTCGTGACAAACTAAAAAATTGGGCCCCGTTTATGACAAACACCTAGTACATTTACATTGTTTATCCTGAAGGGTATTCTCCCCACTCCCTCTGGGTGTACAACAATAACAACAAAAATTGAGAGGATATGGTTTGACATAGTTATTGGGATTAAAAAATTTATCAAGTGAGAAAACCACTTTGTGTGTCACAAACATTATGGGGAAATTTGATATCGACCAAAAAAAGTGTGGTGTGCAATTACAAAAAGAGGATTCTATTTATTTATAGAAAACCCACAAAGCCAATATCAGATTTAGACAGTTTAATCTTACCATTTTATATTAACCTACCGTTTTCTTTGTGGAATCTTTTCCAAGTACTCCCAAGAGAACAGGTGGCAACTGAAGATCAACACCATGCTGGGAACCAAGTTCAGCCAACTCAACCTCTCCACCAAGCCGCACTATTTCCTGTTTGAAAAAAAACATGTCTCTTAAATGTCTACTAGTATTAAAATCACCTTGATGAAGTTTTGGTAAAGTACATGAGTTGTATGTCTACATGTATGTATATACAAAATATAGCTATGTGCATTTTAAATAAAACCAATAAGCACTGTCTTCTGACACCACAGTCTATATTCAGTCTTGGACAATGCCTCCCTCCCTCCCACTTCCGCTAGGCAAAGTTGTTAAAAAAGTTTCGACCAAAAGAATAAAGGCAAGAGCTCACAGCACTATGCAACAGGGTAGGAGGAGCAAAAAGGATTAGGGGAGGAGGGTGTTCCAATGGCTTGTGTCACTGGTTGTAGCTCTGTGATAATGATTTCAAGAACAATGCAATGACATACATCTTTCACATGATTGACCATCTTGACAATTTCATCTCTGTAGGTCTTTTCTGTCCAAGCTGAAACACTCTTAATGGCAACAGCATCACTGAGTCTTTTCACATAAAGGTCCTATAAGAAAAAGTAAGAGGAAGGGGTGTCATCGCATAAAGAAAGAGCGAACCACTGTGGTTCTCATAAAGCTAATAACCTTGCAGTTAGTGATAGTCTGGTAGTCAATGATAATTGAAACAAGGGCATTTAAATGCAACTGTAAAACAAGAGCAACATAAAAGGAAGGCTAGAACAGATGATCCCATGGACAGCTCTTATCTCTGGTTTCTATAGCATGAAGCAACTAGAAGTTTTCTAGTCCTCCCCCCCCCCCCCCATGGACAGCTCTTATCTCTGGTTTCCATAGCATGAAGCAACTAGAGGTTTTCTAGTCCTCCCCCCCCCCCCCCCCCCCCCGCAGATGGGATCCATCGCAAGGTTAACAATAGCTTTTTGCTAAGTTTTCTAGCAATTAACCATGTCAAATATTGGGAATATGATGGATCAGACCACCTTAAGTGTTTTCACTGCCACTCAAAATGTGGGCATTACTAAACTCAACAATGAGCCGCCATAAACCGGAATGACACCAGAATGAAGAAAGCCACCAGAAAATTAAGCTTAACTTAAAATTTTAGTTGTGACCATCATGTGATAGTACAATTAACTTGAGTCACTTGAAAATTCTGCCATAAGTAACTTAAACTTATATAAATATGGGGAGTTCTCTTTCCTCTTTTTTAACACTAGTTGAATTTTGTTTGCGCTGTTTGTAAATCCACAATCAATAACAATTAAGCATAAATAAATTGATGAAAAAATCACAAAGTGGCGTTACCTGATGCTTGTCCACGTACCTAGACGGAAATAAAAAGAAATCTTTCACATTGAGGAACATGAAATGCAGGGCAATAAAATATTTAGAATCATGTTTCTATTGACGTATTTTTTATATCAAAACATTTAAAAAACCCACTTGAAAATAGCCTCGAGTTTTGGAGAGAGCGCCGCCATTTCCGTCAAAGTGAAAGATCTCGTGATGAAAAGGCCGAATTAGGGGGTCACACGTACTATACTAGCGGGGTATGGTAGGTGCAACGTTACGGAAAAAAACTCTAGGTTTCTTTTATTTTTTTTCTGGGAGATAAATATTTCATCAAAACATAAATGAAATGAACATATACTTTTAAAGCAATCCGTTTTATTTAATTCTATTTATATATTTTTTTCGCTCTTTCTCTCTCTCTAGTTTCATTTTTATCTCCACCCCACCCCTGCATCCGTCAATTAGCGTTGCACAGGGTAGCCTCGTTTTCGCGTGGCCTTCCCGTTTAGACCCTCCCCTCCCATAATCAAAATGATAAATCGTTGAAGGAGGGCGCCATATTGGACGCATGGTGTGATGGCCGAGAGATAAAGCAAGATTTCTTCAGCGTTCCCTCATCAAATCAGCACCCTTTAAAGCTTCAAGAAATACTTCGAAGTAACCAACGTTTTCTTCTTTGTTTTTGTTTCCAAAGGTGCTTTGTGTTGTGTTAACCCCGTGTGCAACATTCAGGCTCTTGATTAGTTGTGGTTGGTCGTTTGTGTCGGAGCGAGTTGCTCTCTTTATGTTGTGTTCTCTATTTTTTGGACGAATGTGTGTTAATTTTGTGAGTTTAGACGCAGGTGGATGTTGCCTTGAACGCGTATCTATTTGCTTTTTGTTGTCCGTTGAGCGTAAATTTCGGCGCTAGTGTCAAAGAAATGTAGTGTTTTGCTTGTGCAGAAATATTCGTGGCGTTCCTAGTTTACTGATTTCGACACAATGGATTTCTTGTTCTTGGAGTGGCTGGTTGCCTTCTTGTTATATTGCGTCCCTCCATAGCCTTAATGTTTTCGTGTTGTGATTTTTGCTTGTATGCCATTGTTGTTTCTAACAGTGACTAATTCGAGGGTCTTTAGTCAGCGGAATTTATTTGCTGGGTAAGCTTATAAACTGCTGACCATGAAATGAATCGCCCCTTGCATGTAGGAGTGCACGATTTATGTTAGGATCTTGAATAAGTAGTGTGGGTCTGTTGTCTCGTCCTGATTAACCTCTTCTTGTTTCTTATTGGTAAATGAAAATGTGTCCATGTACAATGTATATGAATTCTGCCAAAATCTAGTTAATTGATACCAAGAATAGACTGATTTTGGGCAGATCATCTACATGTTAGCAGTTGCTGTTTAACAAACTTTACCATCATATACAGGCCACTCGTTTTGGATCAGCTTACTAGTGCCAATCACAATTCGAATTAAAGAATAAAGCTTAAAGGTAACCCAGTGCGTGGGTTGGGGTTGAGAAAGAGGGATTGAGTCCAATAACAGAAGACGTCAGAAAAAAAAAAAAGTTAAAAACATAGTATGGTTTAACAATGTACATGTAATCTGTTAATCAGTGAAGTTGGTGGTCAGTGTTTGCTAATTACTTTTGTAAGCTTGATGTGAGCACTTTTGCATGTAACATTTGAGTGGAGCATTAATGTTATTTTGTACATTGCCTTTGTAATATTTCTCTACAGTTTTAAAATTACAGGGAAAAGTCAATACACTTTATTTCCTCATAAAATAGTCCCCCTTCAAAATCTATTGAGTCCATTCTCATATTCTGGGTTAAAAGAAAAGTAATTTATTACTCAATTTATTTGACAAGCTCACATACATTGTATTGACCTCATTCTCTTCCAAGACATCATTTCATGTATCTGTCAGTTGTCTAACATTTTTTAATGCTACTATGGGAAAGTAATTAAGACACAAGCTGCAAATTATCGGTACTTTCTTTTTAGTCGATGTCTGGTTGCTTATGTATTTAAGGTTTTATGCTCTATGGGAACAAACATCTTGCAATTATTTAAACAATGTCATTCATGCCAAATTTCATGTCCCTTATTCAGGGTTAATTTTCTAAATTTCCCCCTCTACTCTGCTTCTGGTATTAATAATTTGTTCTTGGTATTGTTTGAAAAAATGGTATTAAATTGCAGGGTAGTAAAAAAGAAATCATTAATCATGTGTTTAGTTATTTGAAATATCTGGGAAATTGACTGTATTTTTCTTGCTAATTTTTTATTTTATTTTATGTTAGAAAAATTGAATGCTTCTTGTAAAAAATTATATTGGAAAAAAAAACGAGGTATTCGTATCTGGTTTGTTTTGCATTGTCTATTCATGTTGCCACCTTTTTTCTATTTTGCAAGTCTTTTTTTTTTTTCTTTGAAGATGTTTCGCTTCCTCTTCTTTTCATTTTATAAAGTGGCATGTTCTAATAATTTTAGTGTTCGTTAACTAACAAATTGGAATTTCAGAACTACGTGATTTGTTTGGAGGGAGGGTGAGAGAGTGAGTGAGTGTACATGTATGTTGTAGTAAGGTTTTATTGGCATTTCAAAATACATATTCATTGGATGAAAGTTTTGTCCCATTTGTGAAACAAAAGAAGCTTTAGATAATCAGTGATGATCTTTTTACTGGACTCTATACAAAAGACAATTGTCCTTGTAATTAAATTGAATCATGGACTTGTTACACATTGCTTGGGCTGTGGACTCCGAGCAAAGCAGTTCTTGGAATCAGAGCCGCTTCAACGCAGGATTATTTGGAGAAATGTTTGCCATCAGCTTATGTTTTGTTAGCCAGGGAAACAAAAGAAGACTCCTGAGTTCACTGGAAGTGCAGGACGTGAGCAAAGGACATTTCAAGATCAGTGTATTCAGTATATGAATAATGCAGTTTGTGAAGTGAGGAATGCGACATTGAAAGATTGATGGTCCCTGTGATACATGCAATATTTAAGTGTTACCAACTGACGTTAATGGAGAAATATTAACTTGCGAAAAGTGTTGTCACTTCTTCTTGGGGGCTGTCTGATTCCTGCACTCTCATATAAGCCACAAAATATTGAAGTCTTCATTGTGATTAACTTGTGTTATTGCATCTGGATTCTTCAGTCCTTGTAGGAGAGCAGAGAAAAACAGGTAAGACATAGTTGTACATGTTCTGAATTTGTGTTAGTATAGAATGACAGGAGTAATACTGTATTTACTCGATTAAATGCCGCGGCGCACTTTAAATTTCAGGTAGGTGTGGTGCTTATTTGAGGGCGGCGCTATTTAAAAAATCATAACGTAAATGATGACAAGCAATTGTTAACAAAAAATGAAATATTCCCTCTTCAAACTGAAAAATATGATAATACAGGAGAATAAATTTCGAAGGCTGGTTTACACTGAGTTGTACTGTAGTTGTTTAGTAGTTTGGCTCCTCCAACACTGATTCAGTCTGATTTTGCTTTGATTAAGCGCCACATTATTATGAATGAATGCGGCACTTATATGAGCCCGTGGTGGTGCTCTCTAATATTTTTGCTCTCACATGCGGTGCTTAATTTAATCCGGGCCAGATAGGCCGAAGCTAAATGGGTCAAAATCTGTGTTAGTTGAGACAATGGGCATCTGGGAAACTCTCCACTTTGCTAGAGGTCTTAGTTTGTTGAGCTAAAATCATTTGGTGAAAATTTTGTACTGGCATAACATTGCTAGCATTGCCTAATTTCATACCCTGGAGGGTCCATTGCCCAACAGGACCAGCTCAAAACCATGATTAGAGAGTATGTGACATTTTTCAATGGACATTCTTTGTTATTCCACCATGTCAGATTTGATCATGGTACCACTTGGCCTAACAACCATTCAATAAACATTGTTCTTCTAATTGCCAATTTTTTATACGTTGCCCTACAGTATAGTATTTTAAGATTGACAGAGAGCAATGTCTGATTTAGTCAAGATTATTTGAGAACTGAAGCAGTTGACTGTAAAAAATAAATTAACGTTTTATGTTTAACTTTATTCAATGCTTTTTGAGCCTAAAGTTTCACTGTGTAGTCAAATTTGATGTAGCAAAAGACAACATTGTTGAAAAATCTCTTGCATCCCTTACTGTGGTTTTGAGCGTATCTGCGTATCCTTTTGGTATTCAATCAGGCAATGGGACTCTGTATATTACAGTCAACATGCTTCATGCTTGAACACTCAACTTCATATATTCATCAATTGGTTCATTCTTCGATTTCATTAAAAAAATTTAGCATTTTTTCGAACCTTTATTCGAAACATTAATTTTGTTATTCGAAATTGTTCATGTAACGTATTAGTAATTCGAACTTTCTGATGAGGAACTGAAAAGTTAGTTTTTGTACCATAATGTATGTCACGCATGATATTTGCATTATTTTTAAGCGTGTCGCAAACTGAATCGCAAGAACAAAAAGCCGACAAAAATAATCTGTGAAGAGAAAATCAGCAAAAGTAATCCTTAGAAAGAAAATCCAAAGAAGTTACTAATTTTAACAAGGCAACTTTATTCTTTGGCTGGAGTTTTTTTCTGTTTTGCTTGTTATACGTGCACAGGAAACCGGCAAAAAAGTATAAATAACTGCCACAATTTTAGCGGCAAATGCCGGCTATTTACAGTTGAAGGTTTCCTAACTCCAAATTGCAAGAAATTTGCTTGGGCGCTTTTACAATCCTTGTAAACCTACAACAAATATGCCTTCTAACCTGTTCTAATGCAAGGAACGAAATTATCAACCTTTTCAATGCTGGATAAGGGTTGTCAGATATTTCATGGAACAAGAGGGTGACAGAAGAACTGTTTATAAAATCGTCCAGCACTATTCACTCCACTTCACTTACAATCCAATAAAAGAAAAGAATGCACATGTGAAGAATGCAATCTTCAATCCATGATCATTCATGCATGAAGTGCATTGACTATAAGTAAAGGTAAAATAGTAATAATTGTGGTCACTTCTATGAGGTTGGTAAAAATTTAATTATTAAATTCTAACCTGAATAAACACTGCAATATCATGCTGTTGTTTTCAGCCAATCCCAAGTGCCTTGCAGTGATGGCATCACAGGGAGATGACTGCTATTTCTTTTACTATTCAACCTGTGCTAAGGTATGAACGCGTACATTGTTTAAACAAGTTTTAAGTTGCATGCAGACCTAGACATTCTAAGTTAGAGAATTAACTGTTGGACTTTAAACTGCAAAGAATGGACTTTGTTTTGACCTTAATCAAATGGGAAAAAAAGGTCTGACATTCTCAGAATTAGTTTTTCAGACATAAGTTTACATGTAAGTACTTTTCTCTTGTGTTACAATGAACCTTTTTTGAGTCTACACATGTACAATGTACATGTATGCACACAACATCTGCCTGTTTCATCACTGTAAACATCTCTGTCAGTTGTGTAATTTGCGTGCACCGTGGTGATATGACTGTCTTCTTTTGAAGGGTGGTGAATGTCCATACAGACATCAGCCTGCTGCTTTAGGGAATGAGACTACTTGTGAGCTGTGGGAACAAGGAAGATGTACACGCAAAGTCTGCAAGTTCAGGCATGCAGTAATAGTGGTATGTACTTAATAACAAAACAGGTTTAGTCGACTAGTAGGGCTCATCTTTATTGATGTGTAATTTTCTGCCCACAGAAAAACAGATCTGAAATTTCATGTTACTGGGAGTCACAACCAAGTGGATGCTTGAAGCCTCATTGTTCATTTCTTCACACAAAGCCAAGACCCAATGACCCAGCGCCATCACTGAACCTCAGTGGACCTCGTCCTGCTGTTGCTCAACCGGTTCAACCAGTTCTTCCCCGCCCTCCCCCGCCTGTGCTCCAGCCTGCCTCATCTGTACCCCGTCCTGCCATGCCCGTACCTCATCCCGTAGCGCCATTGCCTGTTATGCCATCCTCTGCCAGTCAAGAAGTGATGAAGATTCCAACCATTTCAAATGCTCCAAGACCAAGACCACCCATGCAGCAGAATATCGGCATGGCAAGACCACCAGCCCCTGTTCCATATCCAGCAGTCAGCAGCAGACCTATGTTAGTGCCGCAGCTAAATCAGCTGATCAGAGCGCCCCAGTACACTGGCCCTCCACGACCAGCCGGGATGGTCCAGCCTGTACCAGCAGGAAGGGGATTTCCCCCAACTATGTCAGGAGTTCCACTGAGATATGGAAGAGGTATGCTACATATTACGTACATAATAATGTGACTTACAGCTATCAGTTGCCTGTTACGGAAGCCTAACAAAATTCTTGGGGTAACCCTGCAGTCGACAAACATCCCATCCATGGGGGGTAGAAGGTAATACTCACAGTTGCTTCCTGCTACAGAAAAGGACTTTTAAAATGTGATGTTATGTCTTGTTTCCTGCAGAAATTACAACTTCACAGCAGTCGTATCACCATCCACTTATGTATGCAGGAAGACCAGAAGGTAACAAAACCACAAAGTCTTTGTGATGTGATTGAGTGATGAACTAACTGACTTACTGACTGATTGATTTCAGACTGACTGAGTGACTGACTGACTGACTTACCGTAAATGATCGATTAAGCGCCGCTACTCGAATAAGTGCCGCTCTCGAATAAGCGCCGCACCTTTACCGAAAATAATTTAATAAGCGCCACTCTCGGATAAGTGCCGCGGCGCTAATTTGGGTATTGTTCATGTGTTCATGTTACCTCTTGTAATTGAACAGCAATACTTTCACAAAGACACTGAGAAACTTTATTCATGTTACCTCTTGTATTTGAGCAGCAATACTTTCACAAAGACACTGAGAAACTTTATTCATGTTAAAGTGCATATGAAGTAAAAAATTTTTCGCGATAATATGAAAGTTCACATCTTTCTCAATTTGAAAATGTGGGTTTTACCGAAAAGAACCATTTCAATCGGCAGTCATCAGGCCTGTAATGTTCGAATTTAGCGCCGGAAAGTGTCTCCATTTTGCGCGCGGCCAAAACGATCGTATTACAAGGCTGTGACGTAGTAAATACTTCAAAACACACGTGCTTGAGAAATAACACAGCTTATTCACGTGTAGCATCCTTGAGTCTTTCGAACCAGCATTTTAACTGCTGCAGGTTTCACAAATGGAGGTTTAGAAAATCGTTGAAGATTTACAAACAGACCGTGACAGGAAGTTGAAACAATAACCTCTTTCAGAATTGCTAAACGCAATTAAACTGCTGGAGATGTATCTGTCGGATGCTAGTGATGCGACAAGACAATGGAGGTGAAATGTTTTAACTCCAAGTAATTCTATTTCTAGAACCACAACCATGAAAGTGGAGTTAAAACGACAGCGCAAGAAGCTGTAGCTTTCACATGATCAAAGGAGACTGTAATAGTCTCAGAATAACTTGGATACTTTAGACACTCTATACCTCATCCGTGATAAAGAAAGTTACATGTCTTGCACATAACCGCAAGCAGACATTTAATCATGGACTTAGAAACTTGGGATCCTTTCAGAAAACATCACTCTTTAAAGCGGCTTTAAAGAATCTTGCAATTAATCTGAGCCCAAAAAGCTAACTAATTGCCAAAGAGTTAGCACACACAACGGCACAGAGCTAGACTTAAAACGGCTCTAAGAATGTAACATAAAACCCTCCAAACAGTTTATATCACAGCTTGAGTACTCTCTTGATCAATAGGTCAACCACTTACCGGCACAATTGTGTCGCTTTTAAATCACCTTGATCAGAGGGACAAGGCCGCTGCGAATGTACTAAGAAAGCTCTATTTTGAAGGCTAGAATAACTTAAGCAACTAGCGGGAGTCGTGTTTGGCTTGTCATTTTACATACTATCAATAGTCTTCCGTTCTTGTCCCTCAGCAAAGGCCCAACTTGCAGAAGGACCGTCTTGTTGGTCATTGGTGCGAAGTCATCATGTTCGGTGATACACTTTACGCGCTCAATGCTTCCATCGAACATTAACTTTTGCCGCACCTGTGCAATTTCTTTGCAGCATCTATACTCCAAAGCGCCCTCAAGTTTTGGATTCTGCATTCTCCGCATGTACACCTACAAACAAAGTGTGAAAATCGAACTAAACCGCGATCGCGCAGAACTACTAATAAAAAGGAAAATTCTTCGCCTGTTCAGTTCCAAAAAAACCCGTCCAAGTACTAACCACTCATTCACTGCCACTTCCCCTTCAAATCGTGCTCTCAGAACGTCAGGGGTAAGGCTTTCCTGATCTTCTTCGTCATCTTCTTCTTCATCGGTGGTGTGGGCTAATGGCTCATCCGCGTAAGGTCGAACTACTCCCACAACTTCCATTTCTCCGCCTGAATCGCTTGTGTCTGAGGGATTCCCAGTAGCAGCAGATTCCGAAAGGGACATAACTTCGTCATTGTCCGACATTTTGGGGGTTACAATCGACAAACGGGAAAATTCTGGCGATAAATCTCTCGAAATCTCAGCAAATGTTGAGAAATCATGTAAATCCCAGGCATTTACTACGTCATCACAATCATAAACTCGTTCCCAGTCTTCCGGTCTTTTACGGACACAATTTTCGCCAATTTGGGCCACTTTGAACGTCAAAAAAACGGCTTACGTTTTTTTTATGTCGGATTTCTTTCGTCATTTCGTAATTTAGACGTGATAAGCTTTATAAAAATGTAATAAAAAAAAATACTTCATATGCACTTTAACTCTTGTGTTTGAGCAGCAATACTTTCACAGACTGAGAAACTGCATTCATGATACCTCTTGTATTTCATTCAAAATAATTTTATATTAAATTGTGCATACCTGGTATGTGCCTCACTTAATTCTCTCTATATTCCCCTCACTGATTTAACCCGTAGTTGAAATAAGCGCCGCTCGCGAAAATAAATGCCGGACCTTTAACAGGGAAAATTAAATAAGCATCGCAGTGCTTAATCAATCATTTATGGAACTGACTGACTGAATGAATGATTGATTGATTGATTGATTGATCAGATCGATCAATCGATTGATCAATCAATACATTGATTGATCAGTTGATAAATTAATCAGTTGATTGATTGATTGATTGATTGATTGATTGATTGATTGATTGATTGATTGATTGATTGATTGATTGATGCTTCTTGTGACCATGTAAGACACATGTCCTTCTAAGCAACAATAAGAGTACATGTATTTACAGCCCTAGGTTACATGTGATTGTAACTCAGTTGCCTTCCTTGCTTCTTATCTCAGGTTCAGCAATACCCTTCATGCCAGGGACTAAGCCATATGAGGAAAAACTTCGAGAGGATAACTATGACAACCAAGGTATTACAAAACGTTCTTGTGTTATTTGATTAAGTCCAGCCACTGGGTATGTTGTTGTTAATAGAGGAGCATAGGAACAGTGCCTCTATATCCAGGATCTGCAGTGGAGATTATAGGCCAGAAAAATGATAATAATAATGATGTCAGTAACAGTTGAGTGGAAACCTGTTAATCCAGTCACCAACAGTCCACAAAAATCTGACCATATAAGCATGTTGTCATTTTCAGTGAGGTTGACCTCACTTCAGTCTTGATCAGAGAAAAAAGATAACGGCAGCAGACAAACAAAGGTCACAGCTATGCTCTAAGAAGAATCACAGGATGCCCAAAGGCTCCCAACCATGAATTCTGGGGTGCCAGCCCTTAAGCATTATGCAAGAAATAAGTTTCGCCCAAAGACAAAAGATAGTAGCCTGAGGCCCCCAGGTGCTGCTAGAGCATAGCCTTGAAGGTGATGGACACATGTAGCATCTTATAATGATGAGTGAAGCATAAAGAGGAAAGAGAAACTGTAATGATGATAAAAAGAGCCCTAACAAATTTAACATTTAATGTGGCCTTTTATCCTGTACTGTACATAAAACACAGAAGAAATGTTTGTGTTTAGTAAACAAGTGTTCAATTTGAGTGGCCATATTATTGGAGATGATTAATTGGGCTCAACCTCATGTGGCTGTTAGCCATATTAAAAGGACGGCCAGGTTAGTTTTCACATGGGACAATGACTGAGCATTTGTTTGGAAATGAGCACTTGATGTGAAGAGAGGTTCCACTGTAGCTATGGAGAAGGGTTGTGAAACAAAGAGAGGTATTAACATCATTTTGTTTCTTAAGATTCAGATTCGTTCTCCAGTAGTGAAAGTGAGGAGGAGAGGAAAATATCGCATCATTCAAATCGCCGCAGGGTGCACAGCAGTTCGCGCCGTGAAGTCTTTACAAGTAATAAGAGGGAGATTCGCAACAGCAGGAGACAACAGTCCAACAAAGCGAACAGTGAGTTATATTCATTTGAGGCCTTTTCATAATAATAAATGTTATGGTGGGATTATTCTCATACAAATCTGCACAGGGCATGTTCCGAACAAAAGAAAAAATGTATTTAAATTTTTTGTTTTATTGTCAGGAGACAGGAGTGGTGAACGGAGAAGAACAGATGGGAATAGAGACAAAAGCAGAAGTACAACAGGTACTTTACACTGTACATCGTATTTGGAGGGCAATGCTTGCTATATAAATGCACATATTTGGAAAAAAACCAACCAAAAAAAGCAACCTGAGACGAAAAAACTGCCTAATGTCAGGTTAACATGTAGGATGCAATTACAAACAAAGTGTAAGTTCATGTAAACTTCGAAAGTGCAAATACATATATCTTATTAGATGTTTCGGTGTGAAGTATCGCCGTCTATTTTTACGAGTTGTGCTGTATTGCACAGGTTCCCCTTTCAGTAACTTGAAAGAAAACTACAAGTGTAACAGGATAAGTGCACGCACGGTACTGTACAATAACCAACTGTACAATATCGTGGGATATTTGTCCTCGTTTCGCACGCTTTTGGTACAATAACTAATACAGCTGGATAATAAACACAGATAGCAAATGCAGGCATTCAAGCCAAGCATGACTTCACCAAAATCTTGAAAACTGCTCCAAATGCACATGACCACGTGGTAATTATGAAGGCTGACATTTGTATTTTGCACTTGCATTACACAAGTAAACAAGCTTAGTTACATGTGCCCTTGAGTCTTTTAGGTCCCCATTTTCCTATTTAATGATTTATGTTAATTTTGATTCCCCTTCCCACCTCCTCATCAGCAGAGTATTTTACATGATTTATCTCTCATCTTTGACATTATGCAAACCTTTGACAGGATTTAATCTTACCGCCCATGTCTTAGCTTTGTTAGGCAGTGAAAGGTTGTCTTGACAGTGAGATTGGTTTGCTCTCAAGGTAATAGCTTAAGGAAATTATTTTTATTAATTTTACCTTGTTTGTTTATGTGTTTGCCTAGAAGCTGAACGAGATCGGTCTCGAACAAGGAGAAAGCCATCGAAAAAATCACCACAAAAACAAGAGAATAAGGAGCAAGATAGAAAGGACAGTAAACAGGAAAGTGAGACTAGTTCGTACAAGGATGAAAACAAAAAAGAGGAAACGGAGGGGGAAGAAAAGTCAGACGAGTATAAGGATTGTAGCAGTTCCGATATAAAAGTCAAAACGTTAGAGGAGATACTGCGGGAAAAAGCACTGAAAAAACTTGAAGAGAGAAGGGCTCAGAACAAAGGACTGAATGCTGAACAGAAAGAGAGTATGGAGGAGGGGAAATTGGATGAAGCTGATAAGGATGTAGAGAAAGCTGAGGCTGAGGAAGAAATGTCAAATGTGGTTAAATCAGAAATCAGTGACAAATCTCCAATCAAGAAAGTTGTTAGTACAAAAAGCAAAGACAGCAGTGGTGGTGGCTCAAGTAAGAAGTTGATTACTGCAAGAAAACTGTTGTCAAATGATGAAAAGCCTGCACTAAAGAAAGTTATCAGTACAAAAAGCAAAGGTGACGGTAGTGGTGATTCTTTGAGTGGAAGGACAATTTCTAGAAGAAAGGTTTCATCAAATGATGAAAAAAGCTGGCCACTCAAGAAAGTTATAAGCACAGTCAGCGGAGACAGTAATATTACTAAATCTTTAGCTGAAAAGGAACCTCTTGTGGAAACAACTTTGCCAAATGACAAAGACAGGAACGTCGGTGGAGACAAGGAGAGTGTAAGTAATGAACCACCTTCTCCGTTTCAAGAGCTTAGAGTGAAATCATTTGAGGAGATTATGGAGTTGAAGAGAAAACGGAGATTGGAACAAGAGGGATCAATGGAAGCCTTGGAAAATGTGGACGAAGAATCAACAGCTGCTGTTCCAGAGCAGGCAAACAGCAGCACAGTGTTGACTTTAAGTCCTCCAAAACGATTGAAAAGAATAGTGCGGAAACCGTCTGGTGATGACAATGATGAGGAGTCAAAGGTTGTGTCCTCTTCTAGTGCGGAGAAAGCTGTCAGGAAGGTCCAAGGTGCACAAAAAAGAACTGTGTTTGTGATGGAGAAGCCAAGTCCAAGTAAACAGACCACAGAAAATGGTAAATTGAGTTTTCTTCGGTTCACCTTTGGTCTGACAGCCAAAACTCGTGTGTGTACTATAGGTCTGTTAAGAAATTCTGTGGATGAAATCCCACAGAGTGACTAACTTCCAATAAAAACTGCCCAGCAGTACTTCCATGTTGTACTGTTTATTGTGCTATACAGGGCACATGTAGTTCAAATTTTAGAGTCTGTGGATGAGACCCCAAATTGGGACCATTCATATGAATGTCACTGAGCAGCCCCTTCACGTTTGCTTGATTCTGTTGTTTCTTGGTTTTTGAAATTTAGCATTTTGTTAGATCTTACTAATACTGGAATTGTTCTTCCTGTGTTTTAGGTGTTTCTTCCACTGCTACAACAGATGACAGCAAACCACAGCAGGTTACCTTGAGAAAGGTAAGGCTTCTTTGTACATTCCATGTAGAGTGTACAGCAGAACCTCAATTATCAAGACTCTGTGGGACCACTGAAATGCGGATAATCAAAAGGAACAAACATTTTCGTGAGATAACTTGAAACTGAATACATTCATGTAGGTGAATTAAATAATTATCTTGGCTATTTTTAAAGGAAACTGTGTTCCCTTACCACTGAAAGCCACATACTTGACTTCATCTTTCCCAACAGTGTTTCCCATCAGTTTTCACTAGGGAACACATAAGGCTTGTTTCATTGTATTACTTAATCCTTTAAGCCCCAATATCCACATGCATATTCTCCTCACTGTTCTCCATATATTTCTTATGTTACTAGTTGGGAGAATTTGATTAAACATCAACACATTTCATGTCTGGTTATCATCTCCTTTATTCCCATGACCTTGACATTTGATCAACTAGTTATATTGTAAGAAGAAATTAGATGCTTGTCACTCTTGGGGTTTAAAGGGTTAAACGTTTTCCAGTCTAAGTTGCTGTTACCATCACAAGTAAATATTCTTAAATAAATGGGGCCCACAAAAAAAGTCAGGACAATTCATTCTGGATAATTGAGGTCTAGATAGTGGAGGTTTGACTGTACAAAATTTTTCTGAACTTTGATGTTTTTGAATGCAGGGATGAGAGCCCTCTCCTCTCATAAATTATATTCATTATTTCATCTTCATCCTCCACGGGTTTGTAACGAACCTACAAAGAGACCAGTTCCCAGTTGGCTTGTTCGCTCATTGGTTAGAGCACTGCACCAGTATCACAGAGGTCAAGGGTTCAAATCCCGTACAAGCCTGAATTTTTTCAGGCTTTCTTTTCACAACTGCAAAAGTTGCAACATAACTGCGATGATCTTTGTTCCATTTAATATTGACCACGTGGCACATCTGTGATCCTCTGTATGTAAATAACGTCATGCCTGTTTTTGATTAGACTGCAGTGGCTGATCGTATTGGATCTCAGGAAGTCAAGGTGAAAAGCTTTGATGAGATCATGGCAGAAAAGAAACAGAGGACCTTACAGAAGAACAATGAAGCTCAAAGGGTTGAAGTTGTTGCTGAGGAATCCCAAAAGCCCAAGACAGTCAGGTTACGGACAAGTGCGCAGGAGTCTTCAAGACCCACTACTGGTAGGAAGAGTTGTTTTTTAATCCAAGAATTTTTCTTCAATTTGAATAGCTGGAAATTGGCACCACAGAGATCTTTGGTACTACTTTTGGGTGTAAAAGTATAATCTGTGAAGTGTAACTTATCTACATCCATCTTATTCACACAAGTAGTGCCCACTTAACAGTATTTCAAAGGGATTATGTAGGTGATTTTGTCACACACAAACCGATGTTACAATGTGAGACAGTAGAGTTGAAACATTAGAGCAACAAAGTGTGGATAGCCAGTATTGGTCAAGCGCAGTGGTGTGCAAGATGGTACTGGACAAGAAATAGATTGCCAAAAGTTAATAATTCTATCTTGATCATAAAATTTTGGATTTATCAACTGAGTTGATAAGGTTATTTGGCCACCGTAAAGAGGTTGAAAGCTGACGTTTCAAGCATTAGCCCTAGCGCTCGAAACGTCAGCTTTCAATCTCTTTACGGTGGCCAATTTACCTTATCAACTCAGTTGATAAATCCAAAATTTTGTGTCATGTCCCCACTGACACAGCACCGCAGTTTTTTTAGAAACTAACCCCCTTGCTTGTATCTTGATCATAATTTAACACTGTGTCACCTCAGCTTACAGTGAATGTGAGCATCTCCTTCCTGTGGCTAATTCTTTTGGCTCGTACAAAGGCTCAAACAGTCACTTTCACCTGAAAAAGATCCTTTAATCCAAACACTTTGTTAACGTGGCCAGATTTTCATGGCCTGTTGATGTTTGAATTAATGTTGTTCCACCGTAATGATCCACTTACATTGCACATGTTCCGATTAAACATGATTGTTTACATGCACATTACAACTGAGTAAATAATCGCCTTTGTTATGTTTCTTTCCAGTGGTAAAGCCGAGAAGGATCAAAGTGTGGTCTCAAGGAGCTTTAAAGTCAAAGTCCAAAGATGGTGAGATATCTTTCCTTGTACTAAACTGCTGTAAGAGCATTACTACATTTATGTCAACCGTTTTTAAACTTTCTATCAAAAAGAGACCCCCCTTCCTATCAACTCTTGTTTTGAAAGTTGCCCTGCCTCTACAAATACTTTGGGCGACAAAAGATCATTTTGGAATTTGACTGTTTTGAAACTGAAAAATCATTTTATACATGAAGTCTGATTTAACACTCTGCAGTTTTTATCTTTTAACTTTTATCTTTTATCTTTTCATCTAGATTCTGTGAGCAGCAGTACGTCAGATGTTACACCCAGAGAACAGGAAACACAAGTCCAAGATGTACCAAGCGATTCCAACGAGCTTCCCATCAGAGAAGGATCAACATCTGCCAGCATTCCACCTGAGCCTATTGCCGCTGAACCTGTGGCTACTTCAGAGATTAACCCAAAGATAGAGGAACTTCCTGCTGTTGATCAGAATATCCCTGATAAGGACAATAACACCAGGGATGATTTTATTAGTGCGGACACCAGTGTTTCTGCTCAAGAAGTAGTCGATGATAACATTGAGATGGGTGCTTTATCTAAAGAAACAGACCACAGTGCAGAGACAAGTGGGAATGAACAGGTATTACATGTCTTAGGTGTCCTGTTGGGGTGTTTTTTGGTGTTGCAGAAGCCACTGTTCGTTTTGATTGTGTTCTGGTTGCACGTTTCCATACAGTCTTTTGTATAGCATCGCTAACAAATTGCTGTCCTGTTAATTCTTGACTGAGACAAATGTGGAAGAACAGAAGGTTGGTGGTTCAATGCTGGTCCCTGTCATCGTGTTGTTTCCATAGACAAGAAAGTTTACTCCACATTGTCTGTGACTCTCTCCACCCAGGTGTATAAAATGGGTGCCTGCTAGGGTAACCCTGCGATGGGCTAGCATCCCATCCAGGGGAATAAGGATGCGTGATTCTCCTACACTGTTGTTTCATGCCATTCACAAACAAGGGGAACAAGCACGCGTGATACTCCAACACTGTTGTTGATTCATGCTAGACACAAACCCGAGCTGAGCGCCGGCCGTGCTGTGAGCTGGTTAAGGGCTAATTTCTGTCATGGAGAATTAAAAAGATGTTTACTCGCTCTGTCGCTGATAATATAACACTCAATTGTTTTAACTTGCTTGTGTTACAGGACACAGATCAACCTACCGAGCATCACACGAATGAACCACAAGAATCACAAGGAACAAAAGAACCACCTTCATATGATGAGATCAAGCAAGCAATGTAAGTTCTTTGAACACTATTTTGACTCACCATTGAAAGAGCGAATAACTTGATCATCCACTGGATATTAATTTTAGCTTGTTGCTTGTTGAACACTTAGAGCAAGGATGCTAGCCTTGAAATCTAAAATATCCGTGCAAATTGAAATATGTTTGTACGTGCCAAGGCTTTTGTCACAACCCAGTTGAGGGTACATATAGGGTACATTCCAGTTAGCAACTATCTGCGAGTCTTAATTGGTCAAAGTTTAGCTTTGTGTCCCTATAAGCCACTGCCTTTGTAGACATGTATATCGTGACCTCAAGCCAAATATTTTCCAATACAGACCTCCCAATCAGTCAATTTAGCTCTCAGTAACGATCATGATTTGGGTCTTTTTGCAGAGCAAATGAAATGTCAAAGAAAGATGACTTCTTTGATGATTTTGACGCTGACATTGATTTGGGTGATGACGATGTTGACCTTGATGGACACTCGGATGTGAATGAGGACGATTTGCTTATGGAACTTGATGAGATGATAAACCAGTGAAGAAACGCTGACAGAAAACAGACACGATCAAACGATTCGACTTGTGAAAGAGGTGGTATCTACTTTCACGACACTGGAAAATGAAAAGAAGAAAACAAGACAAGACTGATTTTTCAGACGCCTGAAGATGTTGTAGAGTTTATCGATTAACAAATGGGAGAAAATGTTATTTTAATAACAGAAACTATAAACATGTCTAAGCTAGTTCAGACGATCTCACTCTTAATAAGGAAAACGGCCACCGTCAAGCTTTGTTGTTTTCTGGAGAATGAAAGCGCGTGCAAGAAACAGACAAGATTGAAATTGTTGACTCTTGGGGCTGTTAATGAGTTTACTGATCATGATTAATCTGTGGAGAAACTGTTACGAGAAACTCTGAACATGTTTAAGCTAGTTGAGTTTTTGAATGCCTGAACAAAAACTTTGTACCAGACAGGAAACCGAGGAAAACACTTGCAAGGAAACTAGACATGGTCGAGCTTTGTTACGCTTTGAAGAAATGCTCGTGAGAAATGTTCAGTGACGTACACTTAACATGAATGGAGTCCTGTAGACACCTTTTGTACCGATAATGGCCAATGCCCAAAACACGACGATAGTCAGTGGCATTCCATTTACTGTCACGTTACAATTGTACTAGAAGCTTCACTTGTTTTCCTACAGCCATGTTCTCAATTAACAACTTCAGGTCGGTTTGCTATTTATTATGGAAACCTGAACAACAACTGTTTCAGGCCATCCTGTAGGAGACAATGAACCACGATGTTTTGTGTAGTCGTAAGACAAGATTGCAGAAAGTTGAGGTAGAATGGATTTGTTATAAAGAAACTACCAACAGCCAAGTAATTGGGAGAAGCTGAAACTACAGTTTGATATTGATTGTGTTCGGTGCCGTTGTACATTTTTGCCTGTCAGTTAATAAAACCAATGCAACTGGGATGCAGCCTCCAGTTGCTTAAGAAGTGTTGAGAACCGCTCTATAGACTGTTAGCCCGTCTAGCGAGGGAAAGAGCCGAAATATTGTCCTTGGTTGTAGTTCGTCTAGCTGCTTGGAAGTAATTTTTCCTCTGCATAAACTTTGTATGTGATCAATTGTCCGTTCTTGTGCACTTTGGAGGGAATGAGGAACCAATGAAACGAAACAAAATGTTTTTAAATTACTTGGACAACACTGAAAAGTGAGCAGTACCGAGGAAAAGCACTGAAAGAATCGTCATCCTCGAGGATTCTATCAGAAAAAGAAGGAAAAATGCTAATCCATCAAACCACGTCATTCCTTTCGTCATTACCGCCGGCCTG
This sequence comes from Siderastrea radians, assembly GCA_964017195.1. Taxonomy (NCBI): domain Eukaryota; kingdom Metazoa; phylum Cnidaria; class Anthozoa; order Scleractinia; family Rhizangiidae; genus Siderastrea; species Siderastrea radians. Next base: position 13,584,189 of record OZ024891.1, on the reverse strand, counting down.
TTTACCGACTGAGCATCTGAAGTGTTAATCCTGGACGTCAACTTGACACCGACAGCTTTCACGCAAGAAGAGTTCTATTTTTATCCTCAGATCAAGAACCTATTTGATTGTTTGGACGTTGCTAGTTATTGACCGTCAACTCGTGGCATTTGCCAGCCAACCAGGACAATGTCGGCTTTCTCTGACGTCGGCTTTATCGTCATGGACATATGCTATCATGTGGTATGAAACTGGTCAAAATGCCAACTTGTATATACTTAGATATGGTAGCAACGCCTGAGAACCACAACACTTGAGGCTGCTGAACCGTTTTACTTGCCAGTTAGGTTGAGTATGTGTAGCGTCTGCAGAACCGCAACAATTTTGTGTTGCCCGCACCGGTGACAAAAACAAAGTGACCGTGAAGAGCAAGTCGTCGTGGAGGGTTTACTTGGCGTGTATCACATGTGTTTGAGTATTGTCTTACATGTAGTGCAACAGCTGTAGAATTACCTTACCGCCAGCATTGGAATGATCGTGTAGTAAGAGACATTTTAACAACAACTTCAGACATCCTGATATTTTACAACAAGCGAAAATAACATTTGAAATGCAGAACATAATTCAGGAAGCATATACAGAATACCACTACAAGTGATGCAGACATTTTAAAGCAATTTGAGACAGATGTAATACATAAGATCCAGTATCTAAAGGCTACTCGATTTCAACCAGAAAATTCACATTTTACAACAAGGAGAGGATTTACAAAAAGAACGTAAAGAATTACCAGATTTCCTAGACGTGTTTTTTACCCTTGGATTGGCGTTTTTACATTGGAGACAGTTTTCGAAGATTTACTTGCACACCTAAGTTTGAGTATGGAACTTAATTAAGCGACCACGACGGCAGCGGCGGGGAAAACGGCGCATAAAAGGAACGTTACGTTTCTTTATTCTGCTTTGCGATTATTTCAACTCTTAATTTGCCTAATACGGGAAACCATTTAGAATCTTAATTGGTAGTAACGGCGTTAAAATTCGGGAGGAGAAAAGAAACTTCGCCGCCTTCAGGTTTTCCGTAAAACTTTGAATTTGGACATTTCACGTTGTTTTGCGAATAATGACTTGGGAAATGTACCAAAATATATAACCCACGTACAGACCTGTTGTTTTGCTCATTGCTCGTTTTCTTTTGTGACGTTCTCGTTGCCGTTGCCATCGTGGTCGGTTGCTCAAGGTTTCTATCCGGTATCTGTGGACTGCCAGACTGGGAGGGAACCGCTAGTCAACGATACGAAGAATTAATGTCTTCCTCCGAACAAAGAAAACAGTAAAAGGGTTTAATGAAAGGAAACTTTAGATAGAGGCTGTTCACTGTGAGTAACCATGTCAGGATTGGGTGAAGCGAAGAGGAAGTGTCTGTAACTGTATATTACAAGAAGAAAGCTAAAACATTCGGCGATTGCTTACTAATTTATTGTCAAGGAACCGTTTGCTTGAAGGGACAGAGTCATGGGACAAGTATACGCGATGTTTCTTTTCTTTGTAGATCTGAAGGATGACCGTTTTCCACTTAAGTTGAAATAACTTCCGTGTCGTTTTCTCAATGTAGCTTTCCTTGAGCTTTCTTCATTCGTACAATGTGGAGCCAATTCTCGAGTTTTAATTTTTGAGTCGGTGGATGATATTCGTAAATGTGACGATTCAAATGAAAGCTACTGAGCAGTATTTTCTTCATACTGCGGTTGCTTCAAAAGAGAGCTTTTTTTATTATTATTTTTTAACCAGATTGAGGCTTTGTAGACCAAACTTGACTAGCGTATTATTTTTGTGTTTACACCCATGACACTTTCCCTTCATTGCAAATTGTGCATGTAGTGAAAGAAGGAACGATTGACCCCACTGAAGGCTGTAAACCGACTCGCTATCTAACATTGTTGGTAATTCATCGATATATCGTCAACGGCAAAGTTCATATTCATATTTTTATGCTGCTGATTCGTTATTTGTAACTAAAGTTTTTGAAAAGTTTAGCAATTCAATGAAATTGTATATAAATCGTGGCCAAGAAAAGATGTTTTTCAACTGAAATTGTAAATAGGGTTCTTGATAGTAGAGTATAGGAGTCATTAACAACCACCAGCGATCGACCTCGTACGATCATGTTCTGTTTGGTTTATCTTCAAACTGTATAGTGCAGCTTTTCCTGATATAACAAATAGTTTTTTGGCTTTTTCAGATCTTACCACATGCCGTACCTGAGACGTTTAAGGTACAACTACATCCATCGTTCGTTTTCTGTTGTTGAAGAACCATCGGTAGTTGTTAGAAGAAACTTTAAGTTTTGTAAGACAAATGAACTGCCTGTTGCTTGTACCAGTTTAAAAAGAGTAATAACTATTAAAATGTGAACAGATCATTAGGCAGTGTTGAACTGGTTGAAAACGTAACATAAGGCCCCGGCCAATCGGATTCGATATTTCCTTTCATTACAGGGTTCACACGGTCATGGAAGAGTCATGAAAAGTCATGGAATTTGAAATTTAGATTCCAGGTCTGGAAAAGTCATGGAAATTAGAAAAATTTGTTTAGGTCATGGAAATGTCATGAAATTTCAGATTTTTTCCACACTTGTTTTTGGCTGATGGTTGAAAAGTAAAGAGATTTAGGAAACTGTGTGTCAAGCATCAAAACGCTCAGCCAGTGGGGCATTTGACTTACTTTTCAGTAGTCTTCTTGTAAAGTGTGAGGTCATGGATTTGGATTAAAAAGTCATGGAAACGTCATGGAAAAATCGTGGCATTTTCTTTCCCAGTTTCTGTGTAAACCCTGTTCAACTCTGATGAATTTAGGCACCCTGTTGATAATCTCGTACCCTGATCTTGCCTCGGTCATGCGAATTTCAGTACGTAAAAAGAGATCTGGGTACGAGATTTAAACCCTTTCACTATGGAGACATTAAAGTTGGTTCTAGCTTATGAGTCTATGGATGAAATCCTATGGTGCGACCGTTCACATGAAACCTCTTCAGCAGTACTTTCACATGGTTCTGTTTATTTTTAAGTATTTTACAAGGAAAAGTTTGGGATTTTCTTGAGGTTTGATTGGGAGTAAAAGGGTTACGTGGTTCTGAAGGATGAAGGGTTGAATTGTGTTAAAGTTTGTTTGCAGCCCTCAAACTCATACAACAAAGTTCTACTCCACAATGTTGAGTGATTTTGAATAATTAAACCGAGGCCCGATGAAATAAAAACTCGGGCCCGAGACTAACGGTAGCCAAAAACGAACAAAAACTCGGGTATGACCAAGTAGATTTAACATTTTCACTGGCCATTTTTTGAAAACACTAAAGTTACAGTTTCGGTTTGAAATCAGACCATAGAACGGGTTTCATAAATGCAAGAAGAAAATGAAGCTGAATGACAAGGGCACACAAGAAAAAGGAAACACTCAGTTTTGGGTAGTCTCCCTCGCAGCCATTTATAGTGTCGTCACGCAACGCTCCTGTGTTGTGGGGAGGAGCGTTGCGTTACCACACTAAAAGGAAACTAAGTTTTGGGTGGATGAGCTGAAACACGCCTGTTTACCTCGCGCGATTTCCTTCACACTTAAACGATCTAGGAACTCCCGACAGCTTCCCTCACGGGCCCAAAACTTGCCAATGTTGTCCATTTTGAGCACATAAATAGTTTTGGGGCCCGGTTACGTCATGGTAGTCCACATAGCAACAAACAAATTGCAAACCACCGATACATTTTATTTTCCCATGATTTAAACAATTGACGACTACGATATAAAATCCCTAGCCTAGCGTTTAGGCCCAAATAAACGGTTTTAATATATTTTGCAAACTTTGCTCAACAGTTTTGGAGTTAAAAGTTGACACCATTTGAACAAGTCTTTTAGCGTTGTTGAATGTTAATAAAAATGTTGAATTCATCGACACTTTATCTTTGATCAAGTAGTGATACTGTGGAGAGATCGAATGCTGAAGCAAATGTTGAAAACGTTTAACCGGGCCTTTAATTGCTTGATTACCCTGAATTTGGTGAATTTAACGTTCTCAATGAATTCTAACACATCTAACATAGAGTTTGTTTAGGTCGATGTCTTTAAATTGGACACTATACATGTATTATCGATTAGTGGTTTACTTGGACACGTGAAGTCAAATTAACTCAAAACAACTGATGTAACGTATTATACAAAACAAACATTTTTCTTTTACCAAACAATGAAATCCCAAACCAATCTTGACTTGGCAAACTCGTGTTGTCCCGCACTAAGTACCGCTTGCGTGTTTTTATTTGTATATTCTATTTCTGTTGGCGTGTTGCACCTTTTCTGTAATTGGTTTTAACGACAGTCTTTGAAAATCTGCTGATGCACTCCTATTAGGCAATCCAATTTCCGATAAAGAATGAGGAAGTTTGAGCCCAAGGTATGATCGTGAGGAAGGGGAAGGGGAGTTCCGCTGCTTTTCCCCACGGTCGCTCAATGCCCACCCCACCCCAGCTCTCATGCGAGTTCGTTCTGCTGTGGTCTCTTTAACGACCAAGTCACATAGGAGCAGAATCCATGTTGGCTAACTGTAGCTACCAATTCAAAACAAGACTGACAATCCAATAGTTCACCTCCCTATGTGGTTCATTCAGATTACAATATGTGGATCTATATTAAACGGCATGAAAAGTCGAGAAACGCTTCAATCCCATTGGCTAAAGGGAGTGCATTCCACGCTGCTAATCACGGACGATCAAGAGTCTTAACAATGCAGTGTACTTAAAAGGGGAAGTACATGTCAGGGGTGTAGCCTAGTTTTTCCAAGTTAGGTACACAGGCAAAGTTGATCATGGGCGGAGGCCCACACATCAGTATCTGGGTGTCTGGTCCTGGAGGCGGCATGTGTTCCTTGAGCATAGTATCATCAATAAATCCAGAACTGTACGGCCAGCCTAGAAATTGACCCAAAAAATACAGAATTTAAACGATATTACAAACCTTGTAAAAGTGACCTTTTTTGTAAGGGAAATGGTCAAAACTATTGTACTCAGACAGGACCCACCATTCTGCAAAAAGACCGGTGGTCTCTTCATGTACCCTCCTTCCCCCACCTCAAAAGATGGTGTCTTGTTTGTATAGCCCCCACTTTATCAGGAGTAGAAACTAAGAAAAAGATTCAAACCTCCCTGTGACATTTCTCCAGTAATGCAAGCTTCATGCACACCTAATATGAAAGTCTCAACTCAAATTTTGAGGCCAATAAATTTTATTCATTTGGCTAATCAAACAGGTGGTATCTTGCATAGCCCCCCTACCCCTACACAAGGTGGGTCCTCCTCGAGTACACTTGTTATGACCTTTTTTGTAAGGTTAGGGAATTTGCCTGTGTACAGACTCAACAGTGGGGTACAGGGTAAAAGATAGGGGACACAGGCTATAAATGGACTCAGCTTTTACATGGCTGCACAATGGAAAAACGAGAAATCTGATTGGTCCCTGACAGGTATGTATTTGGCTATACAGACCACTAACTAGTCGCTCAATTTTCACGTCAAGTTATTTACGGTAACAGTAACATAAAGGAGACAACGTTGCCTTTTGCGACAAAAAAGCACTAAAACTTACCCTCAGGTGGCCTGTCAAGTGTGTACCAAAGCTTAAAGTTCTCACACTCGTCAGCCAGCTCTTCTAACTCGGGTCGCACCAGAATGTCTTTCTCTGTCTAAAAGAAAAAATAGACACAATTGATTAATGAATAACGATGTGAAAGCTAAAGTTATCTTATTAGCATGACACCATAAAGACAAACATGTTCACGTACGTTGCCATGTACATATTAAGAAAAGACCTTAAATAGATGTGGTTCTCTTGACTTGTTCATAAGCTTGGACATGGAACACTTTGCTTAAGACCTGGCCCTGTTTGTTCAGAGTCAATAGCCCAATATTCACATCTTTACGCAGTTTTTTGTATTTAGCTTGCAAAAACAGGCCAAACCTGGTTAGCAAATAGAAGTGTTATCTTGGTGTTATCTCCACTGTCTTTGATAACTGCATTGATTATCTGTAGCATAGGGGTAATGCCTGCAAGGTGAATGAATTCCAAACAAATTTTACTCAAAAAAAAAAACATTTTTACTGACTTCAAAGGAACTACATCTAGTGATTTTAAATTCTAATCAATCACATATAAATCTAGCAGGGATTTTAAATTAAAGTGCAATCCCATTGTTTTTGTGCTATTGATGTCTAATAGTTGTCGCCACATTATTTTGATGGTAATTAATCTCATTATTTTCATTAGATTGGGTGACACATGAACCACAAGAAGCCTACACAGCTGAAACCTAACCTGGTTTCAATAGCATGAAGCAACTGAGGGGGTGTTTTCTTGATATTGGTGTGACAATCATCCTGGTACGAGATGAATGCTTCATATCGCATTTACATAAACCATTTTTATGGCGGTGTGAGTTTTATTTTAGAACAAAATGGTTACAATTAAAAGGATAGTAAGACAAACAGCCATCATGCATTTACATGATACCCATATGAGTTTTCATACCAGAATGAGAATCTCAATCCAATACAGCGGCCCGGATGAGCTCGCATCGGTATGACTCACACCAACATGAGATTTTGAACCAGCATGGTGTAATCGAATACAGAGCCATAAGCGGAAGCCAGGATGAACTCGTACCAGAATGAAAGTTGTACCAGTATCATGTAAACACCCCCTGAGAGTATTGCTATCTCCCCCTAGATGGGATGTTAGTCCATTGCAGGGTTACACCCAGTAGTATGTCACCAGTAACCTTTTATACACCTGAGCAGAAAGAGACAACGTGGAGTAACATTTCTTGTCTCAGGAAATATGATAGAAGGGTCACCCATCCTCAAACCACTGACCATTGCCATGCCCCCACTAACTTTTCATTAGTTGTTCATTAATTGACCATCACCAGGATCCAAGTATGTAACAATTTTCACAAACTTGAATGCAAGTGGCACAAATTCAGGGTTGCTATTTCTTCTCAATCCCATTAGACTACAAGCAGTTCCTCCCGCCAATAGTCAAACAAGAAGAAAATACAAGAGCATGGCTTATGACAACCAATTTCCACGTGCGTTCTTCTCACTCACAGACATCCCAACAGTTAAATTGTTACAACAATGTGAATTATAAAGAGTTGTATGGGCACACAACAGATTGGGGCTTTGAACTGGTAAGAACTGGTGGGGGGGAGATGGCTTAGAAGATGGAGGGGACAAATGAAAAAAAAATTAGATATTATGCATGAGTTAATTCTTCACCACTGAATGGAGGGGGGGAAGTTCATCAAAAGGAAGTGGGGTTAAAAACAAAATCCAATGCCCAGAAGAGGGGCTTATTAGAGAGAGCAGCTTAACAGAAATTTGAACTTGTAGGGGGGAGGGTGCAAAAGAGGAAATTAAGTACACAGCAAAAATGAGTTAGTTTTCTCACCAGTTCCCCCTGCAATCAAACCAACATTTTTTGCTGTTCTGAACTGCACAGGATCCTTAACATTCTCCTTGATTCCAAATTTTCCTGGAAAAGTAATAATTATTAATGTACATATACAAGTACACTGATCAGGGTTGTCTAAAGTAGCCGGCTGTAGGCAAAAATCACCACCTATTTCATGATCTCAGCTGGCTACTCTGCTGGACTGTTGTAATGAGTCTTAAGATTTTTAGCAAAATCAGCCGCCTATTCCAAAAAATAAAGCCACCTACTTTAAAACTTGTGACAATCCTGTACATGCATGCTATAAATATGTGCTCATTAAGGAACATTCAGTCAATTCTTTAGCTTTGTCTCCCAGCACGGTTAACAGTTCCTTATAACTTCTATTCCCCATGCAAAGTTAGTTAACTACAATTTCCAGTACACCAGCAAAGATGAAATACAAACATTAGATCACATAGAAAACTCACCCCTCCCCAGGTATGTCAACTTTCCCGCTGGTCCTCTGATGTCAACAGTGTCACCAATCTGGAGAGAATCCAAGTACTGTGACATTTTACCACCTTCAGGATACTTGGGGTGAACATTCTTGAAGTAAACCTAACAAATGAACATCAACATTTCATCATTTGTTCACATTGTGTGATAGATGCTTCAATGTAGCCCCAATTAGCTAAGGAAATTGAAGAGGTAACAAAGGTAACCAAAGACACTGGTATGGGCATCTTGTGCTATGTGGTACATGTGTTCTTGGGATTGAGGGGGGCAGGCATGGTGCAGTGGTGAGAGCACTTGCCTCCCACCAATGTGGCCCAGGTTTGACTCCTGGCCCCGCTGTCACATGTGGATGGAGGTTTTAGTTGGTTCTCATCCTTGCTCTGTGAGGTTTTTCTCCAGGTACTCCGGTTTTCTCCTTTCCTCAAAAACCAACATTTCCAAATTCCAATTTGATCCGGAACCCGAGCGCCACAGGTTTGTCAGTCCCAGACTGTTAGGTGTCACTCTCATTAAACAAAGTTGATTTATTTATTTATTTACTTGTTTGTTTATTTATTTATTTATATAGACAATAATACATGGGCGCGCGGAGATATGGAATTTCTCTTCGAGTGTTCAACGCGATATCTCACGAGTGAGCGTAGCGAACGAGTGAGATATCGAATTGAACACGAGAAGAGAAATTCCATATCTCCAAGCAACCATGTATTATTGTGTTTATTATATAAACACAAAAACCCACAATATTACTGAAACAATTTTTATTTAAAGGCAAAAGATAAAAGTAATTCCGGTTCAACTCATTCAAACAAACAATTTTCAAATACATTCATTAACACAATAGAAAACTTTGCACTATTATTTTATTTTCATGCTATACTACTCTTTACTGCTTTATTTGTCCGTATTCATTAGTAGACAATCTAAAGTCACCGTACCTTCTTGCTCCAGATTAAACTTGCGACGTAAATAACTGGAATAGCACTTATCGATTAACCCGAATATGGTCATCCTCAAATTCGGCAAAGTCGCAACTCGCCGTTAGTTGTCGAAGCCTACACCCAAACTGATCCACAGTCTCGTGTCAAAATTGAGAAATTCGTTTAAACAAGTGCCTCTCGAACAATTCAACTGTCAAATGTTGTCCTTCGATAACAGACTCGCTGTAGCGTAGGTTTCTAAGATAACGCTCCACAGAAGCGATAATTCCTCTGAGTGTTGTTGGCTCATATTCATCACCAGACTTTTCTCACAGACAATAGAAATCTGCTGAGGTAAGCGTCTAATTCTGGCGGCGGTATGTCTTGGAGTTGTCTTGTTTCGTTTTCATTTGGCAAAAACGACTTCATCAATGCTATGTCGCTGTGCATCTTTCTTTGAGTGTTTTTGTTGGCTTCAGCTTCGACAAACCTTTCAAAATCTTCGTCGGTGAGGGACACGAATCTTTCACTTGCCGAATTTTTGGTTGTTTTTTTCAGGTGTACTGCTCGAAGCCATCGTAACCTGTTAGTAGTTATTTCTTGTTTGAACAAGCCAAGCGAACAGCGATCGAGAACTACGAAATCATGGCAAGCCGTTGTCTAAAGTGGCGCGAAAGAAGGCGCGTGACGTCGCGAAAGCTGATTGGCCGTATTTTCACATGTAAAATTATCGTAATTTTACGTGTACCAAATACCATTTTTCTCAGTGGTAGAAATCTCTATAAAACACTCCAGTTTATATAATAATATTTATTTATTGAGATCACATTCAATTGTGTAACAATCCGACTAATATATACCTTACTCTTCAAGTGCTATGTGAGACATCAAGTCAATCAGTACTTTGCTGAACTTTATAATAACATTACGACCACCACTGATTGAGCTTGAAGGCCCTCTCCCTCCTAGAGATTGTGATTCTTGCTATTTTCAGCCAATAAAAGCTTTTGACTAGTGACAAGTGCAAATTTAACTTTGTTGCATCATTTCACAAATTTTTCACAGACGTTTTATTGTTATAAAAAAAGTTTGAGCTTGGCAGCTTGCAGGATTGCTTTGAATGAAATATAAAGTTCAGCAGTGCCATAATGAAAGTATTTTTCACGTATTAACACCCACCTTGATAACTAGCTCAAAAAAGCCCACTTCATCATCAGACGTTACTGGTGTATAAGGCCTGATCACAAGTTTGTCATCAATTTTGGCACTAAGATACATGTGGTTTCCTAAACAAGAAGAGTAAGCACACACATATGAAAAGTAATAATCACTATGAATAAACAAGTGATTCTGAAGAATTTACAGGCGGCGCATAGTCTCTCACCCCCCCCCCCCCTCCCCTTTTCTTAAGGAAAAAAGGTTTTAAACCTTATAACTTATAATAAGTAGTTCGTGGTTTCCGGTGACCTGTTATGGACAATTTGCACTTCCGGTATGTAAGGAATTAAGTAATCAATAACGTGTAAACGCTGACCCTTACCAAACCAAATGTCCTCAAAAACAGCGACATAAACATTTAAACACCCACCTTTACTTAACTTCCATACGTAAGCAATACTCAAAACAACAGAATTAGACTCCTCTCTAGCATTAATTTTTTTTGTAACCACCACTACTTGAGAAACAGAAGTAAAACAGACTTTCAACATTTAGTCCGGCAGATAAGTGTCAAAAAATTAATAAGGGGTGAGTATTGCACTTTACGATAAAAGCATCAAACTGGGCACGTTAATACTAGACATCATGGAGAACATTTTGAAGATTGGAGGCAATCAGGATATGCTCTGTGTTAGCCAGAAGAGGGTGGTAAAAGTAGTGGGGGTAATTATTCAAAATGGCCACCGCCAGCAATACTTCTTTGGTGTAGAAACATACAGCATACAGTAATTGTCTAAAACATGGTAATGGTAATGGTCAACTGAAATATGTTTAAAGATTACAATATTGCTTTCAAAATTGGCATAGAAGGTTTCTGAGAATGAAAAATTGAAAAGATAATTCTGTGGTCATAATTATGCAAATGAGAAATTTTAATTAATTCACACTTGATGACTGCATGATTGTAGCTTATTTTTTCATTACTGAGGTCTCAAATTTAACACGAGACAACCATAAATTGCATAACTAGTAAAAGAATATACAACTACAGTAAATTATCTTTCCTGGGGGTTGATAAATGGCCAGAAATGAAAAAAAAGTTGTCTTGAATTAGGTTAGTTAAAGCATCTTGACTTATACGGTTAAAAGATGGAAGTGCTACTGATTGTCCTATTTTTTGAATAATTAGTTATTGTTTATCCACTATACAAAACACAAGAGTAACTAAACAGCCATATGCGGATTCATTCCTGAAAGCACTGAATGCCGAGGAAAGCTTCCATGCACACCAGGTTAGCACTCATGCTCTATGTGTTAGTTCAAAAGGCACCGCACCTAAGGTACAAAATTCTTGCAGGGTGAAACCAAGCTTCGTGAGTTGTGTGGCTGCGTACTAAGTTTGCACCATAACGATTGCAATAACATTTCTGCCAGACAGAAGGAGTTCGACAACCTGGCCTAGGATAGCTAGATCAAGCTTTCGTTAAAAGACACTTCAATCTGTTTGAAGTATCAAGAAGTAAAAAAAGCTAGGTACGCGTCCTTGGTTTGCACCTAGATGAGATGATAATGCTTAAAGTTGACAAACTATCGAGAGAGTTATACTCTTAACGAATTATGTTACTTCATGCCGCAGATAGTGACTTGTTCCAGGCGATGTTTGCAGTTGCCATCGACTATCAGACACTATCAAACTGGAATGTGGACGGGACGTTTACCGTACTTGGGTACATTATGTAACTTGTGTAGTTCAGTGCATCAAACAATAACAGGTGCAGTGCATGGGCCGTGCCATGTTTTACAGAAAGAAGAAGGTGCATAGCTAGATCGCTATAGAGTATTCTCATTAATGCTGCATGTATGCCCGCATTGCACATGCTTGCACAGACAATGCGCGCAATTTACAGCAGCACACAGACTTTTTCCAAATTTTTCCAAGTTTGAAGAATTGCAGCTCATCGCTTCTTCCAATGTCTGATAACGATGTGAATAATGCAAGAAAAACGTTTTTCAGGGAAGATGTTAGAAAACATACTACTTCGTCTGCACAGAAGTTCCTTCCGTAACCCCTCATTTAGACACTGACAGGATAAAAAGCTGGCTATTCGTGGGCCTTGTGCTCCTTTAGCGCTAAACTGCCCGGTCCAACAATCGAGATCTGTAAAGGCTATAGACGAAGGAGTAAATTTGCCAATGAAAATCTGTTTTGGAAGTAACTGTACTTGTGTCGTAGAGAATATTAATGGGAAATGAAAGGACAAATAACAGAATGAATAGAGTGTGTAGTGACAAGCTTCTACGTTCTTTAACAGCATCATAGTTCTGCTGTGAAACAGTTAAACAGGTAAGCTTGAAAGTGGCCACCGAAATCATTGAGGAGAAAGTGAAATTGCGGTTAAATGATTCGACCAGTGTAATTGAATTAATTAGATATCTAATTTGCATAATTTTGACCTAGAATAACGTGATCCCCTGAATTCAGTCAAATCACCCTGAAAAATGTTAACGTTTTGTTTTGATGGAACATTTAACAGGCAAACATAACTAAAATGACAATTCAACACGGTATCATGGTACTTTTGCTTCATATTACCAATAGTATTCTTTATAGTCTGAATGGTGGCCATATTGAAAAATGCCCCCCCCCCCCTCTTCCCACCTGCCACAGATCCTGTCCAGATTGCCTCTAACTGAATCTTTAAAACGTTCCCTGTGATACCTTGTATTACTGTGCCAAGTTTCATGCTTTTATCATAAATTGCAGAATAGTTTCACCTATCTGCTAGACTAATTGGCCTTCGGTGGCCTGCTTGGCACAATTAGCCCTTCGTGTACTGTCACGATCTGTCACTGTATTCCCTTTAAAAACATGATTTAACACGTCTGCAGCAATTGTAATCTTATGTAGTTCCTCAATAAATTCCCTGCAATTTTCTGCGATCATAGATGGAAAATTTATAACAGGAACACCACTCAATTCTCATTCAGTAAGCCTTATGTGCGGTTGTCTCTCTTGGCTGCGCGACACCAAGAGGACTGAGTTCCATTGACGGACAAGGACGACCGACAAACGACGAAAGGAATGCAAAAGGAATGCAACTTCCATTTTATGAGTTGGCATGACGTGCATATATGCACGACAGCCGCCTAATTAATAAAGAAGTTTGTTTCTAAAGAAACTGTTCTTAGTGATGTGTTGTCAGTGGGGAAATTATGTAACAAGAAAATTTGGATTTATCAACTGTGTTGATAAGGTAAATTGACCTAAAAATTGACCTAAAGGTAAATTGACCTTGAAGAAATTCAAAAACTGATGGTTTGTTCTGACAAAGAGCTAGCACTCAAAATGTCAGCTTTTGAATTTCTCTTCAGTAGTCTATCTATCTTTGACTCCATTGGCAAATCCAACTTTTAATGAACTATGAAAGAAAGTACATCTTTGTCACTAGCTAACCTCAGTGTTTAGCTAATCTTTTGATGAAGGGGAGCTCCACTGCTAGATTTTCATGGCCTGACCTTCCCTGCACCTTCTTCCATTGTTTTGAGCACCCTGCTGTTTTAATTAATGCAAATTCTAGGGGGAAAGCAAAATGTTCATTTTGCTTGTTTATGTCTTGAAAGCGTAACAGTTATCTTCAGAACAGTCTCAAACTGAGTTGTGTGGAGCCCAAGCCTCTTTCAGTCAACAGATGTTTTTTTCAGCCACATGAATGCCCCTCCCTGGAAGGCCACAAGGGATGACTCCCTTTTTTCTTTCCCCCTCCATCTCATAAAGCCAACAAAACATCTGTTTGCACAGAGAGGCTTAGGTTCCACAAAAACTCAGTGAGAGCTTGCTCGTAAGATGATCAGTGAAACTATGTTTCAATAGTTTCTTTTTCTCAGCAGCACTATATAAGTAAAGAAGAACATTTTTTTGTTTTGGTATTTGTGTACCAGATAGATGAAATAAAATATGCCAATAAAATATGTCAAGTAATTTATGCATTGTTATGTACTAGCTCTTTGTTTGTTTGTTTGTTTGTTTGTACATTTATTCAGATATATACACAAATTTCCCAGCTGGAGCAAGATTATGACTTATTTAGACCTCACATACCCACAGGTAATCCTAGTTTGTGCTCTGGTGACTGCAGCTCAAATCGAAACCGTCTTGTGTCATGGCTCACAATCTGGAGAACAGAAACAAAGACAAAAATATTATTGATACATTAATAGAAAGACAGTAATAAGTTTGAGCTTTTGTGTGTTGGATCTGAGACTATTTTACAGGCCCAGGAGGTTGGAAAAAAGAACTTATTGACTGATGCTCACTGTTTTTCAAAAATTGCCTTTTTTTTCCCTTTTCACCTTCTAAATAAAGAGTGACTACAGGAGTCAATATTGCGAGCAATACACAAAGCAGTGCCACTTCTTTTGCAAAAGTGCATTTCATTTCTGTGGCTCATTTTGCTCAGCAGTGGATAAATACAACAAGAAAATTTAATAATGTTGAGCTTTAAGACTTACAAGTTATAAATATGTACACGTTTCATCCCACAGCTGGTTACCAAACTAGCAAACAAGTTGGCTTGTTTGCTACAAATTTATGCGCTTATTTAAACGTAACCCTGTATTTTGTGTTTCAGCCCAACAATGTATGCATTTATTTTAACCGCAAGACATTACAATGACCATCCCATTATTGCAACCACTTTTCCTTGCCCAAAAGATAGCTCATGTAGTTTTGTTCATTGTCCATCTGAAAATCTCATCAGTAATAATAATAATAATAATAAGTGAATATTTTAACAGGATAACCCTTCAGTGCAAGAGCACTGTTATTACAGTGCACCTAACCCCAAAATATTTTTTTCGCTAAAATAACTATTTGCACCTGTTCGAAAAGCATTTCGCCTTTTTTTATGAAATCCCCCTCAGTCTTGACTTTTTATAGGCTGTAAAAGTTACGAAATCTAGCCATCATCTGGTACACGACCGAGCTAGTGAGGGCATGGGTCTATTCTGGATTTGACATCACAAACTGATTTGCATCTCCTTAAGTCTTTGTAAACATGCATGCAAAGCAGTTTGTGACGTCAAATCAAGAATAGACCCATGCCCCTTCTAACTCGGTCATGCAACAAATGGTGCTTAGTTTGTCGTAAGTTTTGAAGCCCATAAAAAAGTCAAAAACTGCAAATAATGGCAAAATGTTTTTAAAATAGGTGCAAAGATTTATATTAGTGTAAAAAATATTTTGGGGTTAGGTGCACTTTAATGGGGTCCTGTAACATAAAAGCCTAAAAAAAAGCTAAATGCTTAAAATCTAAGAGTGTATATTGTGGATATTGAGTGTATATGGATTGAATTGATTGTTGATTAATTTTTGCAATAATCCATAATACAATCAACTGTCTTGATTGTATTGTGGATTTTTTGTTGGAATTATTTATTGTCCTCCAGATTCTTCAAACCATCTTTGTGCAAAATTTCAATTGCAAATTTGAATTGATACTTTCGGCTGTGTCATCTGAAAACAAAGAATGTTTATTAACTGGTGACATGAACTGCAATTATCTGAATTTCAGTGGATCACAAAGACCTCAAATCAATTCTCGCATCTTTTGGTTTGAAACAGCTAATTACTACCCCATGAGAATTACACAGGCTTTGCAGTCCCTGACTGACATCATTTGCAGCAATGTGCCACAAAACATCATAAATTTCTATTCTGTGAAGGCTATCTCAGTTGGTTTGAGCGATCATGAGTTAATTGATTGCGTCAAACGTCAAACTCCAACCCAAGATCATTACTTGTCGAAACTATGCAAACTACAATCCCCAAGCATTTTGTGACGATTTGAGATCAAAGAATTTCGAGAATGTCTTCGCATCATCTTGTGTTAATGAGGCCTGGTCCTCCTTGAAGACTTTTCTTTAGGATTGTTTTGATAAACATGCTCCTCTCGTTACAAAAAAGATCAAAGGAAGATTGTGCTCTTGGCTAACTCAGGATGTTACAATAAAGATAAATTTGAGGGACGGGCTGCTCAGAAAAGCATGTAAAACTGGCCAACATTTTTGTGGCCTGTCAGAGGTTACATTTACATGTTTCCATTTACTCTGTATTAAATACCTTTTTATCAACAAGTTTAAATGGAATCTTCTTGCTAGGATCAAGGGCAATGGGCCTCTTGTCTCCTCCTTGCTTTTTAAGGAAGTATGTTATCAAGCCAAATGCTACTGTTACCATGACAACTCCAAGGCCAACAAACACAGGCCTCTAGGAAACAATAAGAACAAGACAGTGAAATTAGCAAAACAAAGGTTGAATGTACATGAAACAACAATCACCTTGTTTCAGTTTTTCGGGTATTGGTGTACCACATTAACCACGGAGTCATAAATTCGTACTTCTGTTTGTTTGGGGTTTTTTTTTGGGGGGGGGGGTTTCAACAAGTACTTACAAAACTCCTCAAGGACATGAACAGCAAAAGGAAAATGACAGAATCAATGTCGATCTTCATGCTGTCTGTCTCGACATCATCACTAGATGCTGCAGTTCACATATACAGATGGCTAGAGATGAACTGTATCACTGCTACAGGAAAAGGACGATAAATATCTGTGGCACTGCGAAGGCCAAAGGCCCCCATGTGACATCTGCATGGGTACGTATATACACTACCCCACCTTATAAATATAAAGCTTTTATAGCTATATGAGCTTAATTTATTAATGTACTGCAAAAACTATGTGCTATTTAAAAAATGTAGACTAGCATTAGCAACCATTATTTTTATTTCAAAGAAGAACAATCAAGCAATATTTGTAGCGACTTAAGCTTACAACGTATAGGATACATGTACAGAACGGCGACCCGAGCCAACAACACTCTAGCTGGCGGCTGGGAGTTCGCATTAAAAAACAGCTCAGCGATAGAGAAATCTGCCCCAGTAGATGAACCTATTTGGAATTAGATACCATAGATTATTTTAATAACACTTGCTCACCGTAAATGGGTCATCCATGATTTGAAAGCTGAGTTAAAAAACTACAGTCACTCTTTCCCCTGAGAAGCTCAAGAGAACCAGCTTATCATAGCTTACTTCTTGTAAGAAACATCAGTGCGTCTCTCAAACTCTTGAATGGACTTATGGGTAGTCTTGTCCGCTTCACAGACAAGACCCAGCGATTTCTTTCCGTTTCGAGATTGCATGCGAAAGGTAGAAGGATTTTCTTGCTTTTCTTGTCCATTATGGGAGAAGAATTAGTGTGGGCCTGTAAGAATGGGGATTTGGACCAAGTGAAAGTGATTGCAGACAAACCGGTAAGAAACTAGCGAGGTTTTTTCAATGAAACCCCTCATTGATTGTGGGTGTGAAGTCTTTATGTGACATGTTAATTTTGTTTGCGTGTTGTCTCTCACGATTATTTCAAGACTTCTCCAATTTCATGGTCATCCAAATATTTCAAGGATGGAAAAGTGAAAATAGATATATTTCTTAATTCTCCGGAGATTTTTAGCCTGGGAGTGCGGAAAGTCAGCCTGTAGTAGTAAACAAGTTTGATGGATATTTAGGGATCAAAGATTTGTCAATTTGCGCTTCTCGTATTTCGCGTTAATCTTACATGCAACCAAATGTGATCAAACGTTCGAGCTTATTTTATTTACTATGCATGTGCTCTTCATTATTATTTGTCCCTGTTACAGTTGTTATATTTTATGAAGATGCCGAATTGAAAAGATATTGAGTTTGTGATTAACGATGACTTTAATAGTAAAATCTCAGTGGGGAAAAATTGCGTTTTGTACTTGATTACTAAATATGTTCATAGTATTGCATATTTTTCTTGTAAATTTCTGATTTTCCTTTCCCGTTTCCGACATTTCAAAATTTTTAATTTGATAATTGTCTTTTTTGAATTTAATTGAAACATTTTGAGACCATAAGTGGTATTACTTTGATACAAATTCTATTTTATGTCTGTGAAAGCAGCTCACCAGACGTTATTGAATTATGTATAAAATGCTGCACTTAAAACAAAAATCTCCACCATAAAAGGCTGGTACCTCCTACATTTCAGACATTCCATACCTTTTGGGTGAAAACTTTTTAACTCCTTGTGGCCATGACATGGATCCCCTAAACAAAATATTTTGTCATCAAAATAGAAATCCAATTTATTGTGCTTTTAACCAACTTGGAATCATCTTGGCAAAAACTAACAAGTATAGTCAACCCTCCTCAAAGTGCATGGTCTCATTAGCGACTGTGCAGTTCCTGAAGGCAGGCTTTTTTGTGAAAAGTTAGTCTTAAATTTTCACCTGCAGTCAAATTGCCATAGCTGAAACCTCTCATAGAAGCCACTTCTCAGAAGTGACCATCACGGCATAAGCGATAACTTTTCCAATTAAATGTACCACAGTTTTTCCAGTCAAGTCAGTATAAGTGGAATCTCAGTGACAACCAGCTCTCGTGAATGAATGTGTTGCATTATGGTGTAGATTTTGGTTGTTTACCATTTACACAAGGAAACCAGATGGTCAATGGTTAGACTGCGAGTAGTCTCCAATTTTGGTGATAGCGATCATGAGGCGGGCAAAAATACACACAGGCATGCGCCCTGGCGTCCCTTCTCCCTGGAATTTTCGCACGCTCGCGTGTGTATTTTTCACCCGCCCCGTGAACGCTATTGCCAAAATTAGAGACTACTAACAGTCTAGTCCATGGTTTGTGCAAATGGAAAACAAAACCTCCTGAATGGAAAATTCTGTTTAAGATTGGTGTGTACCATTTGAGCCGTGGCATTCCAGTTTACATTGACGTAAGGCCTGCAACTGGTAGAAAAACACAAATGGAATTCACATTTCCCATTTGGGTATTCCGTTTGGGAATTTTGGACTACCTTTCAAAAAATCCTGTTTTCTCCGGAAATTTTCTGTTTGGGAAATGGATTAGTCATCCCATTTACATTCCAACCGAAATTTCTGGATTTTTTGGGTAAATGGTATTAACAACCTTTAACTCTTAAATCTCCAATAAAGAATTGCGAGATTGACTGCCAGTGAATGACTAACAAACCTACATGTAACCCCCTAAGATCTAGTCTCCTACGCAGCCGTTTTTAGTGGCGTCACGCAACACTCCCCCCCACAAACGGCTGCTGAAAACTGAACCGCATTCCTTTCCCTTTGTGTTTGCGGTAAATCGAAACAGCCAATCACGTCTCGGCAAGTTGACAATGACGTTAATTTTCGGGCGAAAAAAGCGGCCGGGGGTTTTCCGGTGATGTGCCAGACATCTTAGCTAATGATTCCGTTTCGGGTGGCTGAAACACCGGAGAAATTTCTGGAAAGCGGTTCAAAGTGTTATACGTGTTCTTCACTTTGTACGGTGAATGAAAAAATCTTTATTTTCAGGAAAAATGCTGCAAATTTTGCAGAAATTATCCAGTCCGCTTCAAATATCAATATTAACTGCTCCGATAACTCTGATTTGTTTATTTGCAAGCGTGTTTGCTATATTATAAGCAGGGCTGCTGATAATTTACAAGAAGTCAAACAGGAAATCGAGGAGGCCTTCAAAGCCAGAGAGAAACCGAGAGCTAAACGGCTGCTCCGATCTGAAGACGGAAAGCCCGACGAAGCACTGCTTCTCGTCAGTCCTGGAAACCCTTGAGCGAAAGGTTTGAAATCGCTGCGATTCGGAACAGTCAGCCCTTGTCTGATATTGCGAGGCCTCTTGTGTACTTTCCTGGTCTGTTATCGCCAATTGGAAATCATCCGTATCGTCTCGTGTTGAATGCCTTCCCAAATCAACATCTTGATTTGCGTTTGTCACGTACACGTGAGTCACCGATAAAACACAAGCTGTGATTGGACGAGTCTGCCAACAGAGCATTTGGCGCGCGATGGTTCTGAATTCTAGAACCAGAGCTGTGATTGGCTAAAGGTCGGGAAAGGAATGTGGTTCGGTTTTCAGCAGCCGTTTGTGGGGGGAGCGTTGCGTGACGCCACTAAAAACGGCTGCGTGGGAGACTACCTAAGATCCAGATAGTGGTATATTTATTAACCTCAGTTTATGCTGGTTTGATAATACAGTGTATTTTATTGTGTAGTTCCAAGAAATGTCTGTTACTCCCCCCGTGGAAGGTCATTGGAAATTCCAGTTGCAGATGTCTCTAAAGTAACAATTTTTTTTTATGGAAAGTATAGAGATAAACTGGAATTTTCAAAGGGGACAGTACAGTGGGTTAAGGTGATTCCATTCAATTGCATTGCGCATCCTTTCTGCGCATCATTTTTTTGCATGATCAGCGCATGCACGAGTGCGCACCTTCAGAACTTGATGGGTTTTCTATGAAAGCTGAGTTGTTCAGAGAAATAAATGGTCGTTTTCTCCTAAATGAGCTCGGTGACCCCCATTTTTTAATACAAAGATTCAAATGGCACACGGGCGAGTACAATATATCGCGATTTTGAGAAAAGTTAACAATTCTGCTTTGAGGTATTTTTATTTAAATGCCAAAAAGAACACGTCTTTGGTACAGCAGGGTATGTGCGCTCGCCGCAAATTTTTAAATTTATTTCATAATCTTGATTCCTGTTCAACTAAAATAGCATACAATACGAGATAAATGTCTGTTTTGTTGAACTGCTCCAATATTTCAATACAAGCAATGACTTTTTAAAGCAATTATGGTTCTCATTTCTGATTACTAGGGTTTCTCAGGAAAACCTTGCGGGTCGTATAGTTGCTATTAATGGATATCCATTTGTGACAAAACAAGCACAGTGACCCCTATTTTTTATTGCATTTTTGAAATGTTCTAAACATAATTACCAACTGGACCAAGTTTAAGAAAATTTTAAATATTAAGCTGCAAGAACTCTCCATTAGGGAGGTGTAGGTATTTTCTGGAAAAATACAATTTCTTCTATGCTGCTGAAAGTTGAAAGTTTGGCATCCTTTATGCATAGCAACCCTATCCTTCAGTTTTTCCTTTGCCCCTTCTCCAAACCCCCTCAAAGTAAAAAAGCTTTGGGATATTTTTCATTAATTATGTCTTAAAACATGGGCATGCACAGGACTTCCAGAACCCAAGGCTGTGGATAACAACATCCAATAATCAACAAGTCACTGGAAAGTGTTCTGATGTTGTGTTTAATACATTTTGTGAGGGCGTGGTGGTGTAGTGGTTAGCGCGTTGGACTTCAGATCTGAAGGTCGGTGGTTTGACGCCCAATCCCTGCCATTCGTGTTATTTCCTTAGACAAGAAACTTTACCCCACATTCGTCTCTCCCCCCCCCCCCCCCAGGTGTATTAATGGGTACTGGCAACATACTGCTGGGGGTAATCCTGCGATGGACTAGCATCCCATCCAGGGGGGAGTAGCAATACTCTCAGTTGCTTTATACTACAGGAACCGGGATAAGCTCTGGCCGTGTGGGTCTCCTTGGCTTGTGTGCGACTTTAGCTTACCTTTACCTTCAATACACGTTAGGGTTTCGATGTGAATGCTGAGATTCTAGGTGGACGAAATGGCCTTCACTTTGCTGCAGATTATGGACAAAAGGATGTTATAGTGTTTCTTCTATCAAAGGGAGCAAAAGTTAATGTAAGTTCCTGTCATTAGTAATTACTATCCTGATAAGGAAAACTTTGAATATTATAAGAGCTGTCCCTATCAGCAGGCTGGAGGGTAGGTGGTTATTGTGACAGTGACAACTACAGTGAAGGTGATTGGCAACTCACAGTTTGAGAGTGACTAGTAAATAACAGCTGCAGGAGACTTTCTTTAGTTTATGACCGTCTATTTGCCTTGTTCTTTGTGAAGCTTCTGCAATCCCCATTAGTGACCAATATCAACCTTTCTGTTCAAATTTACACATTGTGAGAATAAAAGAAATGATCATCAAAGATGAAATGTCTTGATTTCAATTAAGTTCTCCCAACCTTTAACAGAAAAAAATATGGAGACTAGTAAGGAGAAGATGCATTGATACTGGGGCCCTGTAATCCTGAATCCAGCATTGTCAAAGCTTAATGACCACCCTGTAATCCCAAAGCCTGAAATTTCTGTCTGCTTTGCAAAAAAGGGAGAGTTATAATTACATGTAGTATACTCACCCAGTGCTTTCAGTAAGCACCGACGGCCAACGAAAAGTGTCGGCTTAACTTCGCTCTGAGAAGTCGCTACTTTTTTCCCTAAATCAAAGTAATTAAAGAAAGATTCTTTCAAACCTTATTGTTGATACAGTCGGTTACTCTACTCAAACCAGCTGCCTAATTCAAATTTTATCGAAACCCCTGCTCACCCAGTAGAAGGGAGAACTTTGATATAGCATCATTGATAAAAGGAAGAATTTAGAACTGTTGGTATTTTTTCAAAAGGGAAAAAAAAACTTTGAACCTCGGCAAAATCAAAACACAAACAAACCCCACTCATAGCACTGTGCTAGCCTAATGCTCATAAGTTGCTCTGATAACAGGTTCAATCACACAGGTAATTGCACCAACCTTTATCCCAATTAAATGTTGCTTTAAATATCAACAGCTTCCGGACAAACATGGAATAACAGCTCTGTTGGCCAGCATTTATGAAAGTAAAACAGAATGCGTCAAACTCCTTCTTGAAAAGGTAAGAAAACATGTACAGCAGGTCAGAAACAAGTTATTCTCATTGTGGTATTTCATTCCCAGTTATTTTATTCTCATTTATTCTCATTGTGGTATTTCAATCCCATGCAGAGAGTTTAGTCCACAGCCATTTTATTACTTTGTTCAGTTATTCTCATTGTGGTATTTCAATCCCATGCAGAGAGTTTAGTCCACAGCCATTTCATTACTTTGTTCAGTTATTCTCATTGTGGTATTTCAATCCCATGCAGAAAGTTTAGTCCCCAGCCATTTCATTACTTTGTTCAGTTATTCTCATTGTGGTATTTCGATCCCATGCAGAAAGTTTAGTCCACAGCCATTTCATTACTTTGTTCAGTTATTCTCATTGTGGTATTTCGATCCCATGCAGAAAGTTTAGTCCACAGCCATTTCATTACTTTGTTCAGTTATTCTCATTGTGGTATTTCAATCCCATGCAGAAAGTTTAGTTCACAGCCATTTTATTACTTTGTTCAGTTATTCTCATTGTGGTATTTCAATCCCATGCAGAAAGTTTAGTTCACAGCCATTTTATTACTTTGTTCAGTTATCCTCATTGTGGTATTTCAATCCCATGCAGAAAGTTTAGTCCACAGCCATTTCATTGCTTTGTTCAGTTATTCTCATTGTGGTATTGCAATCCCATGCAGAAAGTTTAGTCCACAGCCATTTTATTGCTTTGTTCAGTTATTCTCATTGTGGTATTTCAATCCCATGCAGAAAGTTTAGTCCACAGCGATTTTATTGCTTTGTGGAAGTCAACACTCTACTGGTCATTGTTTTTAATGAACAACTGAAGGGCCTGGTGGAAAAAGGGCGCAAGTGATGATTGCAGGTTGAAAATCTTAATTGCTGCTATTTAGCTGAACGTTGGCACACAGGCTGGTTTTCCTGTAAGGAACATTGTTGTGCAGTTATTTCTTGACCTGAGAGCTTCAATTTGAAGAATTAGCGTATTACTTTTGCTTAAAACTGACACAAAGAAAACGACAGGACCGCGGATTCTAGTTTGAATTCCTTTGTTTTAGTTCGGGCAGAGAACAAAAGAAATCATTCGCGCATCACTTGAGCGAGTTCAGTTCAACAAAACTTTTCACGCAAAAGTAATATGCTAATTCTTCAAATCTTACATCTCAGGTCAAGAAATAAGTGCGCAACAGTGTTTCTCACATGAAAACCAGCCTGTGTGCCAATGTTCAGCTAAATAGGAGCAATTTCGATGTTAACCTCAAATCATCACTTACACCCTTTTTCGACTGGACCCTTCAATTAGGACATGTTGTTAACTTAAAACATAGGTACAAAATTAACTGGAAGGTTTGAAAAGAATGCAAAAGAGAAAAGCGTATCACCCCAACAGGTATTCCCCTTAAATTTTCCAAGCAGGATTTCTGGGTTTTCCTTTTCTAGACTGGACAGCAATGAAAAGTTTCCACCTTATCCCGGCCTCACCAAGTGTTAATTCCCATTCTAGATTAACTTCTGCATACCACCAATCAGTTTCTTGATAAAATCAGTAATGATTCCCTTTCCTACACCAAACCTCTCATATTTCGATACCCTATCCAAGACTAAAACCGTACCCTTCACAACAACAGTTGCCCATTAGGTTATGTAGGGGGGTTTCCACAGAGCATAATTGGGGACACCACCAAGATCGAATTGGAATTTGGAGATGTTGGTTTTTGAGGAGAGGGGAAAACTGGAGAACCCGGAGAAAAACCTCTCGGAGCAAGGACGAGAACAACAACACATGTGACACCAGGACTGGGAATCGAACCTGGGCCACCTTGGTGGGAAGCAAGTTCTCTTACCACTGCGCCATCCCTGCTCCCCCAGTCAGAGCATGTACTCACATTCAGTGTACGTGTAATATAAAGAACAGTGGTCCTACGATGACCTCTGTGTTCTTATACTCTGTAATACGGTGGTGGTTGTTTTTCTTCTTACAGGGAGCTGACAAAAATTTAAAAGCACCAGATGGTAGTTCGTATCTTGACTGTGCTGAAACAGATGAAATTAAAAGTCTTTTGAAGTAGATCACCTATCAAGGTCTGTCTTCACAGTTTCTTTTGTGCTGACTTTGACTTTTATTTTGAACAAACTAATGATAGAGTGTGGAAACACCATTTTTATCATAGACTTGTATGGCCCCACATGCATTTTCTTTGCTATGTACGAAATTCATACATGTTGGCCAGGTGTTTTGTGGCAAGTTGGGCCAGAAAAACTCATGCAGCCAAAATGAAAAAACATATGGCCCTGCCTGATGCATTTTGAAACAGTTTATTATACATAACACTTATTTACTTCAAATTGAACATTGATAGCAAATAAAATGAAAGTGAATTTTACTTCACTCTATGATTGTCAACTAAAAACAGTTTTATTTTGTCAAACAAGTGAATTACTCATTGATGGAGTGTTCTCAGTGTTGCCAGTGGCCTTCTCATCTCCTGAGTTTCCTTTCAACTTTCAGTCAAACGCGTCACGTTGTTTGCAAAGATTCGTCATGTATGGCGTGAGAAGGGGGGGGGGGGGGCAGAAGAAAATTGAGAGGGAAAGAGGGGGCAGGAAGTGAGATTCCCAAGATATACCCCTGGTCCCTTCCCCCCCCTCCGCAATTTGGTTGTATAGAAAATATTTTATGTGTTGTGTTTGTTGTGTACAGTTTGAGGAATTGTTTGAGTTCATGTATCCTGCATTGCAGGCATTTAAAGGGGAGCGAGAGAGGGAGTTAAAATATGGGGGGCCTGAGCACAGAACACGAGGGAAGGGAAAATCCTCCACTTTTAGCATGCACCACACTAGCTAGTTTTTATGGGATCATTGATGATTTGCGTGATGCGCAATCCCTCATCTTGAGGGCCAGGGGCTGTCTTTCATCAGTTGTGGTGACATTTTTTTTCTTTCTGTTTTAGGATATATGACACAAGGAAGTCATCAATGATAACTTACGTTTTCCCAAAAAAAAAAGCCCAATGGCAAATCTGTCTGTTATCTTGCTCATTTATAATTAATAGGTCTGAAGGTTTTTTGTACAAAGAGTAAAGAGACGGAAAACTCTGTCATATAAGAATTAGTAGCTTTTAGAAATTTTACCTTCACTTGTCTTTTATTATCAAGGAATTCAGAATCCATAATGAAATGTTGGATTGCATTAAAACGCTAAATATAGCGAACTGTGGAGTTTCTCAACTTGTTTAGTGTCTGGTTTTATGCTGCGCTCTTGCTAGTCATAAGCCTAAAACCTGGTTCAATCGTCGCGCTTTCGTCGTGACGAACTCATTTCAAACAAGAGATAATAAGGCGGTTTCTTTTGATCCAATTGAGTTCGACACGACGAAAGCGCAACGTTTGAACCGGGTTAAGCCACCACTGTAACGGCTTGTACAGTCGTTTTCGTCTACGTAATAATAATAATAATAATAATAAAATAATAATAATAGTAATAATAATAATAATAATAATAGTAATAATAATAATAATTTAGAACTTATGTAGCGCATTTTCTATATGAATAAAATCAAATGCGCTTTACAAGCAGGTGGAATTGGAATTTGGAAATGTTGGTTTTTATGGAGGGAGGAAAACCGGAGAACCCGGAGAAAAAGCCTCGGAGCAAGGACGAGAACCAACAACAAACTCAGCCCACATATGACACCGGGACCGGGAATCGAACCCGGGCCACATTAATGGGAGGCGAGTGCTCACACCACTGCGCCATCCCTGCTATCCCCAGGGAGCAGGGATATAAAGGAACTCGTGCAATTTGAGTTCCTTTATATCTTTTGAGTGGATAAACGTATTTCATTACTTTTTCTCAGTTTTGAGATCTGTGTAACAAGGTCGTTCGAAAACTGACATAAGTTATCCCATAATACTAAAAGCAAAATTTGGCGCCAACTTTGTGTCGTCATTTTACCGGCGAAAAATTGGAAAAGTTAAATCATGAACGTTTCAGTACAGAATGACGAGTTTTATATGCTGCGAAAATTCAGGGTAATTGCTTTAAAACTCAATAAGTTATTTGGAATTTGAATTTCCCACCGTTTGTTACTAAAAATAAGTGAAGAGGGATTAGGATGGGGGAAACGCCTATATGGGGGAGTAGCTCTCTAACCCCTTTACCCTCTCTTGTAGTGAACAATAACCATCATTCACCATCAAAACTTGTACCCCGGCATCAATATTAATGGGGCCTTTACAGGAGTTACACGTCATCGTGGCATATGACTTATGCAGAACACGAATTTCTTACGCAAAATAATATGAATTGGTTATAAAAACATTTTCAAGAATCGATCAAAACAATGGCTGATTTTCGCTATCTTTGAAAGCCTAGAATTTTTGGGCAAACGTCTATGGATACATTGAGAAATTTAAGAACGGCAGCCGCTTCTGACGGAAAAAAAGTTGGTGTCTTTTATCTTTTTCGCGTGTTATCTTGCGAAATTATAGCTATAAAATGAAGAATGGAAGAAGACACAGAACATGAAGGCGTGCTCGTGACTTGGAAGCAAAAAGGAGGAAGAACTTTACAAAAAAAAACGCTGTTAGCAGACATTGGATTTCAACGAAGCCTTCGGATCACCGATTCACATTGACTTCTGAAGAAGACTGTTTGAAGATTGGCTGTGGGTTATGAGAACCGGACACAGCTTGCACAGGTATGTATAAGTAATTTGGAGTTAAAAATGGGTGCGTGAAAGAGTTACAGTCAATATTAAGAACTCTCCGTCCTAGGAGACCCACAAGGAGACTATAGGAACGGGACGAAGATTTCGCTGGCGAAATAGGGACGAGCGGAAAGTCTTACGAGACGGGAGAACCTTCGCGAGGATCTCCGACCGAGGATGAAAATCCCTCGCAATGTTGATGTCTAAAAGCGTGAAAATTTTACAAGCCAATTTTGCTCGACTTCCGCCATTTCTAAAAACCCACCGAACAATAAATAAAAATAAAACTGAAATTCAAATCTAAACGCAGAAGTTATCTCGCTACCACTGTGTAAAGCCTCAAATTAGTAAATAATACGAAATGGCGAAGCGTTTGTAGCATTTACAACTGTATGTGTCATTTTGTAATTTAGTGGACCTCAGCAAAATTTTATAACTTAGGGGTGCATATTTTCGCTGTCGGCTGTTTTCTATAATAGCAGTTCTGTAATTAAGTACAATTGAGGCTCATCTACTTCAAAGAGGCGAATTTTACTTGTTTTCTTAACATTCAGAAATTTAATAAATTCCGCGAAAGCGAAATGAACTTGCGAGGGCTTATTGGGGACGAGGACAGGACCATGAGGTTTTTTCTCGCTCGGTGAGAAATAAAAATTTTTCACTCAGCTTTAAGTCCAATTCACCATTTAAGTCGAAACCGCGATGGTAAATTTCAGATTTGATTTTGAATTTGTCGGAAAAATGTTGCCAAAGTTTAGCAACATTTTGCTGACAAGGAATGGGGAATTGCAGGACTGATGTCGCTAAAACGAAGAATTTGGTAGCAATTGCATCTGTAGTCATTGTTTGTTAATTTGTGTATGGCATAGTTAACGTTCTAAAACCGAAATGCTTAAATGTTGAGTACAAAGGAACAGGCGGTTAATAACTGTAATCTGTTGATTTGACCGTAGAAATGAAGACTCGGAGTAACGTTTTGACTAGCAAAGGTAAAGTCGCACACGAGCCAAGGAGGCCCACTCGGCCTAAGCACCACAGCGCCCCCACAGTTTTTTGACTAGTAATACCGACGCTTTAAATGATACGCAATTTCCTAAAAGTCACTTCAGTTTTTAGGCCCAGTTTAGAATTGTTCTTTTAACTGAGCAATTGTTTTCGTTACAGAAACAACTTGTATCCTCAAGATGAGCGGGACCCAGTTTATTACAACGGCTATTTATTTAACTCTCGGCGCGAGACAACCTCAGGGGTCGATTTACCACGGCTAATGTATTACTCGTATACTTGTATTTCTCACTAATTCTCTACTGATTTACTGATTTCTGGTTGACCTGAGTAACTGACAAATCTATGACAAAGGAACAGAGAAAAGCTTAAATAAAAATGATTTCGATTTGCCCTGCACTCCAGTATCAAGATGGAGCATCTTAACCGGCTTTATTCGATGGACGTAGGCTACATCTACCTGAAGAAACAGATATTTGCTGAAAAAATTAATTAACCGAGTTTCCAAAATACTTCCACCTCATTAGTCGAATTTATTCGAGAAGAAAAAACAACTTTCTACCAAGGAAAAATAAATATATTGACGTATGTCTGAATTGGAAAAAAGTACAAACACACGTGAATCTTTCACAAACATAAAAGCAGATTATTTTCAAGGTGGAGTTTGTTAGAAATTAATTATGCACATAATTAGACGTTGCGGGAAAATGACCCCACGTGACCTGAAACGCGACTATCGGCTGAGTGTAGAGCGAGGAGTATATAAGATTACGAATTTTTTCCCGCGCCCTGGTGAAGAGTTAAGATTAAGAGTACACGTCTAAGAGTACATTACGTTATAAAGACTCGAAGCGTCCAACAAAGAAATTGCGGAAAAATATTTTGTGGAGAACAGTTTCGTTTAAAATGACGTAACAGGGTTATTCCAGGTCTCAAAATAACCTAACATTTCTTTTCTTCAACAAACAGGAAGATAAATTCTTTACTCTAATTGGTTATTGAAACGCCTTACTCTTAACAGAATTCACCCACGTGTCCGAGTTAAGGTAAACACAAAAACTCGCCAAAGTTAACACGAACCAGAATCAACAGAAAGGATGAAAATTTTCAGCGCTAATGAAAGTTGCTCTTCGCTTCTTCACAGTGATTTGTTCAAGACTGAGTAGTTGTAACAGAAAGACGACCTTCCTTCACTATTTCAGGTATGGACGTTTTCTCTTTTTTCTCTCCCTGAACTGCTTTCACTGAAGCCTTAATTCACACGCTGTTTTAACGAAGAGAATGCAAGATTCTTTTACGACTTTTACAAGCTCAACCTCGCTGGTTTGATTAAAACTCTTCTCCGTCGCTATCTGCAGAAGTAAGATCACTAACATTTCAAGTTTTACAAAACGAATCACTCGACGAAAGCGACTCCACTTGTGTAGTTTGGAACTGAAGATTTTTTAAACTGATGTACGTATTGTCTGTTTTTTCGTAAGCTAATGCCTTACTACCAGACACAGAAATGTGAACAAACAACAGTGACACGTGTTACCCAGACTCCAAAACTCTCAAAACTCTTATCACCTCTAGTTAATTTTATGCCCAGTACTAGTAGGACAATAAATAGCCAAGGTCTTTGCTTGTCTTAAGTTCCTTTCCTAATAAGCTTAATAAAGTTGAGAAAAAACGAGGGTTGTGACGATAAAGAAGAAAAACGTCGGTTACGAACTCCATTACAATTGCCACTCTTTCCAAAGTTTGTTTACCAAGAATAAAATACTAAAGAATTGTCTTAAAAGGGAGCTCGAGAAACCCGTCTAAAACTGGCAAAAATATCGATTCGGTTTGTAGCTGTAGGAACGCAGTTGGAAAGAAAAAATGAACGCTTTCAAGCGTTTTAAAAGAAAATAGACAAAAAACGAAGTTAAGCGACAATTATTTAATGTAAGAGCTGAACACAGCTCTTTGAAAACAGTCGCAATTTGGAATACGTTAACTTCATGAAACTCACTTCGGAATTTCCATCGATCTGATTTTTGTTTCTTTTCTCCGCAGCGCATCAGTAAGACAAAATGGCAGGTATTCCATGTAAAGTGTGTCTGGCTTTGTTAGTGTTGGTTTTTTTTGCCGTGGCAGACAGTAAAACCAATCAAGTAAAGCAACCGTCATACAACATGGTAAGTAAATAACTTAGTTTCATCAGTTAAAATGTAAATTTTTGGAAAAATTAGAATGACACTTCCAGTTTCAAATATTGATATGGTTATGGCAAAACGTAGATCAATTGAATAGTTTCAATTTGAAACGTAAAACAAGTCTTAAATAATATTAACACATACACACACACACAAGTGGTTCAGTTCTTACATTTTTCTTGTTCAACTGTTTCGCAACAAAGCTAAGCCGACCTGAGGCTGAGGATTTAAACAAAATATTTGTTAAAAGGCTTTCAAAACTGACCCAAGAAGGAAGAGAACTCCAAAAAGTTATGTGCGGGATCTGAAAACATCTAACTACAAGAACTAGCGCCGTAAAATCTTCACTCCCAGTGGACATGAAAATCTCGCCTGATCAGGAACCTGAGGAGATTGCTGACAGGCAAAGGAAATAAAAGCATGAATATGGCAATTTGTACTTAGAGCTTAGAGATGATGAGACTGAGGGTACAGTAGAGATAAATAGGCTTTGTTCTCATCATACCATTTCTTCAATGTCAATTCGTCAATCACATGTCAAAATATTTGGAGTTAGTCCCTAAGGTGGAGGGAGAGGGGGAAGGGGACTGGGCACATTTTACCCCTGGGAACATTTGCACTGCTACTAATGAGATATTAACGATTTTATTGTTCCAAACTAGCAAACGCCTCCCTTCTGGTATGGTGGTATGCCCGGGATGCACGGTAGACCGGGTTCCCCTGGGTTACCAGGCCGTGACGGACGAGATGGTCGTGAAGGAGCTAAAGGAGATCAGGGAAGCCTGGGGAAGACTGGACCCCAGGGACCTCCTGGTGTCAAGGGTCCTGCTGGTGTAAATGGGAAAGATGGTGCTAAAGGAGAACCTGGAGTCCAGGGTCCCCCCGGTCAAAAAGGAGAGCGTGGAGCAAATGGGGCAAGTGGTCTTCCTGGGATTCCTGGTCAGATGCCTTTTAAGAACTGGAAAGAGTGCGCCTGGAAAGACGTGGATGATAACAAAGACCATGGTCTGATTAAGGTGATGGTCTACGTGAGATAACACTTCTTGCATAAACCAACAGTTAAACCAACAAGATTTTTGATTTCTCGGCTTTCTTTGCGGGACAACTGCTGCCCGTTCCCCTCAAGGCTAACCCGAGAGAGGCACTTAAAGGTTGATTTTTCTTGATGGAAGCGGGAAACTCTACACACGCTACAAGATTTTACAAGCTTACGGGCTCTTACGGGCTCTCTCTCTCTCTCTCTCTCTCTCTCTCTCTCTCTCTCTCTCTCTCTCTCTCTCTCTCTCTCTTTTTCTCTCTCTCTCTCTGTCTCTCTCTCTCTCTCATTCACTCTCATTCATTATATCTCATTATACAAGATGCTATTATGTTTTATTTATTTTTCTTCACATTATTTTATTACGCAGGAATGCGTGTTCAGTAAGAACTTCTCTGACACTGCCCTCCATGTGGCCTGGACTGGTGCCCTTAGAGTCCATAACTGCAAAGGTTGTTGCAAACGCTGGTACTTCACTTTCAACGGCGCGGAATGTTCAGCTCCCCTGCCCATTGACGGTGTTGTGTACTTGGGCCAAGTAAGCACAAGTCAAGATCCTCACCGGGTCCGCCATATTGAAGGGCACTGCAATAATATCCACAAAGGAAGAGTGCGCGTGGGATTCTGGGTCGGTAATTGTCCCGGATATGGAAACTATGATGCTCACACAGGTTGGAAGTCAGTATCCCGCATCTTTGTTGAAGAAGTTCCTAAAGCTCAGGCTTAGGTCCCGAGACATAACCTCCAATCCTGCAAGAACCCTGTAAGGGGACAATAATATTTAATTTGCTTAATTATAGTAATTTGGTAGGCTGCTGGGTAATTAAAATGGTGTGTTGTGTAAGTGTATTACAGTTATGCTGTTATTGAATAAAAAGGCAGGATTTTTGACAGAGATTGCGCACTTCAGTGTTTTATTTTTCTCATTACTTTTCCCTGGCAGTTTTTAAAAACCAGTTTACATTAACACTAATTCCAATTGTTTTTAACATTTTACCTTGCCTTTTCCCCGTTTGCCTTTACATATTAACTTGGTACTTCCACAGGAGACTCGTCGAAAAATTAAATGTACTTTTTTTGGAATCCACAAAGTTAATCACGTTTGAGGTTTGGACAACACTGGAGAAGAACTTGCGGATCCCACAACAGTTGACAAGTAAATTGACCAATACCGCACTTTTGAATTAAATATACCCGCAATTAAACTTTCCAAGGACCAATGCCCTACACTCACATGTAAGGGTGCCAAGAAGCCGAGAATATGCTTAAAATGCCTCCATCCAGCTGGACCCCTGCTGTGGCAAGGAAATGAAAATGAAACTTGAATGATGTATAGTGCGATCTGAGGTCTACAAAACGAGATGACGAAGTCACTTGGCATGGGAATTAAGTCATGACTTCTGAAGATCCACAAGATTGGATAAGCCATCTATCGATTTAAATTGTAAGCTCGATTTCTCCAAAACTTAAGAAAACAGTCAAACTGTTCGGCTCAAAACTTCAAAAGATACGAATAAAACTTTAATAGATACGACAGAAAAGGCCAGTTCAGACCTTCCGTGCATCCTTTCTTACTCGGGTGCTAAGAAAATGTGATGCGTTGCGTGAGTTTGTGCAATTGTTTGATTTTAAGGGATTCGGTGATTTGCCCGCTGTACAATCCTCAATCTTGACGACCACTGGCTGTCTTTCATTACTTGTGATGAGATATGAGATTTTTTTCTGTTTTTAGAAAAGACGATAATAAACGTAAAAATAATGGACGACACAAGCAAGTTATCAGCGATGCCTTACGTTTCCCCCAAAAAATCCCAATAGTCCATTTTCGAATTGCCTTGAGCCTCCTCTTCAAAGTGAGGCAAGGTACACAGCCCTTCATACACGAGGTTTATTTTACATGCAAATAAAACTCATATTCACACGCGTTGAAAAGGAGGCTGAAGACAACTCGGAAACGGTCCATTTCAAATCTGTCTGTTACCTTGCTCAGTTTATAATTAATAGGTCTGAACATTTTTTTTTTTTGTGCAAAGAGTAAAGAGACGGAAAAACTGTCATAAAAATTAATAGCTCTTAGTAATTTTACTTTTAATTTTCTTTTATTATCAAGGAATTCAGAATCCATAATGAAGTGTTGGATTGCATAAAAACGCTTATCACCGAACTGAGGAGTTTTTCTCAACTTGTTTAGTGTCTGGTTTTATGCTGCGCTCTTGCTAGTCATAAGCCTAAGCTAGAACTGTAGCGGCTTTTACCGTCGTTTTCATCTAAACGTGGCCACACGTGGGTATTTCACGCTCAGACAGTGTCCCACTTCCCTAACCTCCCCCCCAAAAAGGTCCCTTGCGAAGTTAACTTTAATGCCATATACGGATTCATAAATCAACGATAGCACAAAACAAGAACAAATTTTCATGCATTGTATACACCTTATTAGGATATTTTACGAGTTGAGTAGTATTTTTCCGAGCCCCACGTATTATCGACCAAAACACCGAATAAGAGTGTGACGAATGCTCGTCGTGACTTTGACTATTCGTGGAATGTCTCACCTATGCTCGAATAATTATGGCCGTGTAATATAAGGGTTGATTAACTATTTGATTAAGAGAGTTGTTTGCTTGCTGTTTGACTTAACGTGAGTTGTCCGTTTGCTGTACCGTTCGTTTCAAAGAGGTTTATTATTCCACTGTATTTTGTTTTTGCTTCGTCCTTCTTCAGCAAAAAACCTGTCAAACTGGGATTGTACAGTGTAATGCGCTAACATATTTTGCGCGTTCTCTTGCCCTTATATGGTTAAATGACACAACAATGGAATAATAAAAGTTACTTTATAATGTTCTCCCTTTGGGCGCTCTTGCGCAAAGAGATTAAGACGATTTCCGCTCAACGTTCGAGCAGTAAGTGCAAAAATTAAGTTACCAAAAAAATACTTGCAGCACTGTCACATTTTGAGAACAGATAAGAAGAATTTATCGTTACTTTTGCTCCCAAGCTGACCCCGCGAGAGAAAATTGGATTTGAAGTTATCCATATTTCAATTAAAAAGACGCTTCATGTCAGTTCAAAACAAAATGGCGCCCGTTTCTAGCATACTTTTACGAGATTTGAAGTTAATTTTCTTGAGAATGCTTGAGAATTTCATCGCGGGGTCACTTGGGCAAGTGAACTAGAGTGAGATGTTTCAAATAGCATTTAAAATGTTACCGTGCTATGAGTAGTTTTTTGGTAAATATTTTTTGCACTTATTGCTCGAACGTTGAGCGGAATCCGTCTTAATTGCTATCCGCCAAGGGACACACCCCTTAGCTATAGTATTTTTTGATACAGTATTAGGTCTCAGTTTCGCAATAGCTCACGTAGCGCGTACAGTGTTTTATTTTCTAGTCGTGCTGTTTTTTCCCACCCACCCACTCGTTCTTATTTAGTTGTATTTAGGTAAGGTGGCAGAGAGGTTTATTTCGCTTACTTGTTCATTGCTGTTCTTTCGACTTGATTCGAGGAAATAAACTTCTCTCTTGGCCAGAACTGTGTTGTTATTGTGTTGTTGGCTAGGGGAATTAACAAAAAACATCGTTCACCATCAGAACTTGTTACCAGCTTTGTTTTATCCAGTGTAATCAACGCCCAGGAATCAACATTACATTCCTTCAGTATGATAAAACTGGCTTCGAGCTATCATGCGCTATCGTGGCATATGTCATATGTAGAATACGAATTTAAGGTGATTCCATGGAAAAAGAAGTTGTAATGAGAATTTGTTGAAACTTTGCACAGGTATTAATTATATCTAGTACATAAAAAATAACAAATAAAAAGATGGGGTCACTGTGTCTGATTTCACGCTAAGAGGCTGTGGTATATAGGCACCTTGCAGCTTTCGACAGCAATTAAAAAACTTATTCGTGTACCAGAGACACCCATTACTTCAACAAAGTTATTACTAGCAATGAAATATAAGCATTATTCTTGTGAAAGAAGAAAAATGTTACAATAAAACGTCTTAAAATTGGCGTAAAAATGAAACTAATGAAATAATAGGCAAATCGAGTGTCTGTACGGTTCCAGTGACACGCCTAAAATCTGACTGTAATAGTGAATCAATCGGAATGTTTCAAATTTGAATAATGAAAAATTCTTCTAATTTGAATATATCATGTAAAGTCGTATTTTACTGAGCTAAATGGAATAAACAAGTGGGTTCACCGAGTTGGGAGAAAACGATCATTTATTTCTCTGAACAGCTGAGCGTTCAAAGAAAACCTATCAAGTTCCGAACGTGCGCGCGCTTACCACGCATAAAATGATGCGCAGAAAGGAAGCGCAATGCAATTGAATGGAATCACCTTAAGGTGATTCCATCGAAACAGAAGGAATATTTAAAATTTTCTAAAACTTGGTCCAGTTGGTAATTATGTTTAGAACCTTTCAAAAATGCAATAAAAAATAGGGGTCACCGTGCTTGTTTTTTCACAAAATGGATAGCCATTAATAGCAACTATACGACCCGCAAGGTTTTCCTGAGAAACCCTAGTAATTAGAAATGAGAACTATAATTGCTTTGAAAAGTCATTGCTTGTATTGAAATATTGGAGCAGTTCAACAAAGCAGACAATTATCTTGTATTGTATGCTATTTTTAGTTGAACAGGAATCAAGATTATAGAATAAATTTAAAAAATTGCGGCGAGCGTACATACCCTGCTGCACCTTAAGACGTGTTCTTTTCGGCATTTAAATAAAAATATCTCAAAGCAGAATTTTTAACTTTTCTCAAAATCGCGATATATTGTACTAGACCGTATGCCATTTGAATTTATGTATTAAAAAATGGGGGTCACCGAGCTCGTTTAGGAGAAAACGACCATTTATTTCTCTGAACAGCTCAGCTTTCATAGAAAACCTATAAAGTTCCGAAGGTGCGCGCGCTCGTGCGCGCGCTAATCACGCAAGAAATGATGCGCAGAAAGGATGCGTAATGCAATTGAAAGGAATCACCTTAAGGTGGCTCCCTATAGTTTTATGACTGCACGCGCGCTGATGATGTGAGTTGTAGTAATCTGCGCGCGCTGACATGAAATCGTAGGTTTTTCCTGATATTTTATGACGTCAATAGAGCCAAAACAAGCAAAGTTAACAGTGAATTTTCTCGCTTTTCCTTCAGTGAATTTTTTTAAATTTTGCACATTTTGAGATACTAATGCTACCTTTTACATATTATTTTTTGGAAAAATTCTGTCGGAGCAATTCAGTTTAATGGTTAAAAATAAGAAATCACGCTCAGTTGGATTAAGGAATGGCTCCTCAATCATATCTCCTCTTTTCGACATTTTTGTAGCAGCGTTGGTATTCAAGACAAAATGGCTTATAATTTTGCACCAAGAAACAAATCAACGTTTTGGATAAATAACTTTGTTTGCTGCGGCCACATGATCGGCCAGGCCCTAATTTATGCAAAATTTGCAGTAGTCCGATTACAACATCATAAGCAACGTCATAACTACTCATCTTTCTTCCAGAATCTCCACATTGTGGGAAAAAATTTCAAATTAAATGGGTTTTCTGAAAACGTTAATTCTTAGGTAACTATTTACTGTTTTTCTCTCGTCCCAGTCCCTCTTCAAAATTAAAACGTCATAGTTGATAAAAAGTACATAAATTCTTAAAACCCCAATTAGTTCCCTACACCTTTTGCCTTAAGCCACTGATACAGGGCAAACTGAATGGGAATTCGTTTTCTTAAAATATTGTAAATTTAAATCAAAATAAATTCTAAAAATTGGACGTGGTATGTCACGTGACCAAAAACAAAGTTCAAGAAGACAAAAATTAAATACTACAAGGAAATGCTTGATTCTGTCAAACTTTCTAATCAGTACCTTGAAAGTATTCTAAACTAGACCACCCCCCTCCAAATCCGCGGAGACCCTTTCCTTAATTCACTTGAGCGTGATATCGGTGAATCCGTCTGAACGACCCCATATTTTTTCCCCTGCAAAATGTTAGTCGAAATCATTTTCACAAAATAGGAAAGTTTAAAAAAATTTCACCGAGGGAAAATCAAAATATTTAAGAAGAAAGACAAATTAATGGAAAATATCGGTCATTTTATAGAGGTTTTGTTGCCATGACAACGGCTTATGCCTGAGAAGCAAAAACTGAAAAATAAGAGTTATTATATTGGTAACCTTACTGGTAAAATTCAGGAGCAAAGATTGCAAGACAACAGAACTAGGGTTTCGTTTGTAAGTCTTGCCAGTTCTATAGTTACTTTTGTAGAAACTCTAGGGAGCCACCTTAAAAAGGTTTTTTTTGTTTTTTTTGGCCAGCGTCTATGGAAATATTGAGAAATTTAAGAGCGACGGTCGTTTCAGACGAAAAAGAAGCTGGTGTTTTAGCGTTGTCGGGTGTTAACAGGTATAAGTAATTTTGAGCAACTATAGCTAAAAAGGGCAGAATGCAAGAAAACGTAAAGTTATGCTCGTAACGTCGAAGCAAAAATGAGAACAAAAAATGATGATAGCAGACATTTAAATTTCAGCGAAGCCTCAAATAACATTGACTAGATTATGAAGGCTGCTTGAAGGTTGTCTCTTGTTTAAGAAAACCGGACCGTGATACACGTACTGTATAAGTAATTTGAAGTTAAAAATGCATGGCGGTATGAAAGTGTTACAGTGAATATATATTCAGTACTCTCCATTCTACTAAACCCATGGAGATTTTGGGAACACGACGAAGAAGACGGCAAAATGGACTCGAGAGAAAGGTTGGAAGACAGGAGAATTTTCGAGAGGAACTAGAAAGCCCCTTCCAGCTTTGATGCCCAAACGCGTGGAAATTTTACGAGGCAGTTTAATGAATTTTCATGATCACTTCCAAAAATACAATGGCGTGATAGCAAATGTCATTCCTAGTACTTGAGTAGTATTTGCTAGATTTCAATTGTGGACATAATTGCACGTGGCGAGAAAACGACCCACATGTCCTGGAACGTGACAATTAGCTGAGTGTAGATACAGTCATCGAAAGTGCGGCGAAATCATTACAGATGATTCCAAGATTCGATGACATTGATTGTTACATTGAGTATAGACCTTAAAATACAACATAAGCAGAAACTGCATAGAAATGTTTCGAGGATAAGTAAATCGTTTAAATTTTATTCTACGTCTAAAACAACTTAACATTTGTTTGCTTTAACAAACAGGACGTTAAAATCTTCACTCTAATTGGGTATTGAAACGATTTAGCACGCTGTAATACCAATAACAAGGCACTCGTAAAACAATTCAGCCACGTGTCTGACTCGGAGTAAACAAAAACTCGCCAAAACACGAACAAGAGTCAGCAGAAAATGTTGATATTTTCAGCGCTAACGAAAGTTGCTCATTGCCCTCTTGCACAAAAGGCGGTGATTTGTTCCAGGCTGAGTGGTTGTAACAGAAAGACGACCTTCCTTCGCGATTTTAGGTACTGACGATTTTTTCCCTTTTTTCTTTCTTCTTCTTCTTCTTCTTCTTCTTCTTCTTCTTCTTCTTCTTCTTCTTCTTCTTCTTCTTCTTCTTCTTCTTCTTCTTCTTCTTCTTCTTCTTCTTTTCCTGAACCGCTTTCATCAGAGAGTCTTCACAAGTTGTTTTAACTGAAAGAACGCAAGATTGTTTTAGAAGCTCAGCCTAGTTGGTTTGTTTAAAACTTCACGAGTTTTACAAAAAACATTCCCTCAAAAAAGCGACTCCATGCTCATAGTTTGGAAAGATTTGTTAGACTCATGTTTAACTACCAGACACGGAAATGCGAACAACTGACACTGATAAGCATTAGCCAGACTGCTTCAGCTATAAAGCATAATCTTAATTTTATGCCCAGTGAAATAGGCACAGTTTTCGCTTGTTCTAAGTTCCTTTCCTTACAAAAGTTAGGAAAAACGAGGAGTGACGATAAAGAAGTTAAAAAGTCACATATGAACTCTTGTTACAATTTCTACTCTTTTTAACGTTTACTTATCAAGTGTAAATTACAAAAGAATATTCACAAGAGGGAAAAACCTCTCACATGAACTGGCGCTGAAAAATATCGATTCGCCTTTGGTAGCTGTACGAACACAATTGAAACGAAAAAGTGAACCTTTTAAGCGGGGTAAAAGATTTATTTCTTATAAGATAGAAAAACCAAATTAATCAGTTCAATCGGTAATAACCGACTTGCTTTGTGAAAACAATTACAATTTCTACAGCGCTAAAATCCAAGTTCTAAAGCGCTTTGCAAGGTTAAAAATATTAGAAACGTGTTAAAAAATATTTAAGTTATTAAGCTGTCTGTTAAAATATATTCCAAAAAATTTCGCTTAGAAAGAAACGTTTAAACTTTATTTTAGAAATGTCAATAGAAGGACTGTTCCTAATTTGAGCAGGGATGGAGAACGGTCGTAATATGGTATGCGTGAACTTTCATGAGACTCACTTCGGAATTTCCATCGATCTGATCATTGTTGATTTTTCTCTGCAGTCCATCAGAAAGTCGAAATGGCGAGTACTCCGTGTAAAGTCGCCCTGGTGTTGTTGCCTTTATTTGTCTTGGTCTATTTCACCGTGGCTGACAATAAAACCAACCAGGTGAAGCAACGGTCAGACAATATGGTAAGTGAAAACCGCGTTTGGTCAGGTAAAATGTACATTTCTGCGAAAAGTAAAATGACACTTTCAGTTTCAAATATCGATACAGAAGCAATATAATTATGTTAAAACGTAAGTAAATTAAATTGTTTCAAAGTAAAAACTAAAAACAAGACGACTTTAATAAGATGAACTCATACTCAAATACAAAACTGGTTCAGTCCTTTCTTTGTTCTTGTTCAACTATTTCTTACCTGAGCTAATTTCTGAATTTGAATTTGCTGATGACTGAGGATTTCGGTAAAGTACTAAAATTTAGAGCTGTCAAAACGATTCCACGAAATCCCAAAAACTAGAGAGAGAACTGCAGGGTCATGTGCGGGATCTGAAAACAGCCACGAAACAGCGACAGGATCTTAAAATCTTCACTCTGAGTACGGTGGAGAATTCAAAGAAAGTATCAATCCCTTTGAACAGTCGGAGTTATAGTCAACAAACTCTCGCCCGACCAGGAACCTCAGGAAATCGATGATGCCTTAGGGAGAAAACTAAAGGCATGAAGATGGAACACGAAGTAATTTGTCCTTATAGCGATGCTTTTATCTGAAGAGACTATATTAAGCACTCCTGCTATAGCGACAAATAGACTTTGTTTTCATTAATCAGATCTTTGTTCAAGATCAATTCGTCAATCATATGTCAAAAAAAGATAGAGCGTGCTTCAAAACGGGCAAGGGGGGGCGGAGGGACAATTACCTCTGAGAACATTTGCATTGCTACTTAAGGGATATTGACATACTTGATATTTTTTCGTTCCAAACTAGCAACCGCCTCCCTTCTGTTACGGTGGTATTCCCGGCATGCATGGCAAACCAGGTTCTCCTGGGGTACCAGGCTGTGATGGACGAGATGGCCGAGAGGGTGCTAAAGGAGATCAGGGAAGCCCTGGAAAGCCTGGACCTCAGGGACCTCCTGGTGTCAAGGGTCCTGCTGGTGTAAATGGGAAGGATGGTGCTAAAGGAGAACCTGGAGCCCAGGGTCCCCCCGGCCAAAAAGGAGAGCGCGGAGAGAGAGGGGCAAGTGGACTCCCAGGAGCTCCAGGTGTGATGCCTTTTAAGAACTGGAAAGAGTGCGCCTGGAAACACGTGAATGATGACAAAGACCATGGTCTGATTAAGGTGATGGTTTACGTGAGATAATATCTTGTACACAAATCAACAAGAATCTTAGCTTGTTTACAGATTCTCGCTCCCATCCGGGAGAGACCCTTCCTGATTTTTCTTGATGGAGGCGGGCGGCTGTACACAGACGGCAGGATTGTATAAGCCTATATTACTGAGTGATACATTTTTCATTATGATTTGTAAAAAGCTGTCCAATTACAAAATTTGAACTTAAATTTAAAATTTTGATTATGTTATATTTATTTTTCTTCAAATAAATTTACTACGCAGGAATGCGTGTTCAGGAAGAACTTCTCTGACAC
Organism: Siderastrea radians; assembly: GCA_964017195.1. Lineage (NCBI taxonomy): Eukaryota > Metazoa > Cnidaria > Anthozoa > Scleractinia > Rhizangiidae > Siderastrea > Siderastrea radians. The sequence goes on along the minus strand of OZ024891.1, from coordinate 13,542,493 downwards.
TGCCCTCCACGTGGCCTGGACCGGTACCCTTAGAGTCTATGGCTGCAAGGGTTGTTGCAAACGATGGTATTTCGCTTTTAATGGCGCGGAATGTTCAGCTCCTTTGCCCATTGACGGTGTTGTGCACTTGGGCCAAGTAAGCACAAGTCAAGATCCTCACCGGGTCCGCCATATTGAAGGGCATTGCAACAACATCCACAAAGGAAGCGTGCGCGTGGGATTCTGGGTCGGTAATTGTCCTGGAGATGGAAACCATGACGCCTACACAGGTTGGAATTCAGTGTCCCGGATCTTTGTTGAAGAAGTTCCTAAGGCTCAGGCTTAGATCTCGAGTCAAAACCTCCAATCCTGTAAGACAATAATAATTAAATCGCTTAATAGGCCATTTCCGAATCGTCTGTGCCTCTTTTTAAAGCGAGGCCTCGTGCAAAACCTTTTATATGAAAATGGGTTTTATCTGCATGTGAATGAAAACTCATTTTCATATGAAAGGCTATGCACCAAGACTCTCTTTGAAAAAGAGGTACAAGACAACTCGGAAATGGCCTATTATGATAATTTGACGTGTAATTTGAAGTGTATGACACTTCTGCTGTTATTGAATAAAAAGCAGGATTTTTGAGCCTTTAGTCTTTCTTTTTCTCATGACTTTCGTGGCTTTTTCAAATCAGTTGCAATTGATTAGGGTACTTTTAACATTTTTTTCTTGCCTGTTCCTCGTTTGCCTTCTATTGATTTCTACAGAAGACCGATTCGTCCGAGAAAGAAAAGAACCCTTAAATAGCATCCACAAAATTGATCACTTTTGAGGTTTACGCGCCCAAAATGTCTGCATCAGGAGCCCTTGCGGTCAATGAAATAAACTGAAAATTGGAGGTGTAAAGTGAGATCTCATTCTCGTCCCCAGAACCACCTGGTCCTCTTGGCCGCAGGCACCTGGGCATGAGGATGGTGAGATCTCATGAGGTTCGCATAACGAGATGATGACGTCACTTGGCGAGGGTATTACGTCACGATTTCTAAAATCACAAGTTCGATTTCTCCTAAATCTTAAGGTAGCAATTTTTTTTTATTCAGAAAATAATGAAATCAGACGTTTGAAGAACGCATTTTTTTCAGAATTCTTAGCAAGCACGAACTATACCAAATATAAAATTCTGGGAAATGTCATGACCTTTGGTGCAATTTGGTTGAACACACATGATCCACTGAGTAGGGTTAATGTTTATTTTTGTCCAAAAGCCTTTTCTTGTGCTTTCGTATAGATTGGAGAAAAAAGTGTGTATGCCTCAATATGGCATGGTGTGTTTATGAGATACAGCTGAACAAAAAATACCTGCCCTGACTTTTAAATAAGCTACCATTTTCTCGAGAGTTTTATTCGATCAATTTTATAATCAAATTGTGTTAGCAAAAAAACGATAGAGGCTAGTGAGCTAAAATAACATTACGTCTTCCACGGATGACTTAATAAAAAAGGTTCTATTTGATTTTTTGACAATGAATCAGTAACGGTTGAGTTGAATTGTCTATTAATATATGTAAGTAAAGTAAGTAAGTAAGTAGTAAACTTATGTCGCAAAATGGCGCCCAAAAAGTTATTGAGAGATAAAAGGTGGCTGCTTCCAGCTAACAATCTCAAAATAAATTTTGCGCCCGGAAAGAGTGAGGGGTTATGTAGCTCATTCATCGGAACCTTACATAGAACTGTCCAGTCCAAAACTTAAAAACGTGATTTTAGTTCAATTCCAAATACCTCATTGCAATGAAATTACAGTTACTTGATTTTCGAACATTTCGCTTGTTGTTTTAATGTTGACAAAGTGACGACGTGGATATGGGAAATTCGCTTATTTATAAACTGATCCCTAAAATAGAAAAAATGGTTCTCCTTTTTCCAGCCCAAATTAGCAAATCTCTCATGATTTCCTGTTTCAGACGAAATATACCCTATTTATGACTAATACAGCCACAATGTAAATCCTAATTCAGAATTAAGGTTTACAGGAAACCCTATTTCCAATTAGGAAACCCTAATTGGAATAATCTTGTTTTATGGCTCCAAACTTGCCAGGTTTTAACTAATTAAGAACATGCCATTACGAGCAGATACTGTGCTGGGTATCAGACCGGATACGTCAAAATTAAGACTTCCAATAAATTTTGTTTTTTAGTTGCTAAGTATCACATTTGGACCTGTAAACAAGAGGAATGTTCTCCGAATTTTTCTAGTTTTTTTTACGACTTTTGAAAAATATCCATGACATAGAAAAAGGAAATAAAGCTACATCAAAAAGATGGGAATTACTTTTGCCACATATTTAACACGCAAAACAACCCGGAGCCTCCCACCACTGTATCGCTACGTAAAGTGTTCACCAGTTTTTTGGCTCAAAACCTTCATCCCAGACGCACTTCTGAGTACTACATTATCATAATAGTTGTAAAAACCTCTGGAGACAATGGTGTTCCTTTCATGTTATATAGCTACACGTAGTTTTCTTTTGCTGTGCTTGTAACTTTTTTTGTTTTGTTTTTTTTTGTCTGTATTTACTTAGTTGTCCTTGTAAGTTTTTCATGCTTTTGTAAGTTTTTTTTCCTTTCTCTTTCTTTTCTTTTTGCGTGATTAGCCAGTTTATTTTTTTTGTTTGTTTGGAGAGGGGGAAGGGAGTATAGTGGGTAAATTTGTAATCTTTGTTTGTCTTTTTTTTTGGGTACTTTGCAATGCCTGAAATAAAGTCTCACTATTCCAAAAAAAAAACCTAATTCAGACCAAAACGGCTCAAAAATTGTACTCATTGATCAGCCTTAAAAATTTCTATAGTGAAGTGATCTTCTCACCCCGGACCCTGATATCAGCCTTCGAGATTCAATATGGGATTAATTGAAAAATAAAATGCTCTATTAATTTTGTAATCCTAGTTGATGACAGATATCTATCTGCAAAAAGCTTGACAAATCTACACAATTTACAAATGCGCAATTTTACCGATTTACATAAGTCATGGACAATGCAGTATCAATATTACGGCGTTTTGACTTTGTTCATAAACACTTGACGCAAAAAGCCAGCTGGGCCGTTAAGCCACCTTAATGTGGCGCTACACCAAAAGAACAAAAACTGGCATATTTTGCTTGCTGGACGGTCAATTATCGTACATTGGAAGAATGCCTTCCGATCTCTGAATGGTGATTAATTTGTGCCTTTCATTAAAAGCGTATTAGCGCTAATTACTTGGTCTTTTTATTACGCGTCTTTCATTTATTGAGCTGTTCCACATGGGTGATTCATAAGACGAATTCAAACATACCTTCAGGCCTGTTTCAACTGTTTTATGAATAATCGTCGTTGTTAAGCACGAGTTTGAGTTTTTCGTGATCACAAGAAAGACTCACAGCGCTTTGGTTTAGTTTATCTCGCGAATAAGTGAAGTATTATCGTGAACATGTAGGATTTTAATTTGTTTAAAAAGAACTGACGTTTTCCGGTACTTTGATAGGAACAATTCAAACTCATCAATGGTGTAAAAGAGCAAACATATTTGATCTTTCGAGAGTTACTGTGCTGCTATCGTAATGTCACCCATGGAAAGCCATGAAAGGTAACTCTGTGAAGACTCCAAAGAAAGTGTTGAAGCTAAGGCAGAACTTACAAATGGCAGCGAAAAAGCAGTGGTATCAACACGGACAAAACCCAACAGGGCTCAGTTGTTGAGAAGTTGTACATCGCAATGTCTTTATTGAATTATAATCAAAACGAATCAGGAACTCAATGTCAAAATTAAAAAAGATTCAACAATTTCGTAGACCACGAATGGTTTGTTGTTTACAAGACCCCTGTCAAGTTCCGCTAAGCAACGGTCGAAGCCACTAGCTTTACACTCGCGTCCGAAAACGAGCCTTCCGAATTCACTTGGCGCGAGAAGCAAGATAAGTAACGCAGAGGAGACGAACGCAAGACAGTCCAAAACGAAACCTTCTACGCCGACAAGGACTTCCGTTCCGTCTCTCCGCAGACAATCGAGTTATTTTAGCCTGCAGAGCATTCAATGTTCCTTGTCTGTGGACCAATCGAGCAGGCGTTTTGCTGGAGATGCGAACGGTTCAGTCGCAGTAATTTCATGGGCTTGGTGACTTCGATTGATGAGGAGGAAAGAGAAAAGAGACGACAACTGGTAGTGTGTTATGCTACTTGCCCGAGGGTAGGAAAGAGAATATTATCTCAGTCACATTCATTTGAATGGTCACACGTCAGGATTTGATCCACAGACTAAAATGTTAGAACCGGCACCTTGCAAAGCATATGAACATCACCTCAAAAAATTGCTTATTTAAGACCGGATTTTAATTGAATGGTCATATGCGCTTCAGAGTTTTAGTTTTACATACTCCAAGGTTATAACTAGTTATAGCCACCTTCACCCCAAGACATAAAGAACTGCTCAGTAGCTTTTATTTGAATGATCACAGTTTAGAATTTGTCCCACAGTCTCAAAAGTTAGAACCACCTTGTAAAACATATAAACAGCACCTCCAAACATTGCTTATTCAAGAGATTTCGTTTGAATGGTCACATGCCCTTCAGAATTTCAGAATTTTAAAGTTAGATCCACCTTTTACAACATAAGAGACAGTGCCACTTGAAAAGTACTTTTCAGTAGTTTTTATTTGAGTGATGAGACTTAAGGATTTCATCCGCAAACTCAAAAGGTATAGCCACCTTTCAAGACATAATAAACAGCATTACAGGAAAGTGCTGCTCGGTAGATTTCATTTGTCTGAATGATTAGACTTTAGGATTTCATCCACAGACGCAAACGTTAGGACCACCTTTTACATCATAACAAACGGCATTGTATAAAAGTACTGCTGAATAGCTTTCAGCTGAATTGTGATAGTCTATTAGAATTTAATCCACAGACTGAAAAGTTAGAATTGCTTTGCCAAATTTGACAGCTTCGCTTATGATGGTGAAACGATTTGACTGTGGATACGCATACAAGACCGCTTCGAATCCCAATTGGTTAAATTTTGGCATTCAGGCGAACGTGGCACTGACTATTTTGGGAATTTTCCAAAATACTCGGTACAAGACTTATACCCATTTACGATACACAAACCAAAACACTATTTTTTTGTTTCACTTTTTCACAGTTTAGTCGAAATCAGAAAGGAACATAAAGCCAACTTTAGAAACTAATCTAAACGCGAAAGTACTGTGGCTACTCTGTGTAAAGTCTAAATTTGCGGCAGATATCTTGATTTAACTGAAAAGAGTTTGACAGTATTTATACCAGAAATTCTCATTCTGTAATTTATGAACCTGCGCTACATTCAACAACAACTAAGTGCAACAAAGTTGCATCTGCTTCAAAGGCAAAAATGCTACATTTTCTTTTCCATTCAGAAATTCAATCAATTCTACGGAGCGGAGGGACGAGGACAGGAACGAAGGAAGAAATAATCATTTTTTCTTGCAGGGTAAGAAACAATAAAAAATTTCATATAATAAATCACACTTAACAGTCGAAAGGAAACTGCGAAAGGGAATTTGCGATTTATCTTTTTATTAAGTTTAGCATCACTCGAATGTGTATTCATCATTCTTTAATTTGGTTATTGCATATAGTTAAATATTAAAACCAAAAATGTTAAAAATTTCACCACAAACTCACTGGTACAGAAAGTCGACAATTTTGATCTATCACATTTAACAGAGATGAAGAGTCTTTTGACTACTAAACAAGTTTTACATGATACCTAATTGCCTGAGCGTATCGTAACATATTACTGGCATTTGTATTTCTAGCCTAAATAAAAACGACCTCAATTTGCTTTGCCTTCTAAAATATCGACCTGCACCCGGATTTAAACCGGCTTTATTTGTAAATCTTTTATCCAGTGGACTTAATTAGCCGAGTTGTGAAAATACATCTACGTGTACAAACTCATCAGTCAATTAATTTTTTAATATGTATTCAAGAGAGTAACTTTCTGCCAAAGACACAAAAAATTGATAGACGTTTACTTAGTTTAAATTAAGTCTTTATTTGAAAAAGGAAAAGCACACTTCAACCTTGCACCGATATAAAAGCACTTCACTTAATTTTCATGGTACCTGACAAAAATATAATGGTATAGGAGCTTAGATGAGGTTGCTAGAAATTAATTATGCACATAATTAGACATGACTCTACGGTGACCTGGAACGCGGCATTTAGCTCAGTAGTTTACAGTACAGGTCATCGAAACTTGTGGTAAAATTATTACCGATGAGTGAGTGTCGAGATATCGATTAGATTGAGTACAGATCTTTAATATAACGATAAATTGCGGAGAAATATTTTGAGGGGAAATTTTTCGAGAATGAATAGTTTAAAACAACGTAACGGGGTTATTCTGAGTATAAAAATAACTTAACGTTTGTTTGCTTTAACGAACAGGAAGTCATAAAAATCCGTTCACTCTTACTGGCTATTGAAACGGTATAGCACAATGAAACTGTCAGTTTAACAATAATAAAGTCACTCTTAAAACAATTGCAATTCAAACACGTTCCTAACTTAAGGTAAACAACAAAACTGGCCAAAACACGAACTAGAGTCAACAGAAAAGCTGAAAATTTTCAATGCTAACGAAAGTTCCTCAAAGTTCATTTACAGCGTTTTGTTCACGAAGTGGCTGCAACAAGAAGGACACCTTTTTCCGAGATTTCGGTAAGGCCGTTTTCTCTTTTCTTTTCCTGAACCGCCACGTCAGAAACTCAATCAGGAGGTCGTTTCAGCTGAGTGAATCAAGATTCCTGTAAAAGATAACCTTGCTAGTTTACTTGTAAGATCGGTAAGGTAAAAAGTTTCACCAAAAACATTCGTTCAAAAAACGTCTCCAAGTATGTAGTTTGGAATGATTGTTCTTATATTTTGGACAGTTGCGCGTTTTCTCGGAAAGCGATTGACCACCCTAACACTCGTAAATAAGAACAACCAACGCCGATACGTGTTAGCCAGACTGCACCGCAATTAACCATCATCACCGCGACTTTATGCACAGTATATATATTACACTAAATAGTCACAGTTTTCGCTTGTTTTAAGTTCCTTTCTTAAAAAAAGTTGGGAAAAACGAGGAGTGAGGATGAAGTATTAAAAAAAACAAGCTACGAAGCCAGCGACCTCTGATACAATTTCCAGCGTTTATTTACCAACTTATAAAATGCAAAACAACACTCGTAATAGGGCGTAACCTCTAAAATTGGCAAAAAATATCGATTCGGTTTGTAGCTGTAGCAACAATCATTGGAAAGAGCGGGTTAAAAGATTTAGCTTTTATTAGACAAAAAAAAAATGACGCGACAGTTATTTAACGAAATAACCGAAAGGCTTTGTGGAAACACTCATAGCCTAGAATGCGTTCTAAGTTCATGAAACTCACCTCGGAATTTCCATTGCTCTGATCACTGTTTTCTTTTCTCCGCAGCGCATAAGTAAGACGAAATGGCGAGTACTCGGTGTAAAATATGTCTGGCCTTGCTATCTTTATTTGTGATGTCAGCCATGATTTTTGCAGCGGCGGCCAATAAAACGGATCAATTGAAGCAACCGTCATACAAAATGGTAAACCACTGCGTTTCATCAGTGAAAATTTTAATTTTTTGCGCAAAGTACAATTATGACACTATTAATTTCAAATCTTGACAAGCATAAGCAACATGCAATGATTATGTCAAAACGTAGATCAATTGAATAGTTTCAAGTGGAAACGTAAAAATCGGCTTAAATAAAATGAACACAGGCATACAACCAACAAAAACTGGTTCAGGTCTTACTTTGTTTTTGTTTGACTGTTTCTTCACTAAGCTAACATCTGAAATTTGAATTTGCAGATGGCTGAGGATTTAAATAAAATATTAGCTCAAAATTAAGGCTTTAAAAACTGACCTAAAAAGGAAGAGAACTCCAAAGTTATGTGCGGGATGTGAAAACAACTACGTACGAGAACTAGCGCCGTAAAATATTCACTCCAAACCGGACATCAAAATCTCGCCCGATTAGGAACCTCGAGAAATTGCTGACACAGGGAAAGAAAATAAAAGCATGAATATGGCAATTCGTACTTAGAGATGATGAGATGAAACTACAATAGAGATAAATAGACTTTGTTCTCGTCATATACCATTTGTTCAATGTCAATTCGTCAATCACATGTCAAAATACTCGGAGTTAACCTCTAAGGGGGGAAGGGAGGGGGCACATTTTACCCCTGAGAACATTTGCATTGCTACTTATGAGATATTAATGATTTTATTGTTCCAAACTAGCAAACGCCTCCCTTCTGTTATGGCGGTATTCCCGGCATGCACGGTAGACCGGGCTCCCCTGGGTTACCAGGCCGTGACGGGCGAGACGGCCGAGAAGGAGCTAAAGGAGATCAGGGAAGCCCGGGGAAGACTGGACCCCAGGGACCTTCTGGTGTCAAGGGTCCTGCTGGAGTAAATGGGAAGGATGGTGCGAAAGGAGAACCTGGAGCCTAGGGTCCGCCCGGTCAAAAAGGGGAGAGTGGAGCAAGTGGTCTTCCTGGGACTCCAGGTGAGATGCCTTTTTAGAACTGGAAAGAGTGCGCCTGGAAAAACGTGAATGATGGCAAAGACCATGGTGGGATTAAGGTGATGGTCTACATGAGATAACACTTCTTGCATCAACCAACAAGATTTGCGCGACAATTGCTGCCCGTTCCCCTCAAGGAAAACCCGAGAGGTCGCTGATTTTTCTTGATGGAAGCGGGCAGCTCTACACGGGCTATAAGACTTTATAAGCTTACATTTTCCACTATAAACTTAAAGTGATATTTCTCTCTCCCTTTCTCTCTCTCTCTCTCTCTCTCTCTCTCTTTAGTGTAGTTTTACAGTATTTACTTCTGTTTCAATACGGTTTTCATGTAAAGAAGTTTTTTTTTTGTAAACTTATGAAATTACCGTATTCAAATTAAAGTGAGTTAATCAATCTCTCTCCCCTCCCCCCCCCCACCTTCCTCCTCTCATTATACAAGTTGTTATTATGTTATATTTATTTTTCTTCATATTATTTTTCTACGCAGGAATGCGTGTTCAGTAAGAACTTCTCTGCCACTGCGCTCCATGTGGCCTGGACGGGTGCCCTAAGAGTCCATAACTGCAAAGATTGTTGCAAACGCTGGTACTTCACTTTCAACGGCGCACAATGTTCAGTTCCTCTGCCCATTGACGGTATTGTGTACTTGGGCACTGTAAGCAATAATCAAGATCCTCACCGGGTCCTCCATATTGAAGGGCACTGCAACAACATCCACAAAGGAAGGGTGCGCGTGGGATTCTGGCTCGGCAATTGTCCCGGATATAAAAACGTTGATGCTTACACAGGATACAATTCAGTATCCCGGATCTTCGTTGAAGAAGTTTCTAAAGCTCAGGCTTAGGTCTCGAGACAAAACCTCCAATCCTGCAAGAACGCTTTAAGGGGACAATAATTATTAATTTGCTTAATTATAGTAATTTGGCAGACTGCTGGGTTATCAAAGTGGTGTGCTGTGTAAGTGAATTACAATTATGCTGTAATTGAATAAAAAGGCAGGGTTTTTGACAGAAACTGTGCACTTCAGAGTTCTTTTTTTCTCATTACTTTTCCCTGGCAGTTTTTAAAAACCAGTTTACATTAAGACTAATTCCAATTGTTTTTATCATTTTATCTTGCCTTCTTCTCGACAGAAGACTCGTCGAAAAATTAAATGTACTTTTAAATAGCATCCACAAAGTTAATCACGTTTGAGGTTTTGACAGCAGTGGAGAAGAACTTAAGGATCGGGCAACAATTTACAATTAAATTGACCACTACCCCAGACTTTGTCCTACACTCACATGTAAGGGTGCAAGAAGCCGAGAATATGCTTAAAGTGGCTCCATCCAGCCGGACCCCTGCGAAAATGAAATGAAAATGAAACTTGGATGATGTGTAGTGCGATCTAAGGTCTATAAAACGAGATGATGACGTCACTTGGCATGGCAACGTTTTTCCTAAAAAAACCCGCATTTTTTACCGTCAAAGCGGTTTCTTGAGTGCTATGTTGCCAAATGCCACTAAACTATTCTACAAAGCGTTTTCTTACAATTTAGCTAGATTTTGAACCAGCTTCTGTTATAAATTGTACAATATTTTGCTTTCACGCATGCGCATAAGCCCAACTTTTTTTTTTTTTGCTGATTCATTTCCAAGTTTTTTCTCGCTTCTTTTGCTTTCTTTTTTCTCTCCCTTTCTATTCTCTTTATCTTGTACCCTGGAAAAGGAACATTGATCAACTAGGTGACTTGGCCTATTTTACCATCAAATTTTGCACCCAAAATTGGACACTTTTTTCTGGTATAGCTCTGCCAGAATTTGGGCGATATTCAAAATGGACAAACGTATGGATGGATCTGTCCTTGCTGCGCTAGCTGCTTATCAAAATAATGCGGTGTTGTCAGAAAATGATGACGTCACAAGTGGTTCAATGTCTCCCGACTCCAACGTCGGAAAAATACGACTCTTGACGCGAAATAGTTAAGTCATGACTTCTGAAGATCCACAAGATTGGATCAGCCATCTAGAATTTAAAATTGCAAACTCGATGTCTCCAAAACTTAAGAAAATAGTCAAACTGTTTGACTCAAAACTAAGATAAAACTGTAAAAGATGCGACAAAAAAGGGCCAGTTCAGACCTTCCGTGCATCCTTTCTTACTTGGATCTAAGAAAATGTGATGCGTTGTGCTTGAAGTGCACAGTTTGTGCGATTGTGTGATTTTAAGAGATCAGGTGATTTGTCCGCTGTACAATCCCCAATCTTGCGGACCGTAGGCCGTACTTCATCATTTGTGATGATTTTTTTTTCTTTCTGTTTTTGGAGCAGACGGCACAGGCAAGTTATCGGTGATACCTTACCTTTCCCCGAAAAAAGCCTAATAGTCCAATTTCAAATTGCCTTTAGCCTCCTTTTCAAAGCGAGACCAGCTACACAGCCTTTCAGGCACGAGTTTTATTTTACATGCAAATAAAACTCATATTCATACCAACTATACGAAACCTTGTGCACCAGGCCTCGCTTTGAAAAGGAGGCTGAAGACAACTCGGATTTGGCCCAATCCAATCTGTCTGTTACCTTGCTCAGTTTATAATTAATAGGTCTGAACACTTTTTTTGTACAAAGAGACTGAAAACTCTGTCACTAAAAAATTAATAGCTTTTAGAAATTTTACTTTCACTTGTCTTTTATTATCAAGGAATTCAGGATCCATAATGAAATGTTGGATTGTATCAAAACGCTAATAGCGAACTGTGGAGTTTCTCAACTTGTTTACTGCCTGGTTTTATGCTGTACTCCTGCTAGTCCTAAGCCTAAGCTGGCACTGTAACAGATTTACCGTCGTTTTCGTCTAAGTGTGGTCACACGTGACGAAAAAATCAATTAAGTATTTCTCGCTCAGACAGTAAACCCCAGACGTCCCCTCCCCTCCCCTCCCCCTCCATAAAAAGGTCCCTCGCGATATTAACTTTTAACCCATGCATGTATGGACTATTCAACGATAGCACAAAACATGAAGAAATTTTCATGCAATCTTCGTTACTTTATAGTGAACAATAACCATCATTCACCATCAAAACTTGTACCCCATAAGACAACACTACAATGCAGTACCTATCACCAGCATCAATATTAATGGGACCCGTATAGGAGTCACACGTCATCATGACCTATGACATATGCAGAACACGAATTTACTGCGCAAAATAATATGAATTGGTTACAAAAAAATTTTCAAGAATCCATCAAAACAATGGCTAATTTTCGCTATATTTGAAAGCCTAGAATCTTTTGGCAAACGTCGATGGATACATTGAGAAATTCAGAACGGCAGCCGCTCCTGACGAAAAAAAAGTTGGTGTCTTTTATCGTTTTCGTATGTTATCAACTATAAGTAGTTTTGAATAATTATAGCTATAAAAAGAAGAATGGAAGAAGGCACAGAACATGAAGACGTGCTCGTGACTTTGAAGCAAAAAGGAGCATGAACTTTAGAATGCCGTTAGGAGGCATTCCAATTTCAACGAAGCCTTCGGGTCACCGATTCACATTGACTGCTTGAAAACTGTCTTGTTTATGAGAAGCGGACACAGCTTACACAGGTATGTACAGCTAATTTGGAGTTTAAAACGGGTGTGTGAAAGTGTTACAGTTAATATTAAGAACTCTCTATCCTAGGAGACCCACGGGCAGACAAAAGGAACGGGACGAAGATTTCGCGGGCGAAATATGGACGAGCGAAAGTTTTACAAGACGGGAGAACCTTCACGAGGACTTCCGAGGATGGAAATCCCTCGCAATGTTGATTTCTAGAAGCGTGAAAATTTTACAAGCCAATTTTGCTCGACTTCCGCCATTTCTAAAAACCCACCGAACAATGAAAGACGCTTAGTTATTCTCATGTAAGTCTCTTTTCCGAAAACGTTGAGATAATTTGCGAAATAAGAGAGCGGCGATCTCGACTAAGTTAAATTAGTTGAAACTACTCACATCAACACGCGACTAGTAAAGATGGACTAGAATCCCACCCGTGGAAGAGTAGTAAAACGCCTCTTTGCTTTACGCTACAGAAGCCAAAACCGTACTTTTACTCTTTAATTTAGTCACGATCAGAAATAAGCATAGAACTGAAATTCAAATCTAAACACAGAATTCATTTCGTTACTACTGCGTAAAGCCTCAAATTGAGTAAATAATACCAAATGACCAAGCGTTTGGTAGCATTTCAAAATCTGCATATGTCATTTTGTAATTTAGTGGACCTGAGCTAAGTTTCATAACTTAGGAGTGCATAGTATCGCTTGTCGATTGTTTTCTATAATAACGGCACTGTAGTTAGTGCAATTGAGATTCATTTACTTCAAAGAAACGAATTTTACGTGTTTTTCTTAACAATTCAGAAATTTAATAAATTCCGCGAAAGCGAATTGAACTTGCGACGGCGTATTAGGGCGACGAGGACAGGAACATGCAGTTTTTTTCTCGCAGGGTGGGAAATAAAAATTTTTCAATTTTAGTCTCATTCAACAGTTAAGTCGATACCGCTATAGAAAATTTGCGATTTGATTTTGAATTTGTCAGCAAGATGTTACTAAAACGAGGAATGAGGAGTTGGAGGATGTTACTAAAACGGGGAAGAAGGTAGCAATTGTATTTGTAGCCATCGTTCGTTAATTTTGTGTATGGCATAGTTAACGTTTTAAAACTAAAATGCTTTAATGTTGAGTACAAAGGAACAGAAGGTTAATGATTATAATCTATCGATTCAACCACAGAACTGAAGACTCGGAGTAACTTTTTGACTAGTAAAAGTAAAGTCGCACACGAGCCAAGGAAGCCCACTCGGCCTAAGCACCACAGTGCCCCCACAGTTTTTTTGACTAGTAAGACGCCTTAAATGATACGCAATTTCCTAAATGTAACGTAATGTATTACTTGCATACTTGTATTTCTCACTAATTCTCTACTGATTTAGTTGACCTGAGTCACTGACAATCGATGACAAAGGAACAGAGATAAGCCTAAATAAAAATGATTTCCTTTTGCCTTGCACTCCAGTATTTAACCGGCTTTATCCGATAGATCTAGGCTACGTCTACTTAAAGGAACAGATATTTGCTGAAAAAAAGTCAATTAACCGAGATTTGAAAATATGTCCACGTCTACAAAATCCTTAGTCGAATTTATTCAAGAAAAGATAACTTTCTACCAAGGGAAAAATAAATATATTGACATATGCCTAAATTAGAAAAAAGTACAAGTACACGTGAACCTTTCACAAACATAAACGCAGACTTCTTTACTTAATTTTCATTGTAACTAACAAAAATATAAATGGCATGTCCAGTGCTTAGGTGGAGTTTGTTATAAATTAATTATGCTCATATTTAAGACGTGACAGGAAAATGACCCCACGTGACCTGGAACGCGACTATCAGCTGAGTTTAGAGCAGGGCGCAGGAACAAGAACTTGGTGAAGAGTTAAGATTTAGAGTACATTTTGATCGGGAGCGTCGAACATATCGATGCGGAAAAATATTTTGTGGAGAGCAGTTTCGCTTAAAATGACGTAACAGGGTTATTCCAAGTCTCGAAGTAAGTAAACTTAACATTTCCTTTGCTCTAATTGGATGTTAAAACGCTTTGCCACAATGTAACTGTCAGTTTAACAATAATAAGGTATTCTTAACAGAATTCACCCACGTGTCTGAGTTAAGGTAAACACAAAAACTCGCCAAAGTTAACACGAACAAGAGTCAACAGAAAGAATGAAAATTTTCAGTGCTAACGAAAGCTGCTCATCGCTTCTTCACACTGAAGACTGAGTAGTTGTAACAGAAACTAAGACAACCTTCCTTCACGATTTCAGGTATGGACGTTTTCTCTTTTATCTCTCCCTGAACTGCTTTCACTGGAGCCTTAATTCACACACTGTTTTAACGAAGAGACTTCTTTTAGAAGAATTCTTTTAGAACTCAACCTCATTGGTTTGATTAAAACTCTTGTACGTCGCTATCTGCCGAAGTAAGATCACTAACTTTTCAAGTTTTACAAAACAAATCATTCGACAAAAGCGACTCCACTTGTATAGTTTGGAACTGAAGATTTTTTAAACTGATGTACGTATTGTCTGTATTTTCCTAAGCTAATGCCTTACTACCAGACACAGAAATGTGAACAAGCAACAGTGACACGCGTTACCCAGACTCCAAACCTCTTATCACCTTTAGTTAATTTTATGCCCAGTACTAGTAGTACAATAAATAGTCAAGGTCTTCGCTTGTCTTAAGTTCCTTTCCTTAAGAAGCTTAATAAAGTTGAGAAAAAACGAGGGTTGTGACGATAAAGAAGAAAAAAATCGGTTACGAACTCGATTACAATTTTCACTCTTTCCAAAGTTTGTTTACCAAGAATAAAATGTTAAAGAATTGTCTTAAAAGGGAGCTCGAGAAACCCGTCTAAAACTGGCAAAAATATCGATTCGGTTTGTAGCTGTAGGAACACAGTTGGAAAGAAAAATGAACGGTTTCAAGCGTTTTAAAAGAAAATAGACAAAAAACGAAGTTAAGCGACAATTATTTAATGTAAGAGCTGAACACAGCTCTGCAGAAAACAGTCGCAATTTGGAATACGTTAACTTCATGAAACTCACTTCGGAATTTCCATCGATCTGATTTGTGTTTCTTTTCTCCGCAGCGCATCAGTAAGACAAAATGGCAAGTATTCCATGTAAAGTGTGTCTGGCTTTGTTAGTGTTGGTTTTTTTTGCCGTGGCAGACAGTAAAACCAATCAAGTAAAGCAACCGTCATACAACATGGTAAGTAAATAACTTAGTTTCATCGGTTAAAATGTAAATTTTTGGAAAAAGTAAAATGACACTTCCAGTTTCAAATATTGATATGGTTATGGCAAAACGTAGATCAATTGAATAGTTTCAATTTGAAACGTAAAACAAGTCTTAAATAATATTAACACATACACACACACAAAAGTGGCTCAGTTCTTACATTTTTCTTGTTCAACTGTTTCGCAACAAAGCTAAGCCGATCTGAAATTTGAATTTACTGATGGCTGAGGATTTAAACAAAATATTCGTTAAAAGGCTTTCAAAACTGACCCAAGAAGGAAGAGAACTCCAAAGTTATGTGCGGGATCTGAAAACATCGAACTACAAGAACAAGCGCCGTAAAATCTTCACTCCCAGTGGACATGAAAATCTCTCCCGATCAGGAACCTGAGGAGATTGCTGACAGGCAAAGGAAATAAAAGCATGAATATGGCAATTTGTACTTAGAGCTTAGAGATGATGAGACTGAGAGTACAGTAGAGATAAATAGGCCTTGTTCTCATCATACCATTTCTTCAATGTCATTTCGTCAATCACATGTCAAAATATTTGGAGTTAGTCTCTAAGGTGGAGGGAGAGGGGGAAGGGGACTGGGCACATTTTACCCCTGGGAACATTTGCATTGCTATTAATGAGATATTTTATGATTTTATTGTTCCAAACTAGCAACCGCCTCCCTTCTGTTATGGTGGTATGCCCGGGATGCACGGTAGACCGGGTCCCCCTGGGTTACCAGGCCGTGATGGACGAGATGGTCGAGAAGGAGCTAAAGGAGATCAGGGAAGCCCTGGGAAGACTGGACCTCAGGGACCTCCTGGTGTTAAGGGTCCTGCTGGTGTAAATGGGAAGCATGGTGCTAAAGGAAAACCTGGAGTCCAGGGTCCCCCCGGTCAAAAGGGAGACCGCGGAGAGAGTGGGGCAAGTGGACTTCCTGGGACTCCAGGTCTGATGCCTTTTAAAAACTGGAAAGAGTACGCCTGGAAAAACGTGAATGACGGCAAAGACCATGGTCTGATTAAGGTGATGCTCTACATGAGATAACATTTCTTGCACAAACCAACAAGATTTTTCGGCTTTCCTTGCGCGACAACTGATGCCCGTTCCCCTTAAGGAAAACCCTAGAGAGGCACTTGATCGTTGATTTTTCTTGATGGAAACGGGCAGCTCTACACAGGCTTAATCTCGTCCTTTTCTCTCATTAGATCTCATTATACAAGTTGGCATTATGTTATATTTGTTTTTCTTCATATTATTTTCTTACGCAGGAATGCGTGTTCAGTAAGAACTTCTCTGACACTGCCCTCCACGTGGCCTGGACTGGTACCCTCAGAGTCCATAACTGCAAAAGTTGTTGCAAACGCTGGTATTTCACTTTCAACGGCGCGGAATGTTCAGCTCCTCTGCCCATTGACGGTGTTGTGTACCTGGGCAGTGTAAGCAATCATCAAGATCCTCACCGGGTTCGCCACATTGAAGGGCACTGCAACAACATCCACAAAGGAAGAGTGCGCGTGGGATTCTGGGTCGGCAATTGTCCCGGATATGGAAACTTTGATGCTCACACAGGTTGGAATTCAGTATCCCGGATCTTTGTTGAAGAAGTTCCTAAAGCTCAGGCTTAGGTCTCGAGACAAAACCTCCAATCCTGCAAGAACGCTTTAAGGGGACAATGATAATTAAGTTGCTTAATTGTAGTAATTTGGCAGATTGCTGGGATATTTAAATGGTGTGCAGTACGTGTAAGTGTATTACAATTATGCTGTTATTGAATAAAAGGCAGGATTTTTGGCACTTGAGTCTATATTTTTTCTCGTTACTTTACTTTTTTACTCAGTTTTCATTAATTGCGTTACTTTTTAACATTTTTGCTTGCCCACCTGTTCCTTGTTAGCCTTGTATATTTCCACAGAAGATTCGTCGGGGAATGAAACCCTTAAATAGCATTCACAAAATTATTAACGTTTGTAGCCTGCGTAGCTGTCGGTTTTGTTGGGGCTTCCCCATTCCCCTCGCTCCCCAACAAAACCGCCAGCTAAGCAGGCGATAGCGTTTGAGGTTTACGCTCCAAAAATGCGTGCATCAGAAGCCCTTTCGGTCAATGAAATGAAAATCGGGGGTGTAAATGTGATCTTGGGTCCGCAAAACGAGATGATGACGTCACTTGACGTGAGAAATACGTCATGATTTCTGAAGAGCCATCACCTGGGATTGGCCATCTTCAATTTAAATCGCGCGAGCTCAAAACTAATAGTAGAAAGTTAAAATGATGTAAAAATGAAGCAGCTAGGACAAAAAAATAACAATTTTTTTATTAAAAAATAATGAAATCAAAGTTTCAAGAACCGATTTTTTCGAAATTCTTATGGCTGTCATGAAAACATCAACTTCCGGAACAATTACATGTCATATCACATTATTGCTCGGGCATAGCCTCCTCCATTAAGGCATATCTCATATTTCTCAAAACCTCTTTCTCTGATTTCGCATGGGCTTTCTCTTCTTTACTAACACAGGAAGTCCGAATGCCTGTGGAGGAGGCTGTGCTAGACAAATTCTAGCAAATGTCATGACCTTTGGCGCCATTTAGTTGAACATTTAGAATGATCTACGCGGTCTGAATAGGGTTTAATGTTTATTTTTGTCCGAAAGCCTTTTCTCAACTCTCTTGGAGTGGAAAAAAAGAGGTTGCATGTATGCCTTAGTATAGCTGCGTTTAGGTGATACAACTGATAAAAACCTGAGAAGTGCCCTGATTTAGCGACAAGAAATATAAACAATCTTTATCTTAATAGTTACATTTGACAGACACATATTGTGTAAGCGTAATGATGATGCGACAGAATGAACTCGTTTCCTCGCCATTGATTGGAAAAGACTTTATCGATCTGCCTTTAATTGTGACAATCGATCAGTAACGGTTGAGTTGAAATGTCTTTTAACATATGTCGCAAAACGGCAACAAAGTTGTTGAGAAATAAAAGGTAGCTTCTGCCAGCTAATAATCTCAGAATAAATTTTGCGCACGGAAGAAGTGAGGGGTTGTGCCGGAGGGGCATTCATCGGAATCTTAAGTAACGGAAGTATATTGGCTGCTCTGTGTAAAGCTCAAAATTGAGCAAATATACTGATTTAACTGAAAAAGAGTATGGTAGTATTTGTACCTGAATACCTAATTCTGTAATTTATGAGCCTGTGCAACAACAACTTAGTCCAACTGAGGTTCATCTGCTTCAAAGGCAAAAATGCTACATTTCTCTTCCTATTCAGAAATTATCAAGAAATTCTACGGGACCAAAGGGACGAGGACAGGAACGAAAGAAGAAACTACCATTTTTCTTTTCATGCAGGGGAGAAACAAAAATCAAACATTTAACTGATCAAACTCAACGGTTGAAAGGAAACTGCGAAAGTAAATTTGCGATTTCTGTTTAGTAGCACTTGCAGTTGTATTCATCATTCTCTAATTTTGTTTATAATATAGTTAGTTGTAAAA
This sequence comes from Siderastrea radians, assembly GCA_964017195.1. Taxonomy (NCBI): domain Eukaryota; kingdom Metazoa; phylum Cnidaria; class Anthozoa; order Scleractinia; family Rhizangiidae; genus Siderastrea; species Siderastrea radians. The sequence continues at coordinate 13,523,564 of OZ024891.1, read as the reverse complement.
CTACAATGTTGAAATTTTCACTTCACTCTTCTCACAGTCGACAATTTTAATCTATCGAATTTAACAGAAGTGAAGAGCTAGTCTTTTCACTACTAAACAAGTTTTACATGATACTTGATTGCCTAAATGTCCCGTAAGGGACGGGACGTCAATTTGCTTTGCCTCCCGTAGTATCGACCTGCAGGATTGGAAACGGATGTATTGGCAATTCTTTTATCCAGCACACGTACACTACATCTGCTTAAAGCAACAGATATTTACAGATATTTAGTTTAAACCCGGGTTTAAATTAAGTTTCTGTATTAGAAAAAGGACAAGCACACTTCGACCTTGCACTGGTATAAAAGCAGTTCACTTAATTTTCATTATAACTGACAAAAATATTATGGCTTGACAGCACATGTCATCAGTCTTAGAGCTCAGGTGAGGTCCCCAAAACATTTCGGCCCCTTAATACATTTGTAAAAATATGAACAACTCATTCTACAAAGCTGTTATTCTAACATACCTATAAGATAAGTATGGTGGCCGATGACTGCCACTGCGTTTTCAAGGCACTTTTGTTCTTTTTTTAAGCAAATAAAATGCAAATAAAATTAAAATCAAATGCAAATGCAATGAAATGTAAAACAAAAAGCAAAGTGAAAATCAAAGTCAAACTCGGTTCAGATTGAAATTAAATGAATTTATAAGAGAGAATGCAAAACAAAGCTCGTGGCAACGCATGGCCATGCTAAAATCTACTTTCGTTTGAAAGTAAATTTTTCATGATAGATATTAAACTTCTAGAAAAGTTCATACTTAGAAACTTCTTTGTTTACAAGATACAGTGTGAGCTTTTGTGCCCGAAATCGGCCCGAAAAGTTTCGGGACTTTCGAGAAACACACGCCTGGTCATCGATACTTGGAGTGAAATTACTACAGATCATTCCTAGTGTTGAGAAAAAGATCAGATTGAGTGTAGACGTTTAATATAACGCGAAAATAAGGAGAAATATTTTGAGGAGAAAATACTTCGAGGAGAAAAACAACGTAACAGGAATATTTTAAGTTTAAAAATAACTTAACTTTTGTTTGCTTTAACAAACAGGAGGTTATAAAAATCTTTACTCTCATTGGCTATTGAAGCGCTATATAGCACAATGAAACTGCATGTCAGTTTATCAATAATAAGGTCATTCTTAAAACAGTTGCGATTCAAACACGTTCCTAACTCACGGTAAACAACAAAACTCGCCAAAACACGAACAAGAGTCAACAGATCGAGAAGCTAAAATTTTCAATACTAGCGAAAGTTGCTCGTCGTTTCATTCACGAAGTAGCTGTATTAACAGAAAGAAGACCATTTTCGGTGATTTCAGGTAAGGCTGTGTTCCCTTTTTTTTTTCCTGAACCACTGCGTCAAAAACTCAATCGATACGTCGTTTTAGCTGAGCGAATCAAGATTCCTATATATAAGAGATCAACCTTGCAAGATCGATCAGTAACATAAGAAGTTTTACCATAACATTCTTTCAAAAGGCTTCTCCAAATATATAGTTTGGAAAGATTGTTCTTAAATTTTGGACTGTTGCACGTTATCTCGGATAGCGATTGACCACCCTGAGACTCGGAAATAAGAACAAGCAATGCCGATACGTGTTAGCCAGACTGCACTGCGATTAAGCATCATCTAAACTTTATGCCCAGTATTACACTAAATAGTCACAGTGTTCGCTTGTTTTAAGTTCCTTTCTTTAAAAAAAGTTGGAAAAACGAGGAGTGAGGATATAAACTATTTAAAGATTCGGCTTCGAATTTATAAGCTTAATATTCAGCGAGCTCTGACTCAATTTCCAGCGTTTATTTTCCAACGTCTAAAATGCAAAACAATTAACACTCGTAATAGGGAGAAAGCTCTAAATTGGCAAAAATATCGATTGGATTGAGCGAGTTAAAAGATTCAGTTTTTATTCGACAAAAAAAAAATTAAGCGACAGTTATTTAATGTAATAACTGAATAGCTTTGTGAAAACAGTCGTAACCTAGAATGCGTTAACTTCATGAAACTCACTTCGGAATTTCCATCGATCTGATCTTTGTTTTCTCTTCTCCGCAGCATATCAGTAAGACGAAATGGCGAATACTCCGTGTAAAGTGTCTTGGGCCTTGCTATCTTTATTTCTGATATCAGTCATGGTTTTCACCGCGGCGGGCAATAAAAACGAATCAAGGGAAGCAACCGTCATACAAAACGGTAAACAACTCCGTTTCATCAGTACGAATTTTTAATTTTTTTGCGCAAAGTAAAATGACATGCACTTCCAGTTTTAATATTGATACGCACAGGCAACATGATTATGTCAAACCATGCATAAATTGAATTGTTTGAAAGTGGAAACTCTAACAAAGCTTAGGTAAGGTGAACACACACACAAATGGGTCAGTTTTTGTTCGTTAAACAGTCGACATCACTTACAGCGGAACTTTCTCTTAAACACGGAGCGATCCTATAAAAGGGAAGGCTCCGCCCCCTTGAAACGCTCGGTTGGTTCCAATCTGATTTTGTAATGGTAGACGCCGGTCACGCAGTTGATATCAAGGAGAATGTCCGTTTGTTTATCCGAACAACGAATGAATAAACCTAGACTAAAATAAGCTGTAGATACTAAATGTATAGTATACAAATACAAGTGAGCCGTCAAATCTTATTCAACTCTAAAACGTTGCAATTTATATGCAAGTCCGGTGAGGTTCTCAACTGGAGTTGGTAAACTCGAGATAAACACTGATAAACCGAGATTAAAAATTCAAATTCTGTGAAGTTACCAAAACAGCTTCCTCACCGCTCAACTATTAATAAACCAAAGTCAAAGAGTTATACAAATTTATTTCAGGACTTGAAGTTGAATATCAGTCTGTGAAGACGTAATTTGCTGGGACATTTTTCAAACCCAGCCGCAATTGCAGTTGGTTTATAATCCGTTGCAGGATTCTATGAATTATTTTGTTTATAATACTCTCACCCTTTGGGTTTCTTTCATTGGCTCGATCTTATTATATACTATTATACAGAAGTAATAGTTTCCCCGAAAAATCTGTAAAGAGTTAGACAGCTAGTTGGATTATTTTATACCTCGTTTTGTTTGCAAAAGCCGTATTCATGCGGATCGAGTTGTTTGTTATTTATCGGTTTCGGTTTGCTTTTATAGCGCCTGGTATTTCGCCTCTTGATTCTTTTCGTCTTCAGAAAATTGTCATTGCAAAAATTCGGGGTGAATCTACACGATATTTCCATTCGTGCGATTATCGAAGAATTATCCACCCATTTCGCCGAGAATAAACTAATTATTTATCTTGTTCATCGGCTACTAATTTTGCTAGTAATGCGAGAATGTTCGACTCGAAAGCACGTCCCGTTTGGTCTGGCAAGTGAGCCAATCAAATGCCTCCATCGGCACCCCTTGGGATTTGTGACTGACAGGCTGAACAGCTCAGCCTCCCTTTTGTAGGTTCGCTTCGTGTTTAACTAAGAAAAAATATGAAATGTAAACTGATTACTACGCTGACGACTGAGGACTAAAGATTGCTTTTTTTTTTTGCTACGACATCAGTTTAAAAAAATCGTTGCCAAAACGTTTCCACTCTTCAAGATCCTCTTTGTCAATATCTGTTGACTGACAGAAAAACTTGTAGTCAACAAATCTCCCCTGATCAGGAACCTCAAGAATTGCTGACAGAGAAGACATAAAAGAATGAACATGGTACACAAAGCAATTCGTCCTTATAGAGATGCTCTCATCTGACGTGATTGCAATAGTAATAAATAGACTTTACCCTTTAATATCAAATCATTTGCTGATCGTTAATCTTCCGACAGAGAACGTAGATTTATCCTCTTAGAGGCAGTGGGGGGGGGGGACATTTTACCTCTTCGTAACGCTTGCATTGCTACTTAGTAGATGTTGACATATTTGTGATGTTGTTCTTCCAAACTAGCAACCGCCTCCCTTCTGTTATGGCGGTATTCCAGGCATGCATGGCAAACCAGGTTCTCCTGGGTTACTAGGCCGTGACGGACGAGACGGCCGAGAAGGAGCTAAAGGAGATCAGGGAAGCCCAGGGAAGATTGCACCCCAGGGACCTCCTGGTGACATGGGTCCTGCTGGTGTAAATGGGAAGGATGGTGCGAAAAGAGAACCTGGAGTTGCACCCGCTGCAGGGGCACTTGGAAGTAGCAAATCCCTAAGGTCACTGTAATGATCCACCATGTTGGAGTTTGCCCAACCCAGATGACTCGCAATAGATTCTTTTGAAACTCCGAGTAAAGAAAGGGTTATAGAGCAACCACTCCGAGAACTATGCGGAGTTTCGCCCTCATCACTATTGATAGCACGAAGATATGACTTCAATCTGTTATGAACTGCCAAACCCACAAACGGGTCCTCAAGAACACTATTTCCTTTGGTGGCTCGAAATAAATATCCTTTACTAAGGTCTATTCTTAAAAGCTTAGAAATTGACAAATAACGCTCAAAATTACGAACGGGGCACACAACCTGGTTATCGCAACGCTTGACTGCAAACGTGTTAACAGAATCTCCACGTAATGTTTTCCCAAATGTATGATTAAATAAAATACCTGAAGATTGAGGGAAAAACAAAACTTCCCTAGACAAAACCCTTCCTAGATCTGAAGAACGGTCCCCAGAGAAAAAATCAACAGAGAAAAAGCAAAGATCTCTACTAAGTAAATACAAAAAAATGGGAGAAATCTCTGGGGCTCGAAGCTTAAACACTATGTGTTCCACCAAACGTTGTAACTTATGCAAGAATAAAGGAATTGACTTCTTAGGGCAAACCCTAGCCTGAGCTTGCTCTTCTTTAATCAATCTTAAGTAATTCTTAATTGAAGGGTGCGAAACGGGGTTATCTATCCCCAACCTATCGTCCCATTCCCCACCCAATCCAGCCTCTGTAAAAATAGCGTGAAGCTTTCCGATGAGACTGTCTACCGTTCCAGCGGATAATCTTGAAGGACATTTACAAGAAGAAGCCTTTTGCTGGCCTAACTCCGGACAGGGAGTCTGATGTACTTTAGTGCGACCCGACTTGTCTTTCCATATAAGAAACTTCAAGATGTCCGAAGAAGAGGCAGAAGGGAGAAGCTTGGGAATGGGTAGAGCTGCAAGAAAACTCATGAGTTCTCTTTGAAGAGACGTTTTCTGCTTTTCGTACGGTTTAGCTGACTTGGTCCGCTTGAGCTCGGCAAGTCTGTCATTAATGGACTTGAGATCAACACTTATGGACGAAGAAGAGTCTGGAGTGGGTATAAATGCTTTCCTGAATCCACACCTCTGGCAAAAGTTGTATGTGTCATCATTAAGGTACGCACACTGCGAGCAAGGGATAGCCGGTCTCCAAATCCGGGGCCGACGATTCTAAATGTGGCAAAGAGGACCAAAATATAAAACACACTTGGGCACCCTAAAAACTAGTAGAACCCACTGCAATGGGCGAGTAACAAAATTTTCAGAGGAGGACGGAAAAAGTAAGACGCCCGATTCACCTTTCCTACCGAGCGTAAAATGCTCCTGGGCATGGGCAAATAACACTGGCCACCAAAATGGAAGAGGGGAGACTCGCGGGACGACTATACTAAAGCTAACTTCCGACTTAAACAGGAACTTTAGCACTGGACCAATGAGGGTAAACGGGGGGAAGACGTAAGCATTCTCAGAGCAAGCGATGGACTGGGCAAACTGTTAACCCCAGAAGACTGAGGAGTGAAAGACGGAATAAAATGCTTAAGAGGGCGCCCCTGGAGATCAACCTGTGTGTTAGAGTCCAAAGACATAAGATCTATAGAGTGAGGACCAAAATGCCGCTCCACACGTCGCCAGGACTCCTCAGAAAGCATACAATCTTTGTCGGAAAGTTGCCTGGAAGGGGCGTCAGCAGGGTTGGATCGAGAAGGAACAAACTGGAAGAAGAGATGTGAATTGGAAGCAAGAGCTGTTTCGTGTAACTCTTTGAGCGTATCGTTGAGCAATTGGTTCTTTCCACCTTGACGTTGCCAGGACTGTAAGACGGCCAACAAATCGACGTGAACATCCATACGCGTGTTGCAGACTGAAGATATCCCTGCCTTTAAGACATTGACAAGAGCACGAGCTTCTTTGACTACAATCGGAAGATGCAGCATTTCTGGCTTCCAATAATCACGGGTCTTGAAAGGCGGACTGCCAGGGATGCTAATAATACCCCCCCATGCAAAGTCTGAAGCATCACTAAAGACCTTGAGGCAAACGTGGTACAGCCATGGAAGATGACCTTCCCAGGAATCAAGAAAACGCCAATATTCGATTTCCTTTTTGAGATCACCAGCAACTTGGATTAAACGGGACGATTTAAGAAAACCAACAGTAGCACGATAGATCTCCCTAGCAAAGAGCCGGGCCGCCGGAACAGCGATACAGAAAGACGAAATTTTGCCCGCCAAACGTTGAAGAGTTTTAATAGATACTGTCCGGTTGGATAAGACATGTTCTCGTAATACTGCGAATTTCTCTTTCTTGTCTGCTGGCAAGATAAATGCGCACAGTTCAGAATTGACTAGAAATCCAAGGAATTTGACAATGCGAGAAGGGATAAGCGTGGACTTTGAAAGACCCAGAAAATAACCTAACGAAACAAGAACTGCAGCGCAAATAAACACAGCCGCCTCAGCGAGCTCAAAGTCAGACCATGTAGGGGAAACGGCAAGTGACGCGTTGGAAACTGTAAGCTGTCCGACGTGCCTGTCGTCGATATACTGGCTGCATGGGACTCCAAGAGATCTAATGTAACTTGTAGCAGCGAGGCCAGTTGTGTGGTACAAGTAGGCACTAGCCTTCCAGCCGAAGGGGATTGTACGGAAAACAAAATACCAGCCTTGCCACTCCAGGCCAAAAAAGGTGTAACTATCTTCAGAGAGAGCGACATGGTCATACCCACTCTTATCATCCAACGTCGTTTGAAAATGAAACTTTCCCACGTACCTAGGGAGGTCGGAAATGTAATGGAGTTTCAAAGGTAACTCCTTTATCCACAAATTTAAGAAGCGCTCGTCATGGCACATTCTTGGCTTAGATGGTTCGACTGTAATGGGCATAACGAGGTGAAGAGGAGAAACCGAGCCAACCCTTCCCCAAATAAAAAGGGAGCCATTTCTTAAGCGATGCATGATGGTGTCGGAAATAAACCGCTCAAATCCGATGCAAGACTTATTGTTAGCGAATACCATCTTTGGAGGCGTAGCAGAATCATAGAACAAACCTTGAAAATCCCCCCGGAATGGGACAAAGAATTCTTTAACATTATCCTTGTGTCTGATGTAATGCAAGACCTCCTGCTGTTTAGAATAAGAACCCAAAACTTTTTCCCATTCTCTGACATGTCTGTGAATTTCTCGGGCTACAAAGCTTTCTGGATCTCTAAACAGGACATCTTTAGCCGAGGCTTTAGCTGAACATTGAGAAACTAACACTGGAGACGGCGTCAGGGTTGCTACGCTTTGGGGCTCACCCCTCCAATCACACCAACGAACCCACATGGGACAAGAAACAGCGTCTTCTGGACAAAAGTGGAAGGGTTTGAGCCGCTTAGGACAGCTCTAGAAAAGAAAAGAAACAAAATGGGAGAAGTAAGACCCCAAAGCGAAGCAACCCCGAAATACCCCGTCCAGGGACAGAGCAACAAAGGATATTATATAATCCCTTCGAGGGAGCTTCGCCAGAAGTCCACCCGGAAAAGTGGCGAGACGCGAACGAACAAAATGAGTACAAATAATAAACAAAATCGTGAAAACAAATACAAGTCAGCAACAAATAATCTTTATTTCACACTCTGGTACAGACAAAAGGAAGACGTTAACGACCATTCAAATCAGGACAATTCCTAACAAAATGTCCTGTCTTCCTGCATTGAAAACACCTTCCCTGCATTGGGGCTCTACGCCTTCCTCTAAAAGCCCGAAAATTTCAAATGTGAAACGTGAGGTGTCTTTGTAATAGAATGATTCAAATGCAAATTTATTTGAATTTTAATAACGGTCATTGCTAGGTAAAGATAAAAAATAATTTTTGGTGAGGAAATGTCAACAAATCACCGTGGTGTAGTGGAGTAGCAGATGGACAGCTAAACCAAAGGTAAGACGAAGAGTGAGAGTTCGAGTCTGACTGAAAAAAAGAAGAAGAAAAACCGGGAAGGGTCTGGGTATAAGAAACGTAGAGGAAAAGAGGAGAAACGGAAAAGAAAGAGGGAAAAACGGAGCGCGGAGAGAGAAAAAAAGGCAGACGCAACTAAATCCATTTTTATTGGAAAAGTAAGTAGTAATTATCAATGTATATATTCAAGGGCCATTGTCTTAAAAAACAATAGATCACATGCATAATTAATTTATTCTGCATGCATAATGAAGTATGGGGCTGTAGGGAAATCTTTCTCGAAAAACCAGCGAGGCGCACTTGCTCCAACGCTAACATCCAGCAAGACACACTCGATAAAACGCTGTCATCCCGCGAGACACACTCGCGATAACGCTGACAACCAACGAGACACACTCGCTATAAAGTTAACAACCAGCGAGACACACTCGCTAAAAAGAAAGAACCAGCGAGACACACTCGCTAAAACCGTCTAACATTCCGTCTAACCGTCTAACATTCAGCGAGACACACTCGCTATAACTGCCTAACATTCAGCGAGACACACTCGCTATAACCGTCTGACATTCAGCGAGACACACTCGCTATAACCGTCTAACATTCAGCGAGACACACTCGCTATAGCGCTAACAACCAGTGAGACACGCCCGCATGAACAGCGTAACACCGGCGAGACAAACTCGCGAATACGCCAAAATCTAGCGAAACAATCTCGCTAAAACACTAAATCCGGCGAGACAAACTCTTAGAACGGCTAAAATTCGGCGAGAGTAACTGGCAAGAGCAGCTAAGTTCGGAGAGGCAAACTCGCAAATTTGGAAAACTAGAAGACACAAATCCCGTGAGACAGCCTAGCAAAAAAAACAGCTAAAAATCCGGCGAGACAAATTAAAATCAAAGTGTAAGCGAGACAAACTCGCTATAACGGGAAACTAAAAGAACGCGACAGTTGTGCAAGAAACCAAAAGCTAAAAATGTAACGAGACAAAATCGCTAAAAAGAACAACTACAAATAGCATACCACAAGGTTTAAGGACGCTAAAACTGCGAAAATCAGTGCAACAACGAAACAAACACACCTAAGCCTAGCCACGCGCGGTAACGAACTCGTAATAACAATAAGTACGATAAAAGGGGAAACTGTAAAGGGAACAAAAAAGCACCCACCATTTCGGTACCCAGTTCTGCGGGCTGAACGGGACCGACAGCCTGATCTTGGTTAGCCACAGCGTCATTTTGTTGAGCCTGAACCGGCGGGTCTTCTTGGGGAGCTTGACCATCAAGAGCTTGAATGACAGCTGCGTTGTCGACGACAGCAGGAACCTGTTCCGCCATGGAAAACTAGAGAAACGGGGCAGCGATGAACACACGCAAAACGAAAGGAAGCGAAGCAGGCAACGTCGCATTCGAAGACAGTACACGGAGAAGCGAGTCTTGAAGTCCTTATAACTGACTGGAGGAATGTGGTTACGTAATACGTCCCCACGGATCCAGAACTGCACGCTGAATGCGTGAAAAGAGAGATAAAGGGGGCATTGTATACCAGTCCCCCAGGGAAAATATGACGGTGTTGTACACAGGCTAGAGGGGGTGTCAGTAAAACACGGGGTCGGGGTCGGGGTCAGGGTCCATTGTTCTTTTGTTTCGTTTTTGGTTTTATGTTTTGGTTAGGGCAAAACAAAAGAAAACGAAACAAAAGAACAATGGACCCCGACCCCGACCCCGACCGCGACCCCGACCCCGACCCCGTGTTTTACTGACACCCGGCTAGAGGATCATATAAACTTACTGGGTGATACATTTTTCATTATGATTTAAAAAGCTGTCCAATTACAAAATTTAAACTCAAATTTAAAATTTTGTTTATGTTATATTTATTTTTCTTCATATTTGTTTACTACGCAGGAATGCGTGTTCAGGAAGAACTTCTCTGACATTGCCCTCCATGTGGCCTGGACCGGAACCCTAAGAGTCCATGGCTGCAAGAGTTGTTGCAAACGCTGGTACTTCACTTTCAATGGCGTGGAATGTTCAGCTCCTCTGCCCATTGACAGTGTTGTGCACTTGGGCACTTTAAGCGTACTTCAAGATCCTAGCCGTGTCCGCCACATTGAAGGGCATTGCAACAACATCCACAAAGGAAGGGTGCGCGTGGGATTCTGGGTCGGTAATTGTCCTGGGAATGGAAACCATGACGCAGGTTGGAATTCAGTTTCCAGGATCTTTGTTGAAGAAGTTCCTAAGGCTCAGGCTTAGATCTCGAGACAAAACCTCCAATCCTGGAAGAACGCTTTAAGGAGACAATACCGAATTGTCTGTGCCTCTTTTTCAAAGGGAGGCCTTGTGCAAAACCTTTCATATGAAAATGGGTTTTATCTGCATGTGAATGAAAACTCATTTTCATATGAAAGGCTATGCATCAAGACTCGCTTTGAAAAAGAGGTACAAGACAACTCGGAAATGGCCTATTATGATAAATTTGACGTGTAATTTGAAGTGTATGACAATTATGCTGTTATTGAATAAAAAGCAGGATTTTTGACCCTTTAGTCTTTCTTTTTCTCGTGACTTTCGTGGCTTTTTCAAATCAGTTATCATCGATTAGGGTACACTTTAACATTTTTTCTTGCCTGTTCATCGTTTGCCTTCTCATTGCCAGACATTTGGGTCAAAATGGCGGACGCGCGTGCGCGTTGCGTCGTTAATGGCGGCGGAATCGTGTGAGATAATGTATGGGATTTCAACAAAAATCCGAAATAAAACAAATACGAGTTAGAATATTCCCTAGCTCCGACTCGATACATATTCAGTAGGGGTTAAGCTATACTTCTAACATAAAAACAATTCACAAACCATTCGTCTACTTACTTCCCGCGATGTTCGATGTTCGAGGCTCCAAAGCTATAGCCATTACTATAGTTTCCCTCAAAATATGGCGTAATCCATGCCAAATGCTCGTCGATTTGAGGAAAAACCCTTGAAGTGGTCATCTAGCTCCGACTCGCATTAAATACAGGGAAGTTCGATGTACGCAAATCGTCCATAAAAAGAGACATTTCTTGCCAATAAGATACTTCCAAGAGCGCTTGAAAATTGTATATTTTTTCTTCGTCGAGTCTGTGATCTGTGACCATCTTTGAGAACGCAGGAGAAGGGAAAACACTGAAGTAAAACCTCTTCGAAACCTCCAAACTGTCGCCATATTTGTTATTGTTCTCCAGCAATGTTTGTCGGTATATAAACCAGTTCCAGATCCCCTCGTTCTAAACAAGATGCCTTGAATAAATTTTTTTCTCGAGCGAAAATTAAACCAGATCGGGAAGACTTGCATAGTATCTCCCTTCAACTTTTTTTCAAGTACAAGAAATAGCTCTTTTTATGGACGATTTGCGTACATCGAACTTCCCTGTATTTAATGTGAGTGAGAGCTAGTTGACCGCTTGAAGAATTGTTCCTCAAATCGACGAGCATTTGGCATGGATTTAATACGCCATATTTTTGTAATGCGAGTGGGAGCTAGCTACATTTTCCAAAATGTCTGACATCCCTGAACCCTCTTTTTTTCCGGTCTTCTTACCTTCAGAAAAAATATCTTGGGAAAAGAAAACGAAAAAACCAAAAAAATTTTGAGCCTTAGTCGGCCCGCTACCCCGGGATTCTGTTGTTTCTTGGTGTTATACAAGATACCGCTGACAGTTGTTAGCGGGCTCGAAATGTCCGCGATTTCTGGTGATGATTGATTTCTACGGAAGACTGATTCGTCCGAGAAAGAAAAGAACCCTTAAATAGCATCCACAAAATTGATCACTTTTGAGGTTTATGTGCCCAAAATGCCTGTATTAGGAGCCCTTGCGGTCAACGAAATAAACTGAAAATTGGAGGTGTAAAGCGAGATCTCATTCTCGTCATCAGAATCACCTGGTCCTCTTGGCCGCAGGCGCCTGGGCATGAGGATGGTGAGATCTCATGAGGTTCGCATAACGAGATGATGACGTCACTTGGTGAGGGTATTACGTCACGACTTCTAAAATCACAAGTTCGATTTCTCCTAAATCTTAAGGTAGCAATTTTTTATTTAGAAAACAATGAAATCAGACGTTTGAAGAACGCAATTTTTCAGAATTCGTATGGTTACCATGAAAACATCAACAAAAACAAGCCCGAACTATACCAAATATAAAATTCTGGAAAATGTCATGACCTTTGGTGCAATTTGAATGAACACACATGATCCACTCAGTATTATTAATGTTTATTTTTGTCCAAAAGCCTTTTTTTGTGCTTTCGTATAGATTGGAGAAAAGAGTGTGTATGCCTCAATATGGCATGGTGTGTTTATGAGATACAGCTGAACAAAAAATAACTGCCCTGATTTTTAAATAAGCTACCATTTTCTCGAGAGTTTTATTAGATCAATTTTATAATCAAATTGTGTTCGCGAAAAAACGATAGAAGATAGTGAGCTAAAATAACATTACGTCCGTCCACGGATGACTTAATGAAAGAGGTTCTATTTGATTTTGTGACAATGAATCAGTAACGGTTGAGTTGAATTGTCTATTAATATATGTAAGTAAAGTAAGTAAGTAAGTAAGTAAACTTATGTCGCGAAATGGCGCCCAAAACGTTATTGAGAGATAGAAGGTGGCTGCTTCCAGCTAACAATCTCAAAATAAATTTTGCGCCCGGAAAGAGTGAGGGGTTATGTAGCTCACTCATCGGAACCTTACATAGAACTGTCCAGTCCAAAACTTAAAAACGTGATTTTGGTTCAATTTCAAATACCTCATTGCAATGAAATTACAGTTACTTGATTTTCGAAAATTTCGCTTGTTGTTTTAATGTTGACAAAGTGAGAACGTGGATATGGGAAATTCGCTTATTTATAAACTGATCCCTAAAATAGTAAAAATCGTTCTCCTTTTTCCAGCCCAAATTAGCAATTCTCTCATGATTTCCTGTTTCAGACGAAATATACCCTATTTATGACTAATACAGCCACAATGTAAACCCTAATTCAGACCAAAACGGCTCAAAAATTGTACTCATTGATCAGCCTTAAAAATCAGTTCTATAGTCAAGTGATCTTCCCACCCCGGACCCTGATATCAGCCTTCGAGATTCAATATGGGACATTTGAAAACTAAAATGCTCTATTAATTTTGTAATCCTAGTTGATGACAGATATCTATCTGCAAAAAGCTTGACAAATCTACACAATTTACAAATGCGCAATTTGACCGATTTACATAAGTCATGGACAATGCAATCTCAATATTACGGCGTTTTGTCTTTGTTCATAAACACTTGACGCAAAAAGCCAACCGGGCCGTTAAGCCACCTTAATGTGGCGCTACACCAAAAGAACAAAAACAGGCATATTTTGTTTGCTGGACGGTCAATTATCGTACATTGGAAGAATGCCTTCCGAGCTCTGAATGGTGATTAATTTGTGCCTTTCGTTAAAAGCGTATTAGTGCTAATTACTTGGTCTTTTTTTATTAATATTACGCGTCTTTCATTTATTGAGCCGTTCCCGCCACATGGGTGATTCATAAGACCAATTCAAACATACCTTAAGGCTTGTTTAACTGTTTCATGAATAATCGTCATTGTTAAGCACGAGTATGAGTTTTTCGTGATCACAAGAAAGACTCACAGCGGTTTGGTTTAGTTTATCTCGCGAATAAGTGAAGTTTTATCGTGATCATGTAGGATTTTAATTTGTTTACAAAGAATTGACGTTTTCCGGTACTTTGCTAGGAACAATTCAAACTCAACAATGGTGCAAAAGAGCAAACATATTTGATCTTTCGAGTGTCACTATGGAAAGCCATAGGTTGTTGAGAAGATGTACATCACAATGTCTTTTATTGAATAATAATAAAAAAGATCAGGAACTCAATGTCAAAATTAAACAAGATTCAACAATTTCGTCGAGCACGAGTGGTTTGTTGTTTACAAGACCCCTGTCAAGTTCCGCTAAGCAACGGTCGAAACCGCTAGCTTTACACTCGCGTCCGAAAACGAGCCTTCCGAATTCACTTGGCGCGAGAAGCAAGATAAGTAACGCAGAGGAGAAGAACGCAAGACAGTCCAAAACGAAACCTTCCACGCCGACAAGGACCTCCGTTCCGTCTCTCCGCAGACAATCGAGTTATTTTAGCTTGCAGAGCATTCAGTTTTCCTTGTCTGTGGACCAATCGAGCAGGCGTTTTGCTGGAAATGCGAATGGTTCAGTCGCAGTAGTTTCATGGGCCTGGTGACTTTGATTGATGAGGAGGAAAGAGAAAAGAGACGACAACTGGTAATGTGTTATGCTATTTGCCCGAGGGAAGGAAAGAGAATGTTATCTCATTCACATCCATTTGAATGGTCACACGCCAGGATTTGATCCACCGGCTCAAATGTTAGAACCGGCACCTTGCAAAGCATATGAACATCATCTCAAAAAATTGCTTATTCAAGACATTTTAATTTTACATACTCCAAGGTTATAACTAGTTATAGCCACCTTTTAAGACATAAAGAACTGCTCAGTAGCTTTTATTTGAATGATCACAGTTTAGAATTTGTCCCACAGTCTCAAAAGTTAGAACCACCTTGTAAAACATATAAACAGCACCTCCAACCATTGCTTATTAAAGAGATTTCATTTGAATGGTCACATGCCCTTCAGAATTTCAGAATTTTAAAGTTAGATTCACCTTTTACAACATAAGAGACAGTACCACATGAAAAGTACTGCTCAGTAGCTTTTATTTGAGTGATCAGACTTAAGGATTTCATCCGCAACTCAAAAGGTATAGCCACCTTTCAAGACATAATAAACAACATCACAGGAAAGTGCTGCTCAGTAGCTTTTATTTGAATGATTATAGACTTCAGGATTTCATCCACAGAAGCAAACGCTAGGACCACCTTTTACATCATAACAAACGGCATTATATAAAAGTACTGCTGAATAGCTTTCACCTGAATTGTGATAGTCTATCTAGAATTTAATCCACAGACTAAAAAGTTAGAACTGCTTTGCCACATTTGACAGCTTTGCTTGTGATGGTGAAACGATTTGACTGTGGATACGCATACAAGACCGCTTCGAATGCCAATTGGTTAAATTTTGGCATTCAGTCAAACGTGGCGCTGACTATTTTGCATGGGAATTTTCCAAAATACTGGATACAAGACTTATACCCATTTACGATACACAAACCAAAACACTATTTTTTTGTTTCACTTTTTCACAGTTTAGTCGAAATCAGAAAGGAACATAAAACCGACTTTAGAAGCTTACCTAAACGCGGAAGTAATGTGGCTACTCTGTGTAAAGTCTAAAATTGAGTAGATATCCCGATTTATTATTCAACAAATTGTCACTATGCCCATATATGGTAAGGAAGCCCTCAATACCTGTCATCCGTACATGACAGATATCCTGCGATATACGTAAATGACCATATTTGGAAGTGCACTGCAAGATTTCTTTCATTGTGTTTGGCGGACATTTTGAAAAGCGAGGCAGTTTTAGCAGTGTTCTCCGGAAATTTTAACTCTCTGGAAGAAACTTTCCACGATTAAATGCTCACAAAAAGTCAACAAGTATTTGCTTCAGCTCACAAAGATATCCAGAGGTTGACTTGGAATTTTCATAGTGAGAACTCAACCAAGAAAATGGTATTGCGAACGAAGCAGCACACTTGCTCACGGAAAGTTGTAAAGTTGAAAAGACTTTAATTCACAGGAAGAGAACTTATTCTCGGTAGGGTAGCAGTATTTTTTTTATTCTGTCTTCTCATTTCCAAACATGAGTTTGTAAATATATGTCTTTCTTAAGTGAACGGTATTAATCTTCGATTTCTTGAAGTTCTGTTTTGATTTTTATTGTAGTGTTGCTAGCTTTTAGCGTTTTCATCATAGAACCATAGTTTTTCTCGTTATGAAAATGGTAGTCGATGAGAATTTGTTGAATAATAAAACAATTATCCTGCTCAATCTTGCGGAATATCCCCTGATTTAGCCAACTCGGCCTACGACCTCGTCGGCTGAGTATCAGGTGATACTCCGCGCGATTTCGCAGGATAATTGTTAATTAACGGAGAAGTGTTTGGCAGTATTTGTACCAGAAATTCTCATTCTGTAATTTATGAACCTGCGCTACATTCAACAACAACTAAGTACAACAGAGATTCATCTGCTTCAAAGGCAAAAATGCTTTATTTTATTTTCCATTCAGAACTAAATTCAGCCAATTCTACGGAGCGGAGGCAGAGGGACGAGGACGGAAACTAAGAAAGAAACAATCATTTTCTCTTGCAAAGTAAGAAACAAAAAAATTTTTCATACAAATTAAACTTAACAGTCGAAAGGAAACTGCGAAAGGGAATTTGCGATTTGGCTTTTTATTAAGTTTAGCATCACTCGAATGTGAATTCATCATTCTTTAATTTTTTTTATTGCATATAGTTAAATTTTAAAACCAAAACTGTTAAAAATTTCACCACAAACTCACTGGTACAGAAAGTCGACAATTTTAATCTATCTCAAATTTAACAGAAATGAAGAGTCTTTTGACTACTAAACAAGTTTTACATGACACTTGATTGCCTAAGTGTCTCGAATAATATTACTGGCATTTGTATTTCTAGCCTAAATAAAAACGACGTCAATTTGCTTTGCCTTCTATAATATCGACCTGCACCCGGATTTAAAACGGCTTTATTTGTAAATTTTTTATCCAGTGGACTTAATTAGCCGAGTTGTGAAAATACATCTACGTGTACAAACTCATCAGTCAATTTATATTTTAATATGTATTCAAGGGAGTAACTTTCTGCCAAAGACACAAAAAATTGATAGACGTTTATTTAGTTTAAACTAAGTCTTTATTTGAAAAAGGACAAGCACACTTCAACCTTGCACCGATGTAAAAGCACTTCACTTAACTTTCATGGTAACTGACAAAAATATAATGGTATAGTAGCTTAGATGAGGTTGCTAGAAATTAATTATGCACATAATTAGACATGAACTCCACCGTGACCTGGAACACGGCATTTAGCTTAGTAGTTTAGACTACAGATAATCGAAACTTGTGGTAAAATTATTACCGATAAGTGAGTGTCGAGATATCGATTAGATTGAGTATAGATCTTTAATATAACGATAAATTGCGGAGAAATATTTTGAGGAGAAAATTTTCAAGAATAGATCGTTTAAAACAACGTAACGGGGTTATTCTGAGTAGAAAAATAACTTAAGTAACGTTTGTTTGCTTTAACGAACAGGAAGTCATAAAATCCATTCACTCTTACTGGCTATTGAAACGGTATAACACAATGAAACTGTCAGTTTAACAATAATAAAGTCACTCTTAAAACAATTGCAATTCAAACACGTTCCTTACTTAAGGTAAACAACAAAACTCACCAAAACACGAACAAGAGTCAAGAGAAAAGCTTAAAATTTTCAATGCTAACGAAAGTTCCTCAAAGTTCATTTACAGCGTTTTGTTCACGAAGTGGCTGCAACAAGAAGGACACCTTTTTCCGAGATTTCGGTAAGGCCGTTTCAGCTGAGCGAATCAAGATTCCTGTAAAAGATAACCTTGCTAGTTTACTTGTAAGATCGGTAACATAAAAAGTTTTACCAAAAATATTCGTTCAAAAAACGTCTCCAAGTATGTAGTTTGGAATGATTGTTCTTATATTTTGGACAGTTGCGCGTTTTCTCGGAAAGCGATTGACCACCCTAACACTTGTAAATAAGAACAACCAACGCCGATACGTGTTAGCCAGACTGCACCGTAATTAACCATCATCACTGCGACTTTATGCCCAGTATATATATTACACTAAATAGTCACAGTTTTCGCTTGTTTTAAGTTCCTTTCTTAAAAAAAAGTTGGGAAAAACGAGGAGTGAGGATGAAGTATTAAATAAAACGGCTACGAAGCCAGCGACCTCTGATACAATTTCCAGCGTTTATTTACCAACTTATAAAATGCAAAACAACACTCGTAATAGGGCGTAACCTCTAAAATTGGCAAAAAATATCGATTCGGTTTGTAGCTGTAGCAACAATCATTGGAAAGAGCGGGTTAAAAGATTTAGATTTTTTTAGACAAAAAAAAAAACAAATGACGCGACAGTTATTTAACGAAATAACCGAATAGCTTTGTGGAAACAATCATAACCTAGAATGCGATATAAGTTCATGAAACTCACCTCGGAATTTCCATTGCTCTGATCACTGTTTTCTTTTCTCCGCAGCGCATAAGTAAGACGAAATGGCGAGTACTCGGTGTAAAATATGTCTGGCCTTGCTATCTTTATTTGTGATGTCAGCCATGATTTTTGCAGCGGCGGCCAATAAAACGGATCAATTGAAGCAACCGTCATACAAAATGGTAAACCACTGCGTTTCATCAGTGAAAATTTTAATTTTTTGCGCAAAGTACAATTATGACACTTTTAATTTCAAATCTTGACAAGCATAAGCAACATGCAATGATTATATCAAAACGTAGATCAATTGAATGGTTTCAAGTGGAAACGTAAAACAAGGCTTAATTAAAATGAACACACGCATACACCCCAAAACACTGGTTCAGTTCTTACTTTGTTTTTGTTTAACTGTTTCTTAACTAAGAAAGCATCTGAAATTTGAATTTGCAGATGGCTGAGGATTTAAATAAAACATTAGTTAAAAATTAAGGCTTTAAAAACTGACCTAAAATGGAAGAGAACTCCAAAGTTATGTGCGGGATCTGAAAACAACTACGTACAAGAACTAGCGCCGTAAAATATTCACTCCAAACCGGACATCAAAATCTCGCCCGATTAGGAACCTCGAGAAATTGCTAACACAGGGAATATGGCAATTCACACACATGAATATGGCAATTCGTACTTAGAGATGATGAGATGAGAGTACAGTAGAGATAAAAAGACTTTGTTCTCGTCATATACCATTTGTTCAATGTCAATTCGTCAATCACATGTCAAAATACTTGGAGATAGTCTCTAAGGGGGGGAGGGAGGGGAGGGGCACATTTTTTCCCTAAGGGCCTTTGCATTGCTACTTATGAGATTATTGATGATTTTATTGCTTCAAACTTAGCAACCCCCTCCCCTCTGTTACGGTGGTATGCCCGGTATGCACGGTAGACCGGGTTCTCCTGGGGTACCAGGCCGTGACGGACGAGATGGCCGAGAAGGAGTTAAAGGAGATCAGGGGAGCCCTGGGAAGACTGGACCTCAGGGACCTCCTGGTGTCAAGGGTCCTTCTGGTGTAAATGGGAAGGATGGTGCTAAAGGAGAACCTGGAGCCCAGGGTCTCCCTGGTAAAAAAGGAGAGCGTGGAGCGAGTGGGGCAAGTGGACTCCCTGCGACTCCAGGTCTGATGCCTTTTAAGAACTGGAAAGAGTGCGCCTGGAAAAACGTGAATGATGACAAAGACAATGGCCTGATCAAGGTGACGGTCTACATGAGATAACTCTTCTTGCATAAACCAACAAGACTTTTCGGCTAGCTTGTTCGACATAGGTCTGATATATTTCTCTCTCTCTCTCTCTCTCTCTCTCTCTCTCTGTCTGTCTCTCTGTCTCCACGTTGCCTCCTTTTATTCAGGCGAATTATTTCTCACGTTATATTTACTGTCAGTTTTGTCTTCATGTTAATTTATTTTGCAGGACTGTGTGTTCACCAAGAACTTCTCTGACACTGCCCTTCATGTGGCCTGGACGGGTGCCCTGAGAGTCTATAACTGCAAAGGTTGTTGCAAACGCTGGTACTTCACTTTCAATGGCGCGGAATGTTCAGCTCCCCTGCCCATTGATGGTATTGTGTACTTGGGCAGTGTAAGCAATCATCAAGATCCTCACCGGGTCCGCCATATTGAAGGGCACTGCAACAATATCCACAAAGGAAGAGTGCGCGTGGGATTCTGGGTCGGCAATTGTCCCGGATATAAAACCTTTGATGCTTACACAGGATACAATTCAGTGTCCCGGATCTTTGTTGAAGAAGTTCCCAATGCTCAGGTTTAGGTCTTAAGACAAAACCTCCAATCCTTCAAGAACGCTCTTAAGGGGACAATGGTAATTAAGTTGCTTAATTGTAGTAATTTGGCAGATTGCTGGGATATTTAAATGGTGTGCAGTACGTGTAAGTGTATTACAATTATGCTGTTAGTGAGTAAAAGGCAGGATTTTTGGCACTTCAGTCTATCTTTTTTCTCGTTACATTACTGTTTTTTTTAAACTCAGTTTTCATTAAATAGGGTACTTTTTAACATTTTTGCTTGCCCACCTGTTCCTCGTTAGCCTTGTATATTTCCACAGAAGATTCGTTGGGGAATGAAATGAACCCTTAAAAAGTATCCATAAATAAATAACGTTTGTAGCCTGCGTGTTTGTTGCCTGCGTAGCTGGCGGTTTTGTTGGGGTTTCCCCATTCCCCTCGCGGCTTTACCGTTCGCTCGCACTCGCTCCCCAACAAAACCGCAAGCTACGCAGGCTATAACTTTTGAGGTTTACGCTCCAAAAATGCGTCCATCAGAAATTTCTTCGGTCAATGAAATGAAAATCGGAGGGTGGAAAGTGCGATCTTTGATCCGCAAAACGAAATGATGACGTCACTTGACGTGAGAAATACGTCGTGATTTCTGAAGAGCCATCATCAGGGATCGGCCATCTTTAATTTAAATCGCAAGCTCAAAACTAATAGTATAAAGTTAAAATGATATAAAAATGAAACAGCTAGGACAAAAAAATTAACAATTTTTTTAAATTAAAAAACAATGAAATCAAAGTTTTCAAGAACCGATTTTTCCAGAATTCTCAGAATTCTTATGGCTGTCATGAAAACAACAACTTCCGAGAACAATCACATGTCATACCAAATTATTGCTAGACATAGCCTCCCCACAGGCATATCTTAAATCTCTCATAACCTCTTTCTCTGATTTCGCATGGGCTTTCTCTTCTTTCCTAACACAGGAAGTCCGAAGTACGAGAGATGAGGGCCCACAATAGGGTTCTCAGATCCCGCCATCCCGCCTATTTTTTCCTGTTAATCCCGCCATCCCGCCCTTCTTTACGTCGAAATACCGATCCCGCCTGAATTTTTAAATAGTTTTCTACTTTGATGAGGAAAATCTGACATACGTTTATTCAATGGATAGACGACAAGTAAACATATCTTTATGGTCGATCTAAAATTAAACATCGCCACTATAAATGACCGTAAAAAGTTTTTCGTTTGTTTTCTTCTGTTCTAGACCTGTTTTACCGTTTTCTTGTCCAGGTATGAGTGAAAGGTAAAAATTGACAAAGATTGCTTGCTACGATATCGGCTCGGTCCTTCCTTTTTTTTGGAAGACAACCTACTGAGTATGTAAGTGAAATGGTGGTTGTTCAAATTGTGGGATGGTAAGCACGCCTTGGATTTGATCTGAAAGTCGGCGTGTCCTTAGAGACAAACGTTTTTTCCACAATGTTTCTGTATGTAAATCTAGCTGTATATAAATGGATTGCATCCTTAGACAAGGCTAGGGGCACAAAGGTCATGCAAGATCGGTACAGTTATGAGGTATGCAAAAGTGAAATGTAACAAAAGATATATAAAAGTGGACTCACCTAACTCACAGTTTAGTTTGAAGCTTTCAACGTCTTTATATTACTCGCTTTCAGTAAATTTCTTCTCGGAAATGTTTTTTTTTTCAAAGAGAGGCATTCCTGCTCGCACTCTTTTCATAATATATAGCAACAAAATTTATGATGCCGAATTCCTCCTTTTTGGCGACCGCCAAAAACTGTTGCGTGGCTAGACTAACCATAGTTGATCATGGCTGCTCCAACAAACGCTCAGTCGGAAAGGGTTGGAAAAGTTAAGAACGCAGAGGAGGTCAAGAAATGCAACACGGCATGTGACTTGATACCTCTTTCCGAAATCAACACAAAGCATCACAAAAGGACTCATAATAGCTTGACATGCAGGCTACTCTTCCTTGATCAATTCATTACTTGAAAGCCGACACACTTCATTCACAAACGATCCATTTCTATCAGCCAAATCATGCAGTCTCGTAAAAATTAAAATACCGTATCCCGCTACTTTCCCCTTGCGATTCTCGCATCCCGACCCCTTAATAACACAAAATCCCGCTCCCGCTCTCAATTGAAATTCCCGCTTCCCGCTCCCGTTTTCAGCTCCCATCCCGAATATCGCCACAAAACTTAGCCAAATCCCGCATCCCGCCAAACCTATTGTGGACCCTCAGAGATGCCCGCGGAGGAGGCTGTGCTAGACAAATTCTAGCAAATAACATGACCTTTGGCGCCATTTGGTTGAACATTTAAAACGATCCACCCGGTCTGAATAGGATTTGATGTTTATTTTTGCCCAAAAACGTTCTCTAAACTCTCTTGGAGTGGAAAAAAAGAGGTTGCATGTATGCCTTAATATAGCTGCGTTTATGCGATGCAACTAAAAAAACAGAAGTGCCCCGATGTAGCAACAAGAAATACAAACAACCTTTATCTTAAAAGCTACATTTGACAGACACATATTGTGTAAGCGAAATGATGATGCGACAGAATGAACTTGTTTCCTCGCCCCTTGATTAAAAAAGACTTTATCGATCTGCCTTTAATTGTGACAATCGATCAGTAACGGTTGAGTTGAAATGTCTTTCAATAAATGTCGCAAAACGGCAATAAAGTTGTTGACAAATAAAAGGCAGCTTCAGCCAGCTAATAATCTCAGAATAAACTTTTGGCCCGGATGGAGTGAGGGTTTATGTGGGGCATTCATCGGAGTCTTAAGTAACAGAAGTAAATTGGCTACTCTGTGTGAAGCTCAAAACTGAGGAAATATACTGATTTCACTGAAGGAGAGTGTGGTAGTAATTGTACCTGAATACCTCATTCTACGTTCATTCTGTAATTTAAAACAAAAACGCTACAATTTTTTTCCTCTTCAGAAATCATCAACGAATTCTACAGAAGCAAAGGGACGAGGACAGGAACGAAGGAAGAAACAATCATTTCTTTTTTCTTGCAGGGGTGAAACAAAAATTTTCCATTTAAAATCAAACTCAACAGTTGAAAGGAAAATGCGAAAGTAAGTTTGCGATTTGGTTTTCAGTTTCCTAGCACTTGCAGTTGGATTCATCATTCTTTAATTTTATTTATAACATAGTTAAAGTTTAAACTACAATGATTCAATTTTCACTTAAAACTCACTGGTACAGAAAGTCGACAATTTTAATCTTTCAAATTTCACAGAAATGAAGAGTTTTTGACTAATAAACAAGTCTTACATGATACTTGATTGCCTAAATGTCCCGTAATATATTACTGGCAGATTCATACTGTAGAATTAAAAAAAAGACGTCAATTTGCTTTGCCTCCTGTAGTATCGACCTGCAGGATTTGAAACGGATTTATTAGCAATTCTTTTATCCAGCGGACGTAAACTACATCTACTTAAAGCAATAGATATTTACTGAAAAAATTAATTAACCAAGTTGTGAAATACGTCCACGTTTACAAACAAACTCATCGGTCAATTTAATGTGTATTCAAGAACTGATATATATATATGTTTACTTAGTTTAAATTAAGTTTCTGTATTGGAATAACGACAAGCACACTTCAACCTTGCACTGGTATAAAAGCAGTTCACTTAATTTTCATCGTAACGGACCAAAATATAATGGCTTGACTGCACATGTCAACAGTCTTAGTGCTCAGGTGAGGTTGCTAGAAATTAATTATGCACATAATTAGACATGACTCCACCATGACCTGGAACGCGGCATTTAGCTTAGTACTGTTTAGACTACAGGGCACGTTTCTCGAAAGTCCCGAAAAGATTTCGGCCCCTAAAGACATTTGTAAAGATATGAACAACTCATTCTACAAAGCTGTTATTTTAACATATCTATAAGATAAGAAATATTAAACTTCTAGCAAAGTTTCATGCTTAGAAACTCCTTTGTGTACACGAGACAGTGTGAGTTATTGTGCCCGAAATCGGCCCGAAAAGTTTCGGGGCTTTCGAGAAACGCACGTCTGATCATTGAAACTTGTAGGGAAATTGCTACAGATAATTCCTAGTGTCGATACAAGATCAGAATGAGTGTAGACGTTTAATATAACGAGAAAATACGGAGAAATATTTTGAGGAGAAAATTTTCGAGAATAAAAGCGTTTAAAACAACATAACAGGGTTATTGTAAGTATAAAAATAACTTAACTTTTGTTTGCTTTGACAAACATGGGGTTATAAAAATCTTTACTCTTATTGGCTATTGAAACCCTATAGCACAATGAAACTGTCAGTTTATCAATAAAAAAGGTCATTATAATTCTTAAAACAATTGCGGTTCAAACACGTTCCTAACTCACGGTAAACAACAAAAGTCGCCAAAACACGAACAAGAGTCAAAAGAAAAGCTGAAAATTTTCAATACTAACGAAAGTTGCTCGTCGTCCATTTACAGGGTTTTATTCACGAAGTAGCTTTAACAGAAAGAAGACCCTTTTCCGAGATTTGAGGTAAGGCCGCGTTCTCTTTTTTTTTCCTGAACTGCTACGTCAAGAACTCAATCGATACGTCGTTTTAGCTGAGCGAATCAAGATTCCTGTAAGAGACCAACCTTACAAGATCGATAACATTTAAACTATTACCAAAACATTCTTTCAAAAGGCGTCTCCAAATATATAGTTTGGAAAGATTGTTCTTAAATTTTGGACTGTTGCACGTTATCTCGGATAGCGATTGACACCCCCTGAGACTCGGAAATAAGAACAACCAGTGCCGATACGTGTTAGCCAAACTGCACTGCCCAGTATAACACAAACAATTAAGGCAAAGTTTTTGCTTGTTTTAAGTTCCTTACCTTAAAAAAAGTTGAAAAAACGAGGAGTGAGGATATAAACTATTTAAAAATTCGGCCTCGAATATATAAGCTTAATTTCCAGCGTTTATTTACCAACGTCTAAAATGCAAAACAACACTTGTAATAGGGAGTAACCTCTAAATTGGCAAAAATATCGATTCGGTTTGCAGCTAAAGGAAAAATGATTGAAAAGAGCGAGTTAAAAGATTCAGTTTTTATTAGACAAAAAAGATCAAATTAAGCGACAGTTATTAAGAGAGGGTCCACCTGAAAACCATGCAATATTAAAATATGAGTCTACAACGACCATCTCAGATTTTGCTTACATTTTGTGTGGGGTTATATATTGAGGTGATAATAAAGTAGGTAGAATATTATCGCGAAATTCCTAAACGTATGAAAAAAAACAGAGGCCGACGTATTCATGGTCGCTTTTGGGTCGAAAACGACTCGAATTTTCACCTATCTTTATACAACATTATTTATTAAGAGATTCAACCTTTCCAAACGAGGATAACGGCGTAAGTAATGCTATGAAATGAGATTTCAAAGATACCATCAAAATTATAGATCGTTCTCTGCTTTAGCAGTAAACCTATTTTGAAAATAATGCTTTGCGGGCAATGTGTGACAGTTAAGATTTTAGGGTAAATTTGCCTTTGGATGTCGCCAATGCGGCTCTGTTTTGAGGGTTCAATCAGCAATTGTTTTATAAAACATTTATCGAGGAAAAAGTACATGTAAAAAAAAGTCTGTAAAGTTTAAACTACGTGTAAGATTTTTTCGGCCAAAAATGTGCTACATGCGAGTGCAGAAAACAAAGGTTGAAACGATTTTCATAGTAAACATGGACATGCCGCCTGATCACAAGATAACTACAGCTCCAACAAACTTGTGATGCCATAAATATATGCAGACGTTCATTAATTTGCTACTCACTGCCTTTGCTGTCACACTTTACGTCAGTCTTACAGCTTGAAAGGGAGATACACACACAAGCCTTTCGGCATGTTGATCGATCGGCCCCAAGGTTATTCATTCAGATATATCCTCCAGGAAGAAGGCAAAATGTGATCCTTTCTTAAGGCTTGTCTCCTGAATATTGGTTTCAATGTTCATCAACAATTACCAGTATCCATGGCCTACAGATAGGATTGTTTCTTAGACAGTAGAAGTATTGAACCTTCCTTATCCGGCGCCATGTTTTTCTTTAGAGTAGTACCCAGTCTCTCACGTCTCGACCGAGGACTCCCCGCGAGCGTCCCAACAAATTTTTATTCACGCGGGAGAAAACAATTGCAAAATGAATACAATGTAAACAAGAGACAAGTGAATAAATAAATAAATAAATAAATAAAGGACAAAAAGTCAGGATCCCATGTCTCCTGTAACAAATTACAGCAAACTACTAAAAGGCTCCCTTGTGCGAGCCACCAATGAAAAGAATACTCAAACAGAGGATATGCAAGGAAATCTACGATATGGTATGATATGGTTTCAATCGTTTCAAGCCCAATGGCAGAAGGAGTCGCGAACAATAATTTATGGAGAATTCTGCTCTATTTTGTACAAAAGGTTAAGACGATTTCCGCTCAAAGTTCGAGCAATAAGTGCAAAAATTAAGTTACCAAAAAAATACTTGCAGCACTGTCACATTTTGAGAACAGATAAGAAGAACTTATCGCTACTTTTGCTCCCAAGCTGACCCCGCGAGAGAAAACTGGATTTGAAGTTATCAATATTTCAATTAAAAAGACGCTTCATGTCAGTTCAAAACAAAATGGCGCCCGTTTTTAGCATACTTTTACGAGATTTGAAATTAATTTTCTTGAGAATGCTTGAGAATTTCATCGCGGGGTCACTTGGGCAATTGAACTAGAGTGAGATGTTTCAAATAGCATTTAAAATGTTACCGTGCTATGAGTAGTTTTTTGGTAAATATTTTTTGCACTTATTGCTCGAACGTTGAGCGGAATCCGTCTTAACTTGTAAAATACTGGCTGTAAAATACTTTGATTAGATTCTACGTACATACATCAGGTTTATCAATTCAAGTAAAATCTGTTCACATTTAATGTTTAATTTATGATAGGGTGACCTACTACACCCCGACAATAAAAACAACAACAAAGACGTACTTAAATCGTGCAAGTGAGCAAGAATGTTTAATGCTGGTTTTTGAGGAGCCGCGTAGAATTTTGATCGTGATGTAATATAAAACAACTCATTTTCAGTACCCGCATGTATGTAGGCTCAACAGTCGTAAGGCCGGTAACCTATGTACAGCCACCCCCAAGGAAGGGGATGGCTTAGGGATTTGTGGTGGCTGTACACAGGCTATAAGGCCGGTAGGTAGTGTAAGTATCTCTCAAACGCGACCTTCATGAGCGAGCTGCAATCGCAATCGCTGGCATTAATTCCCATTGCTCCCTGCGTGCCTCTCTGTTTTACGCTTTCAGTGAGAAAACAAGACATGGTTTATGCATCGTTACATTCATAAACATTACATTCCCCACTGCATTCAAAAAGTGACGTTAGCCTCGTTTTCATCCGTTATTACTGAAAGTGTACGTATGACTTTGTGTGATCCTTTCCTGATTCAGCCCACTGCCTCGCTAAGTCCGTCCGTTTTCCTCGAACGTTATAATGGGCAACATAAAGGAGCTTACACTGGTGTTTTTACAATGTTAGTTTGTTGTAAATTCTTTGACGCAGGTGGTATCTCTCCGATCGCTCGACTACTGCCTCAACATCTTCTTCCTCAAGACTAACTGCTGCTGCTGGTAACTGGCCAATTTTTTTCATTGCTGCTAATCTCGAAAAATAACTGGTGACTTGTTGGGAGGTCAGCCACTCCTCCTTGCCAAACAGGTGATCACCAACTTCGTTTCGTAGAGTACGCATTCGTGTCGCTGCTTCTGCCGGGGTGATCTTCCGACCGGTTTCTTCACCGATCATAAATTGCTCCAAAAGAAAGCTCTTTACTTGTTCAGAAAACCTGCTTCTCCGTCTCGATCTTGCTTGAGCCCATCCCATGACTACTTCACTTTCAATGTCTTCAGAAGACGAGCTTGCCGTTTCAAAATAAGAAGGATTCTCGGGCTTCAAAGAGATACAATGCTTGGCCCATTTGCGTCGAATTTGGTCGTACTGTGACTTTTCATGAAGTTTAAATTGATGGCGTCCGAAGTCAATGTGCCGTTGGAGGTTACGGTTTGTTTTGAAGGCTTTAACACATCCCTCTTCCGGGCAATTAAACCAGTCACAATCTTCTTCCTCTTCCGCAGATGGAGCAACGGGCGCAGTGACATGGGGATCATCTTCAGCTGGCTGCTTGGACTCTTTCTTCAGCAACCCAGAAGTCTCACTTGGTTCACAAAACGGCAGTATGACGTTCACTCCTGTCTCACCCTGTGACCTTCCCATCTTACTTAGCTCCTGCTTTGAAATCCTCTTACCCTCTCCAACCTGGAACGTCTTCCATACAATCATTCCACCATCCTCAGTATACTGAAAGTTGTTCAGCTGACTAATTCCACTAAACTTGTAAGTGGCAGCTGTTTGTTTCTTTGTGTTAAGTTCAATGACAGCAGCACGGCAGCCCTTAACTCCACCATACGAATCAATGGCTTCCTTTAATTGCTGTGCTGTTATTACATCATGACCTACCGAATAAGCGATCAAATGAACGAAAATTAGACTGTGAAATTCATTTATTCAGACAAGCTTTGTTTACACGGACAAAGACTATCCGCAGAGTATACCAAGGAATTACCTTCGTTGAGGTATCTGGTTACGTGCGCTTTAAGAGGTGCAATCTTTCTGTCGCAGACGTCTTTACCACCGTTTGCCTCGCTGAAGCTGTAGTTTCTTAGAGTCAAGCCTCCTTTTGCGGTAATAACGGGGGCACTGATCAACAGAGGTGCATTGTGGTAACAGCCAGCGTTGTCGTTCCTCAGGAATATCTCTTTGAGATCAGGGGAGATTTGCACAAGCTGTTGAACCAGGTGATCCAATATTGACAACACTGCAAACCAATCTTGATTGCACTTTTCAAAAATATGAACAAACGTCTGCACCTGTGGAAGAAAAAACCGGCGATAACAACTAATATTGTTATTATTTAGAGACGTTTACGATGTATGTATTGACGATAAACAATTACTAACTTGTGCTTGAGCTAAGTAAGGACATTGCTAAGAGAACTACGCGAACGGTGCCGATAAAGAAAAAACGGTAAATGTCAAGCTCAGTGAAGAAATAAGAAAGAGGGAATATTCAATATGTCACTACCGTGGGACAAAAAAATCCTGAGTCTTTAAAGAGAATCCAAACACTGAACTACTGGGAACCTCGAGGCAAGCTTGGTCGTATTGCAATACGGTCATTGTGACACGCGTTCTGTATGGGTCTAGCGTCAGCAGTGTAAAAGAGTCCTGTGCGTAGGAGGTTGCACTCATTACCTCGAACTCAGCTGCCTCATCTTCTGCTCTCGTAACGCAGGCTGAAACATGCCAACTAATGCCTCTTTTACCAAACCACTCACTCTGAGTCTCGCGGTGGCTTCTTGGGAGCCATTTCATCGCCCAATCCATGACGACTAACACCTGCTGTGCGGTTAGATTATCAAGAATGTCGATTTTGGCCCTTTCCTGGTTGATAGCTCTCACAATATGTGATTTCCACTCCAAGATCTTTTCTCTAGCTCTCTCGGCATCATATGTAAGCTCTTCCTTCTGTTCCTGATAACTAAGAATACAGATGTTGGTTAAATAGAACAGATGGATAATGAATAAAAAGGAATTTTTGTGTTTATAATTATAATAATAATGATGATAATAATAATGATACTAATACTACTACTACTACTGCTACTACTACTAATACTACTACTACTACTACTACTACTACTACTACTACTACTACTACTACTACTACTAATAATAATAATAATAATAATATTCCAGTTGATCTGTATCTCTATGCGATGTCAGGTCAATGTCCTAAATTGGAAACCTGACCCATACTGAACGTTGAACTGCCAATATCTCTGCATCCGGCTTAGCTTACCTGTAGGAAATGTCTTTAGATTCTAGTCCAGCAATTAAATCATCAGCAACTTTCTTACAATCTAAGCATCGATCGCACTGCATGGTATGGTCATGGTCACAAGCTGACTGGAACTGAGCATCCTCGGAGGATAAGGCGAAGCGTATACAGTGATCAGCACAGGGACTTTCCTCCAAAACATGAAGTTTGTAATCCGCTTTCAAATATCTTTTAGCTCCTCGAATTCTTTGTTTTACGTTGTCAACCCACTGAAGAGATGATCCTATATGAGAAAAAATGAAAAAAAGAATGCCTCCTGTTATCTTGCACCGTACTTTTAGACAAGCACCCTTCCTACCATTGAGGGTCGAGCGAGAAGAACACGCACACGCGCGCCACACCTACTCGTGCCACACCTACTCGTTGCGTTTCTACACAGGTGAGTGGGGGGGGGGGGTAATATCCATGGATTGTTATTACAGAATGGTGTAAATGAACCAATCGACTCTACCCACCCAGAGAAGCCATTGTTTGTAGAATGCTTTCCATGGTATCAAAAGCCATTGCTCCTTCGCTAGTGACATTGTCAAGACCCGCAAGACTCTTTTTCTTGGAGGCTGCACATATCTAAGACAAATAGAGCAGACGGTAATATGCAGATGGAATTATTAGTAACACGAACATATTCTTCATTGGGCTGAGCAATTGCAAGTTGTAGCTTCATCAGATCGACAGATGTATTACAGTTTGTTGGGGGTCTCTGCGTTACTGCAACCTTTGTAGTAGTCAAGGGTCAGTCAAGACATATCGTAGTTTTTATGTAATTGCTATACTTTATTTTTGCGCGAGTAACCACCTCCCACGCAAAAGGACTGAAAGTGTCATTTTTTGTTATAATAGTAGTCTAGCATCTAATTTAACAAACTAGACGGTGGTTGCGCATCACTTTTTCGTGCATTACAATGTTATTGTGCAAGTGGTAGACTTTTGCTGTTGAAAATGTTATTTCGAATGCAAAGGAAGCATGTCTATTCTGTTATAAACCTTTACCTTCAAGATAG
The DNA here is from genome assembly GCA_964017195.1 of Siderastrea radians. Taxonomy (NCBI): domain Eukaryota; kingdom Metazoa; phylum Cnidaria; class Anthozoa; order Scleractinia; family Rhizangiidae; genus Siderastrea; species Siderastrea radians. Next base: position 13,492,360 of record OZ024891.1, on the reverse strand, counting down.
AAAAAAGCGTTGATCTTCCAAGGGGACGAAAGCCGACTTCACGGCAGTATGACTGGTACAACTTAACCATTCTGGAACTTATTATGGTCCGTACCACATCAGGTATTTCGATAGATTCTCCAGTCGACATCTTCAATTTTCTCGTGCCATATGCCACGTCTTGCTGGTAATGGGGGCTACTAATAAACTCCAGGAAATGGTCAACTTTCTCTCCGTCTAACCGATATCGTATTACTGGCTCTCTCTCTTCAGAAATTCCTTCTCCTACAACCACAGCATGTTTCCTGGCCTGATCGATTCTCCAGGTCGTCAGCCCTGGAACCATCGTTTTTAACTGCGTCTTACTGTAGTGGTGTACAAAGATTGACAGGATCGTCATCTTTGTGTACCATGACGTCGCTACATCGTACAGTGACACCAGTGTCGCCATGACCTTGTTTTCTGGCTCCAATTCTCTAGTTGAAGGGGGTTCTGTAATCATGGCAAGAAGCTCGGCAGACTGCCCAGGTGCAATACATTCAAGCGCTGATTCAACAACTTCCTTCGTCTTTCGCTTTATGTAAGAACGCGTACTTTTTGCAACATCTGACACTGGCTGATTAAGCTGGAAGCGTACTGGGCTTATTTTTCCATCGCTCCAACTGGCAATATTCCTATTTAGGGCTTGAAGTCTGCGATTAGGCTGAGGTGTTGGAAGGTAATCTTTTTCATCCAAGCACAACGACTGTACTAGTGCAGGCATTGGAGTCATGATGTCCTCATACTGGCTCTCGATTTTAGAGTATTCACCAGGTTGAACCTGTTAAAAAAGATAAGACAAGTCCGTTAGTGCTTACGGTCGAGACGAAGTAGATCTCTTAAAAAAGGGTCATACCTGCACGCGCCTTTGTCTTGACAAGGGTGTTGTAAGTTTACCTTCCGCGACGCTTTCATCAAGTTCGTCAGGTTCTGTTACGGCCTCTTCTGAAACCTTTCAAGAGGTAAAAAACAGGCAATAAATAGTCAGCATCCTAAGGGGCGGACACTCAGTGAAGATGGCGGTTTATATCCAGGTTCAACGAGGTGATTGAAGTGTTGCTTACAGAGATTCACTTTGCGAAAAATATATTAAAATCTATATCTAAACTTTAATTCAAGACAAGAAACTTCATGCCTGGAAGAAAATCTTTTTCTTTTTTTCATTCATTCCCCTCTGGAAGAGGATCATTTACTGATTCATTCGTTCATTCATTATCTCTAACCAGTCTCAGTCAAATATACTTCTACAACCGTTGATCGCGCCTGAAACAGACAGATGCGGTTTCATAGCCTAACTGTGGTTTCTTAAGCAGACTTTCACAGGCTACTAACACAGGCCTATAGCACCGTCTTGGCTCAGAACGGTGCTGTTATCGTGCACTCTCCATTCTTAGTAAGGGACGTCTACATGTTATCGTCGAAAGTCAGCCTGATAACATCATAACCGAGGCTAGGATCTAAGTGTTCCCTTTTGTTTCGCTGGTCGCATTTGGGTAGGGAAGGGAGAGAAGGGAGCGCTAATGGCAGAGAAAAATGGTTCAAAACCAATCAGACTATTGTCCTCGTTATCTATGAGAACAGCCAACATCGCTATATCATCGAACTAGCGACCAGGATACTTCTGCGTAAGGTAAAAATCCACTAACAGGTTCAATAACAGTACCTGCATATCTGATTCTGTAAACGTCTTCGTGTGGATTCCCAGACATTTCATACATATACCTAATTAGTCAATAAAAGCAATTCAGACGAGTTTGAGGAAAATAACTTCCAAAACAAAAATGAAAAGTAATAGCTAAAACGTGAAACGAACCAAGGGGAAAAAATGACATGGTCTGAGATAGGGAGGCGAGCACTCGAGAGTACGAAGCGCGACAAAGAGTGTGCAGCACCATCAAGTGAGGACAACCGATGCATTCCCCATGGCACGCGGTTGATGGGTGGACGACACGTTAATGACATGCTAACTGCCTTTAAGCCAATGAAAATTTTCCGTTTTTGGTTGTGGAGAAAAAGGGGAATTCAGGTGCTCCACCGTTTGTTTCTCTTTTCCTCACTTCCCTTCACCCTCCGACTCCCTGCTTTCGCGCTCCTCTAACTCATGAGAAAATAGAAGTTCTCTGAACAGGCTAGACGTTACCTTGGCCGATCTGGCATAGGATGTTCCATTTGTTGAATATTTCTTCCGACATACGTTTAGTCACCCCTCTAACTGGCTTCTGCTTGCTGTCGTGCAGAGGATATTTGCAGGCCTTGCTTGGCCGCCAACCGAAACCGAACTCATCTCTGTGAAGAGGGCAAATGGTCAAAGAATCTCCGTTTTCGTGAAACAAGCCAACTCGGAGAAGACAAAGTTTCCATTCGACATCTATATCCTGGGCCGTCGTTTTGTAGCAGCCACTTAAATGACCAGAAACGTCTTTGGTGCATGTATTTAATGGAACGAGGGTCGTATGTTCTTTGTATCGAACAGATACGCCGCAATCTTTTTTGGAGTAGCCTTTAAAAGAGCAATTAAACGAGGCCATTTTGGTCGCAAAGAGATTCTGATTGAAATTCGATACAAGAAAAATACACCTGTAGCTGTCAAAGGTCAGACTGTCACGCAATCGTCTATTCCAGGTCCTTTCAGATTTGCGAGAAGACAGATGTTCGCCGCTCGTTTCCATCCGATTGAGAAAGGTCTATAGGCATTATGTGGTTACCTTCCGCTGAAAGAATATGTTTTCTTTTCTGAAAAGAATACACCATCTGAAGTATAAAACGGGTCAGTTTTCAAATGACGCAGATACAAGCAGAATACTTTGATGTGCCGTTGTCAGCTCGTTCGATCACATCTGTTCAGCAAAATAACCATGGCGTGATAAGTGCCACGAAAGCCAAACAATATACGATAACCAACCTTCAAAGCAAGTGTCTTTTTAATAGCAAGAAGTTCTTTAGGTGGACAACTTGTCTCAACGGATATCAACAGTAAGTCGGTATGTTGTTTGTTTTCGTTCACGTTTGCTATATGCTTCTGGTTATGTTAAATTGCGAAGCTACGCTACCAAAATTTTGGCAAGAGAAACGAATTGTTGCTGCAAAATATGTTTTTAATGACTTTGACGTTATTGTTTGAGAAAATTCTATTTTCTTACGTTAAACTTCAACTGATAAGGATTTTCATGTTGAGCTCATTTACATATCGAAATGGCATTATGGACATTTATTGATGAAGATACTGTCAACCAACCTAAACTTTACAGAGTTTTTATTTGTGAAAAAGAATGACTATTTCTTTGGCAATCTAATGACAGTTTTCAATTGGATTGAGATAGCGCCGCATCTCCACAAATAGCGACTATGAAGACCCCACTTCACGGGCGTAAATTCAATAACGTGAATTGATATTTGAATTCTAGACAAACGAATTAACCGACAACAGTTTACTGTACACTGGTCTTTTGTTAAGGGTTAGAACTACTGTCAGTAGATATGATATTTCGTTTCTTCCCATATTGTGCTTGTACGAGGTGATCAAATTTGGGGTAAATTTTGCCTCAAATTTGAGCACATTTGTTGATGTGACAGTTTGATTGACATTTCTCCTAAACAATAGACAATTGAGCCAAACTGTTCCACAGGGTATATGTACTAGTGAAGTTGCACATGTGTGCCAAATTTGAGGGAAATCGGAGAGATGCATTGTAGACCCGTTTGCATGGTTCTCACATGGACCCTCTCTTAAATGTAATAACTGGATAGCTTTGTGAAAACAGTCGTAACCCTTTATGAAACTCACTTCGGAATTTCCCTCGATCTGATCTTCGTTTTCTTTCCTCCGCAGCAAATCAGTAAGACGAAATGGCGAATGGTCCGTGTAAAGTGTCTTGGACCTTGTTATCTTTATTTCTGATGTCAATCATAGTTTTCACCGCGGCGGACAATAAAACGAATCAAGAGAAGCAACCGTTCTACAAAACGGTAAACAACTGCGTTTCATCAGTGAAAATTTAATACTTTTGCTCAAAGTTAAATGACGTGCACTTCCAGTTTTAATATTGATACGCACAAGCAACATGATCATGTCAAATCATAAATAAATTGAACTGTTTGAAAGTGGAAACTGTAACAAAGCTTAAGTAAGGTGAGCACACACAGACAAACGGGTCAGTTTTTGTTCGTTAAACAGTCGACATTACTTACAGCGGAACTTGCTCTTAACTAAGAAAAAATGTGAAATTTAAACTGATTACTTTGCCGACGACTTAGGACCAAAGATTGTTTTTTTTTTTTTTGCTAAGACATCAGTTTAAAAAAATTGTTGCCAAAAACGTTTCCACTCTTCAAGAGCCTCTTTGTCAGTATCTGTTGACTGACAGTCATCAGATCTCCCCTGATCAGGAACCGTAAGAATTGCTAGCAAAATCATTTGCTGATCGTTAATCATCTGATACAGAAAGTAGATTTATCCTCTTAGAGGGGGGTGGAGGACATTTTACCTCTGCGTAACGTTTGCATTGCTACTTAGTAGATGTTAACATGCTTGTGATGTTGTTCTTCCAAACTAGCAACCACCTCCCTTCTGTTATGGTGGAATTCCCGGTACGCATGGCAAACCAGGTTCCCCTGGATTACCAGGCCGTGATGGACGAGATGGCCGAGAAGGAGCTAAAGGAGATCAGGGAAGCCCAGGGAAGACTGGACCCCAGGGACCTCCTGGTGTCAAGGGTCCTTCTGGTGTAAATGGGAAGGATGGTGCGAAAGGAGAACCTGGAGCCCAGGGTCCCCCCGGCCAAAAAGGAGCGCGCGGAGAGAGAGTGGAATGTGGTCCTCCTGGGACTCCAGGTCTGATGCCTTTTAAGAACTGGAAAGAGTGCGCCTGGAAAAACGTGAATGATGGCAAAGACCATGGTCTGATTAAGGTGATGGCTTATGTGAGATAATATTTTGTGCACAAATAAACAAGACTCTTAGCTAGTTCACAGGTTCCCTCACCCATCCGAAAGAGACCCTTCTGATTTTTCTTGATGGAGGTGGGCGGCTGTACACAGGCTACCTGATTATATAAGCTTACTGAGTGATACACTTTTCCTTATGTTTAATAAAAGGCTGTCCAATTACTGATTCTGATTATTGATTATGTTATATTTATTTTTCTTCACATTAATTTACTACGCAGGAATGCGTGTTCACAAAGAACTTCTCTGACACTGCCCTTCATGTGGCCTGGACGGGTGCCCTGAGAGTCTATAACTGCAAAGGTTGTTGCAAACGCTGGTACTTCACTTTCAACGGCGCGGAATGTTCAGCTCCTCTCCCCATTGATGGTATTGTTTACTTAGACAATGTAAACAATGGCCAAAATCCTGCCCGTGTCCGCCATATTGATGGGCATTGCAACAACATCCACAAAGGAAGGGTGCGCGTGGGATTCTGGGTCGGTAATTGTCGTGGAGATGGTGGAAACCATGACGCCTACACAGGTTGGAATTCGGTGTCCCGGATCTTTGTTGAAGAAGTTTCTAAGGCTCAGGCTTAGATCTCGAGACAAAACCTCCAATCCTGCAAGAACGCCTTAAGGAGACAACAATAATTAAATCGCTTAACTGTGATAATTTCACGTGTAATTTGAAGTGTATTACAATTATGCTGTTATTGAATAAAAGGCATTATTATATGGCAAGCAATTCTCCAGTCTAAATCGAGTGTTCTGATTGGTTAGTTTTTGGTCAGGATTTTACAGTACGGACCATTACCATGGAAACGGTCCTTTTTGAATTTTTTTTCGCGCTCCCGCTCCTGCAAAATTCAAACTGCGAAAAAGCAAGAAAACAAAAACAGGAAAGGTTTGGAGCTGGTATAAAACAACTGAACAAGTTAAAAACTTGGTAAAAAAGAATTAAAAAGTTGACACTGGCTAAAAATATGGTTATGGACATTTCGGCCACTACTGTTGCCTTCCTCAGCAAAGATAAAAATGCAAATGTCTAACGGCGTCCTGCTTAGAATATGTAACCGATGTGTGATAAAACTAAATCACACCTCGAAGGAACTTTCTGAGTGCAACAATAGTCTCTAGAGTATTCTTAATGACTCTAAAAATTCCTAATGTTATTGTATACGTTTGGTAGCGCTATGTGTTCGTTTATAGTGTTCCTATTTCGCACGGAATGCCAAGCTTCAAGAATTAGTCTTTGTCGCCACGCCGATGACCTGTCGACAATATCAACGCTCTCCAAATCTATTTGATGACCGTTAAGCATATGGTGTTTGGCCAACAAAGAGTTTTTATCCAATGTTGCTATGGCCTTTGCGTGTTCTTTCACATGTGTTTTTAGCGCGCGTGATGTCTGACCAACATAAACACAGTCACAATCTTTACATTTGATCTTATATACGATTCCTCTGGAAGCCTCTTTCTCGATCTTGTCTTTTGGCTTTTTGAGTATACTCGAGATGGTGCGAATACGTAAACACGTCTGTTTAGAAAAAAAGCTCTTCAATTAACTTTACCGGCTTTTTGATATAAGCAAAAGACTCGCCAGCAGTGAATCAAAAAGCATGGCCAACGTTCTTCAGTGACTGTGTGTGTTTGTTGTTTTTTTGTACGGCTATAGACTGTAAGCTGTAAAGAGCCGAGTAACTCGGCCAAGACTTAAGGTGACTCGATCGAAATAAATGACGCGCTCTATGCCTCTCTAAAAACTCTAATAACATCGCCATTTCTTACTCGATTGCCTTGAAACTTTCGCATTTTACACACAATTTATCGAGGAATAATACGTACGTCAACACGTAGATGTACTGTTCGTTAATTTTGCGTGATTTTGCTTTTATTGACACTACTTTTTTGATAAAATTGCTATTCTAACAAAACTGAGCGCTACGATTTGGTTTAAACTTCTAGAATCAGCTTTTAATAACATCTTACCTTGACTCTTCAAGTTACCGCAAAATCGTAGGAACAGAAATCCCGGTACAATTTGAACGTCAAAATAACAACCCCAGACGGACTTCAAAGTTTGGGCCGCTCCAGCACTTTCCAAATCTGACTAAAGAGCGTAATAACTCCAGATAAAGTAAGTTCAATGTATCGTTATAGTTAGTTCCAAACCGCATTTGGCTATCCGCAACGATGAAAAAGTTTGGGCGGCTATTATAAACTCACTTTCCGCACCAAAATATAACGAAGTCGCCAAATTCACGTTTTTCTGAATTATATGGAAACTAACCGGACGAATTGAATAAAACTACCGGACCATGAAACTGAACCTTTTACACATACTTTGCGCTATTTTACTTTGCTGGGGCGGTCTTGGTTTGGACAATATATTTTTTGAAAGTGATGCACTATCGAAACTCTGTTCTGTATACGGCTTTGTTGTTATCTGAATTCCACAGTAAGCGCTATGCAAATTTCCTTTCATTTGATGAGAATTTGAGGAATTTACACATTGGCTATGGGGTGCATTGACGGTGTGTGGTCGCTACACGCTTTGGTGGTTTTACGTATTTGTTCTATAATTTCATGATCATGCTAATTGAAAGTAAAGGAACAATTATTATCCTATGAAATCCTATGTTGATATCAGGCGACACACTTTTTTGCATATCTCAAAAGGACGATTTTAACTTCACTGGCATGACATTATAGACACGCAAAACCACTCAATCGTGTAGCGACCAAACATCGTCAATACACCCCCCCAGCCAATGTGTAAATTCCTCAAATACTCATCAAATGAAAGGAACTTTGCATAGCGCTTACTGTGGAATTCAGATAACAACAAAGCCGTATACAGAACAGAGTTTCGATAGCGCATCACTTTCAAAAAATATATTGTCCAAACCAAGACCGCCCCAGCAAAGTAAAATAGCGCAAAGTATGTGTAAAAGGTTCAGTTTCATGGTCCGGTAGTTTTATTCAATTCGTCCGGTTAGTTTTCATATAATTCAGAAAAACGTGAATTTGGCGACTTCGTTATATTTTGGTGCAGAAAGTGAGTTTATAATAGCCGCCCAAACTTTTTCATCGTTGCGGATAGCCAAATGCGGTTTGGAACTAACTATAACGATACTTTGAACTTACTTTATCTGGAGTTATTACGCTCTTCAGTCAAATTTGGAAAGCGCTGGAGCGGTCCAAACTTTGAAGTCCGTCTGGGGTTGTTATTTTGACGTTCAAATTGTACCGGGATTTCTGTTCCTACGATTTCGCGGAAACTTGAAGAGTCAAGGTAAGATGTTATTAAAGGCTGATTCTAGAAGTTTAAACCAAATCGTAGCGCTCAGTTTTGTTAGAATAGCAATTTTATCAAAAAAGTAGTGTCAATAAAAGCAAAATCACGCAAAATTAACGAACAGTACATCTACGTGTTGACATACGTATTATTCCTCGATAAATTGTGTGTAAAATGCGAAAGTTTCAAGGCAATCGAGTAAGAAATGGCGATGTTCTTAGAGTTTTTAGAGAGGCATAGAGCGCGTTATTTATTTCGATCGAGTCACCTTAAACAATAATTATTAAAATTCAGCATTAACAAAAGAGTACGTTTCTCACAAAAAAAAAATGAAAACTGGAAAACAACTAGCAAACGGCTTTCATCGGCAACTGTAAATCGAAAGGAAACGATCACGTTCTTTTCTAGCCGACCATCGCTTCAGTCAGCGCTTTCCACAAGAACAAATTAAAGCTACACGTACATGTATTCAACTAACAGTGTACCTTGATTCCTCAGCGAGGTTTTCCTCTTATAGTGGATGTCCGTGAAAATAATTTTAGCTTGTTCACAAGTCCGCTCTTGCTGCCGGTAGCTCGCGCTAAAAACAACTTTGTTAAGTGCGACGAAAATTTGCTCTCAGCATCCACAAAGTTCTCCATAAAGCCACTGAAGCAAACAACTTGTGGTATTTGATGGAGAGATAATTTCCAGTGTCTCTTTTTAAAGTTCAAGTGTTCCTTTGTTTACATTACAGACTAACACGCTTCCACAATTTCCAGTTTGAGAAGCACGTTTGTGAGATTTTATCGCGTCCTTTTCATTATACTTCTCCGAGTTGTCTCCGCCCATAACGAAGAAGTATTTTCAAAAAAACTATCTTGTGTTGTAGAGGACGATGAAAAACTGACACATATAATAGAAGGAGAGCAGTTTTCATTCAAGAGTCGGGCAAGTTTTTGCCAATCGACAGCAACGATCATCAAACTGATTCGAAAGCCAGATAAAATCGCTGGCTCTTTGCTGGCTCTCTTCCCTTGACATCGCGCCGGAAATTGACTTGAATGAGCTACCGGAAGTGTTGTTTCGTACGCAAAATGATGCCATATAATAAACTACTTACTAACTTCACTTGCTCGGGACCGTACTGGGGAATATTGGCCCTCGGTCGTTTTTGGACGGACCTCGCTGCGCTCGCAGTCCGTACTGCCACGACCTCGCGCCAATATTCCCCAGTACGGCCCTCGCGTTCAGTTGGTAAGAGGTTAGGATTTTTGACCTTTCAATCTTTCTAATTCTCATTACTTTTGAGGCTTTTTTTTAATCAGTTATCATTGATTATGTTACAAAGTACCCTAATCAATGATAGCTCATGAGGTTACAAAGTACCCTAATCAGTTGTCATTGATTAGGGTACTTTGTAACATTTTTACCCTGCCTGTTCCTCGTATGTCTTATATATTTCTACAGAAGATTCGTCCGAGAAAGAAAAGAACCCTTAAATAGCATCCACAAAATTGATCACGTTTGAGTTTTACGTGCTACAAATGCCTGCACCAGGAGCCCTTGCGGTCAATGAAATAAAATGAAAATTAGAGGTCTAAAGTGAGATCTCATTCTCGTCATCAGAACCACCTCGTCCTCTTGGCCGCAGGCGCCTGGGCATGAGGATGGTGAGATCTCATGAGGTTCGCATAACGAGATGATGACGTCACTTGGCGAGGGTATTATGTAACGATTTCTAAAATCACTAGTTCGATTTCTCCTAAATCTTAAGTTAGCAATTTTATATTTAGAAAACAATGAAATCAAACTTTTGAAGAACGCATTTTCCAGAATTTTTATGGTTACCATGCAAACATCAACAAAAACAAGCACACACTATACCAAGTATAAAATTCTGGGAAAATTCATGACCTTCGGTGCCACTTGGTTGAACACACATGATTCACCCGAATGTTTACATTTGTCGAAAAGCCTTTTTTGTGCTTTCGTAGAGTGGAAAATAGTGTGTATGCCTTAATATGGCATGGTATGTTTATGAGATACAGCTGAACAAAAAATAACTGCCCTGATTAAGCTACCATTATTTTGAGAGTTTTATTCGATCAATTCTATGATCAAATTGTTTTCTCGGAGAAATATTAATGATAAAAGATAGTGAACTAAACTAACATTACGTCTTCCACAGATAACTTGATAAGTAAGGTTCTATTTGATGTTTTGACAATCAATCAGTAACGGTTGAGTTGAAATGTCTATTAATATATGTCGCAAAATGGCGCCCAAAAAGTTATTGAGAGATCAAAGGCAGCGGCTGCTGCCAGCTAACAATCTCAAAATAAATTTTGCGCCCGAAAAGGGTGAGGGGTTATGTAGCTCATTCATCAGAACCTTACCTTACGTGCAGTCCAAAACTTAAAAACGTAATTTTAATTCAATTCCAAATACCTCATTACAATGAAATTACTGACAGTCACTTGACTTTGGAACATTCCGCTAGTTGTTTTAATGTTGATAAGGTGACTGCGTGAATATGTGAAATTCGCTTATTTATAAACTGATCCCTAAAATGGTCATAAATCGTTCTCATTTTTTCAGCCCAAATGAGCAAAACTCATGATTTCCTGTTTCAGACAAAATATGCCCTATTTATGACTAATACAGCCACAATGTAAACCCTAATTCAGACCAAAAAATACCTTGGGATCCCGCTGAGATACCAGTCTTTTAGTCCGGTATCTCTGCGTGAAGCCCAGTGATTTAATAGCATTCCAATGTAATTTTGGTGATCGTTTCTGTTCCACTTAGGCGTTAATTTTCGCGCGAATGTTTAATAATCTTTAGCGTGAAATTCATTAATTGCTTGTTTTTAATTTATTCTACTTTTTTTCATGGCATTTGAGAGATATATAAGCAAGTTTTAACTGCAGTTTGGCAGGAAATCACTTTTTTAGAAAAGTGTAGTTTTGAAGAAGAAAAATGTAGGCTGTTACGCGACGGATTTCCATCGGCAAATTGAAAAAACTACACTCTACTCATGCACACCGCCCTTCGCGTTAGCTACACTGAAAAATAATTAAAAATTACATCCCGCTTCACTCGATCGGCTAGGCTCGATTTCTGCCGCTCTCTCACAGCGGCTGGTAATCGAGCCTATCGATCGGCCAAACCTGAAACGAGGATATCAACGCTGAAATACTACTTGAAATTATCACCCGCTTGGACTTCTTCCAGAGCAGCTACGGTATCCTATTCCGGTAGGAAATTTTTTACCGCGTTTACATATTCCACTATAACGACGATGCAAGCCTTCTGCCATGAAATAGTAAAACATGTAAAAAGACTTATGATACCGACATAGGATTTTAGATCAGTATCTAGACTACGCGCAGTCTCTTTTCACTCAAGAATAGACAAGCAATCATCATAATGCGCGCATCATGTTTTCACTCCACAGGCCATTTTCGCGCCCGCTCGCGTCTCTCGCGTGTCCTTTGTGCTTTGTCTTCTCGTACACTTTCCAGTATCATGTACAAAGTAAATACAGGGCGAACCAAAATGAACTTACACCGATTTGAAAGTCGCACCGGAATAAGCTTCTCAAATTTTATTCTGGTTCCATCTTGCGAAATACGGACAGCATACGCTAGCGCAGGGCTCCTTGCTAGCGAAGTTTTTTTGGTTCTTTTGGTACACAGAAAAATAGGCACAAGCATCAGAAAAAAGAAATTTTCAGTCAAAAAAGTGACCATTTAACAGGCGGGCGTGAAATACACAGGCTTTTCGTACCAATATAAAATAAGACAATAATTCCAAATCGTTCTTTCAGCCGCTTATCCTTGAGGTCGGACTGTTTTTTGGGAAAGGGGATTACGGATAAAATGACAAAAAAATTGGCGGGTAATTCTTCAGAAAAAAATACGGAAAAAATTGTCATCTATTTTAGGATGACTTTGAATGCTGCAAACCCTAATAACCCTAGAAGTGCCTAGGCATACAATGATGCCAGGACCCAGCCTGGCTGAACCAGATAAGATATTACAACGTTTGCCTAAACGTTTGTGTCGCAAAATGTTTATTATGTTGCATATCCCAGAAGCTCTCAGGCATACAATGATGCCAGGACTCCAACCTGGCTGAACCAGATAGGATATTACAGCGCTTGCCTAAAATTCTGTGTCGCAAAATGTTTATTGTGTTGCATATCCCAGAAGCGCTCAGGTATACAATGATGCCAGGACTCCAACCTGGCTGAACCAGATAAGATATTACAACATTTTCCTAAAATTTTGTGTCCCAAAATGTTTATTATGTTGCATATCCCAGAAGCTCTCAGGCATACAGTGATGCCAGGACTCTAACCTGCCTGGAACAGAAAGATATACAACATTTGCGTAAAATTTTGTCTCAAAATGGTTACTATGTTGCATATCCCAAAAGCGCTCAGGGATACGGTGAAGCCAGGACTCCAACCTGGGTGCACCAGAAAAGGTATTCAAATACGCGTGGAAACTCAATTATATTATTTTTGGTGTACAGTATAACAGGGCTTCATGTTTACTCACTTTATTTTCTTACCTAAGAGTTCATAAATGTTTAGTTTATTTATTCTGTTAAGGACCCCTTTGACCACCACATTTGTGAAAGAGTTTCTTTTTCTTAAAAAATAAACAAAAACGTGCCGCGCGCGTACATCAGCTGTTTATCACACGCGAGCCACGTTTTCACGTGGCAGGCGATTTTCGCGCTCGCTGCCGGTGTGTTGTTTTCGCTCTATTATCCCTGAAAGGAGAGACTTCTAGCGAACGGACTGAGCTTTTATCTTATCAAAAGAAAACGATAGAAGGAATAACTTACCTCGGTGTACCCTGCGTAGCTGGTGGAATTGTATTTGCGCCCGTAGTTTTGGCGGCGAAGCCGCCATTGATTTCAAAGCGTCTCCTCCCCATTCTCCGTGCGGCTTCTTCTCCTCTACCAAGCCAAAACTTTGCGTGCGCGAACGATCCCGCCGGCTATGCAGGCTAACCTCGGTGTACGATTATTTCGCTAGACTACCAGCCATATGTTACAGTCGATTCGCTGCATACCTGAAAACGTTTTGCTGTAGTGATCTTTAGTCCATGCCGCATTGTTTGTAAGTAATCTTCGCCGTCATCACGTTTGCTTGCTTTAGATTTGCAACGCAGAATGGCAAAAACGACTCCGAATAGGAAACAACTCTTCTTTGTTAACTCTCCGATCAGAAAGACCAGAATGCCCACCATGTCTGCGAGCTGATACTTGTGGCCACTTGTGCAGAAGAAAAGGAGCAAAGGATCGAGTCATCGAATTTTCCCGCCCTGGTCAAAATAATTATGAAATCTAACCTCTGTAGAATTGTCAAAAGAGCCCTATTGAAACGCTGTGGGAGTAAAACCGCAAGCCGAATACCATGACGTCAATCCATAGCAACCAGACCTTGCGAATTTTTAAACTTCCGGTTCTCTCTGGCTCGTGATGAGCAATGGAATTAAAGCGGACAATACCCAACAAGGCTCATTTACTGAGAAGTGTACATCGCAATGCCTTTTATTGAATGATAGTCAAAAGGATCAGGAACTCAATGTCAAAATTAAACAAGATTCAACAATTTCGTCGAGCACGAGTGGTTTGTGGTTTACAAGGACCCTGTCAAGTTCCGCCAAGCAACGGTCGAAGCTGACAGCCTACATTCGCGTCCGAAAACGAGCCCTCCGAATCCACTTGGTGCGAGAAACAAGATAAGTAACGCAGAGGAAAGGGCCGTAAGACAGTCCAAAACGAAATCTTCTACGCGAACAAGGACCCCTCTGCCGTTTGTCCGCGGAATATCAAGTTATTTTTAGCTTGCAGGATATTCAAATATCCCTGTCTGTGGACCAATAGAGCAGGTGCTTTACAAAGAAAGGTTCTCCGGCGAGATGCAAGTTCAGTCGCAGTAGTTTCATGGGCTTGGTGGCATCCATTGATGAGCATGAAAGAGACAAGAGAAGACAACTGGTAATGTGTGATGTTATGTGCCCTAGGGATGGAAAGACAATATTATCTCAGTCACCTCATTTGAATAACCACACGTCAGGATTTCATCCACAGACTCAAATGTTAGAACTGGCACCGTGTAAAACATATGAACATCACCTCAATACGTTGCTTATTCAAGACGTTTCAATTGAACGGTCACATGCGCTTCAGAGTTTCATTTTTACAGACTCCAAAGTTAGAACTAGTTAAAGCCACCTTTTAAGACATAAAGTACTACTTAATAGTTTTATTTGAATGATCACAGTTTAGAATTTGACCCGCAGTCTCAAAAGTTAGAACCACCTTGTAAAACATGTAAACAGCACCTCAAAACATTTGCTTATTCAAGAGATTTTGTTTAAATGGTCACATGCACTTCAAAACTTCATTTCTACAAACTCAAAAGTAAGATGCCCCTTCTACAACATAAGGAACAGTATCACATGAAAGTGCGGCTCAACAGCTTTCATTTGAATGGTCACACTTTAGGATTTCATCCACAGACTCAAAAGTTACAACCACCTTGTGCAGCTTAATAAACAGCACCACAAGACAGCACTCAGTACTCAGTAGCTTTCACTTGAATGATCAGATTTCAGGATTTCATCCACAGACTCATAAGTTAGGACCACCTTTTACATCATAACAAACAGCACCATCAAAAAGCACTGCTGAATAGCTATCACTTGAATTGTCACAGTCTGTTAGGATTTAATCCACAGACTACAAACTTAGAGCCACTTTGCCACTATGACTTGAGGTTTGCCTCTCATGGTGAAACGATATGACTGTGGATACGCATACAAGACCGCTTTGAAATCCCTATTGGTTAAATTTTGGCATTCAGTCGAATGTGGCACTATTTTGGAAAATTGTAAAATTAAGTATCATCGGCAAAATGCCACTTATGATACGACTTATACCCATTTACGATACACAAACCAAAACCCTATTTTTTTTGGTTCGCTTTTTCACAGTTTAGTCGAAATCAGAAAGGAACATAAAACCGACTTAAGAAACTTAATCTAAACGCGGAAGTGATTTGGCTACTCAGTGTAAAGTCTAAAATTGAGCAGATATCCTGATTAAACAGAAAAGAGTTTGGCAGCATTTGTACCTGAAAATCTCAATCTGTAATTTATGAACCTGCGCTACATTCAACAACAACTCAGTGCAACAGAGATTCATCTGCTTCAAAGGTAAAAAATGTTACATTTTGCTTTCCATTCAGAAATTCAGTCAATTCTACGGAGCGGAGAGACGAGGACAGAAACGAAGATACTTAAGAAACAATCATTTTTTCTTGCAGCGGTAAGAAACAAAAATTTTATCATATAAATCACACTTAACAGTCGAAAGGAAACTGCGAATTAGAAAGTAAATTTGCGATTTGGCTTTTTATTAAGTTTGGTATCACTCGAATGTATATTCATCATTCTTTAATTTTGTTTATCGCATAGTTAAATTTTAAAACCCAAAATGTTAAAATTTTCACTTCAAACTCACTGGTACAGTAAGTCGACAATTTAAGTGTATCAAATTTAACAGAAATAAAGAGTCTTTTGACTACTAAACAAGTTTTACATGACACTTGATTGTCTAAGTGTCGGCGAAATAGGTATATTACTGGCATTTGTATTTCTAACCTAAACAAAAACGACGTCAATTTGCCTTGCCTTCTATAATATCGACCTGCAGGATTTGAAACGGCTTTATTTGTAATTCCTTTATCCAGTGGACTTAAAGCAACAGATATGTACTGAAAAAAATTAATCAACCGAGTTGTGAAAATACACCTACGTGTACAAACTCGTCAGTCAATTATTTTAATATGTATGTATGCCAAAGAAACCAAAAATTGATAGACGTTTACTTAGATTAAAATTAAGTCTGTATTAGACTGAAGGACAAGCACACTTCAACCTTGCACCGATATAAAAGCACTTCACTTAATTTTCATCGTAACTGACAAAAATGTAATGGTATAGGAGTTTAGATGAGGTCGCTAGACATTAATTATGCACATAATTAGACATGACTCTACCGTGAACTGGAACGCGGCATTTAGCTCAGTAGTTTAGAGTACAGATGATCGAAACTTGCGGTGAAATTATCATAGACCAAACCGAGTGTCGAGATATCGATTAGATTGAGCATAGACCTTTAATATAACGATAAATTGCGGAGAAATATTTTGAGGAGAAAATTTTCGAGAACAAATCGTTAAAACAACTTTACAGGGTTACTTTTGTTTGCTTTAACAAACAGGTTATAAAAATCTTCACTCTAATTGGGTATTGAAATGCTATAGCACAATGAAACTGTCAGTTAAACAATAACAAAGTCACTTTTAAAAGAATTGCAATTCAAATATGTTCCTAACATATGGCAAACAACAAAACTCGCCAAAAAACGAAAAAAAGTCAACAGAAAAGCTGAAAATTTTACTACTAACGAAAGTTGTTCAAAGTTCATTTACAGCGTTTTGTTCACGAAGTGGCTACAACAGGAAGGAGACCTTTTTCCGAGATTTCGATGTTCTCTTTTTTCAGTTTCCTGAACCGCTACGTCAGAAACTCAATCAAAACGTCGTTTTAGCTGAGCGAATGAAGATTCCTGTAAAAGATTAACCTTGCTGGTTCACTTGTAAGATCGATAGCATAAGACGTTTTACCAAAAAAAAATTCATTCAAAAAGCGTCTCCAAGTATGTAGTTTGGAAACATTGTTCTTATATTTTGGACAGTTGCGCGTTTTCTCGGATAGCGCTTGACCACCCTTACACTCGTAAATAAGAACAACCAATGCCGATACGTGTTAGCCAGACTGCAGCGCGACTTTATGCCCAGTATTACGCTAAAAAGGCACATTTTTCGCTTGTTTTAAGTTCCTTTCTTAAAAGAAAAAGTTGGGAAAAACGAGGAGTGAGGATAAAGTATTTAAAAAAACGGCTACGAATTAAGAAGCTTAATATCCAGCGACCTCTGAAACAATTTCCAGCGTTTACTTACCAACTTCTAAAAAGCAAAACAACACTCGTACTAGGGAGTAATATCGATTCGATTTGTAGCTGTAGGAACGATGATTGGAAGAGCGGGTAAAAAGATTCAGTTTTTAATAAACCAAAAAATGAGCGACAATTATTTAATGTAATACCGTCCTGAATAGCTTTGTGAAAACAGTCGTAACCTAGAATGCGTTAACTTCGTGAAACTCACTTCGGAAGTTCCATCGATCTGATCACTGTTTTCTTTTCTCCTCAGCACATCAGTAAGACGAAATGCCGAGTACTGCGTGTAAAGGGTCTTGGGCCTTGCCATCTTTATTTCTGATGTCAGTCATGGTTTTCGCCGCGACGGACAATAAAACGAATCAAGTGAAGCAACCATACAAAATGGTAAACAACTGCGTTTCATCAATGAAAATTTGAATTTTTTGTTTGAAAGTGGAAACTCTAATAAAGATTAAGTAAGATGAACACACACACACAAACGGGTCAGTTTCTGTTCGTTAAACAGTCGACATCATTAACTAGATATAGGAAAAACGTGAAGTTTGAACTGATTACTTTGCTGACGACTGGAGGACTAAAGATTTTTTTCTGGCTAAGACACCAGTTAAAAGAAATTGTTGCCAAAACGTTTCCACTCTTCAAGAGCCTCCTTGTCAATCTCTGTTGACTGAAAGAAAAACTTGTAGTCAACAAATCTCCCCTGATCAGGAACCTCAAGAAATTGCTGACAGGGAAGAAAATAAAAGAATGAACATGGTACACAAAGCAATTTGTTCTCATAGCGATGCTCTCATCTGATGTGAGTGCAACAGTAATAAATAGACTTAACTCTTATCAAAGCATTTGTTGATCGTTAATCACCTGACAAAGAACGTAGATTTATCCTCTTGGAGGCGGGGGCATTCTATTTCTGCGTAACGTTTAATTGCGTAGCTACTTAGCAGATGTTAACATATTTGTGATGTTGTTCTTCCAAAGTAGCAACCACCTCCCCTTTGTTATAGTGGTATTCCCGGCATGCATGGCAAACCAGGTTCCCCTGGGGTACCAGGCCGTGACGGACGAGATGGCCGAGAAGGAGTTAAAGGAGACCAGGGAAGCCCGGGAAGACTGGACCCCAGGGACCTCCTGGTGTCATGGGTCCTGCGCTGGTGTAAATGGCAAGGATGGTTCAAAAGGAGAACCTGGAGCCCAGGGTCTCCCCGATCAAAAAGGAGAGTGGAGTAAGTGGTCTTCCTGGGACCCCGAGTGTGATGCCTTTCAAGAACTGGAAAGAGTGCGCCTGGAAAAACTTAGATGATGGCAAAGACCAGGGACTGATTAAGTGATAGCCTGTGGGAGACAATATTTGTGCACAAATAAACAAGACTCTTAGCTTTTTTACAGATTCCCGCTCCCACCTGAGAACTACCCTTGCTGATTTCTCTTGATGGAGGCGGAGACACAGACTGCAGGATTATATAAGCTTACTGGGTGATACTTCTTTCATTATGACTCATAAAAACTGTCCAATTACAAATTTTAAATTTAAATTTAAAATTTTGATTATGTCATATTTATTTTTCTTCATATTAATTTGTTACGCAGGAATGCGTGCTCAAAAGGACCTGACACTGCCCTCCATGTGGCCTGGACGGGTGCCCTGAGAGTCAAAAACTGCAAAGGTTGTTGCAAACGATGGTATTCACTTTCAACGGCGCGGAATGTTCAGCTCCTCTGCCTATTGAAGGTGTTGTGCACTTGGGCCAAGTAAGCACAAGTCAAAATCCTCACCGGGTCCGACATGTTGAAGGGCATTGCAACAACATCGACAAAGGAGAAGTGCGCGTGGGATTCTGGGTCGGCAATTGTCCCAGATGTGGAGATTTTGATGCTTACACAGGTTGGAATTCAGTCTCCCGGATCTTTGTTGAAGAAGTTCCTAAAGCTCAGGCTTAGATCTCGAGACAAAAATTCCAATCCTGCAAGAACATTTTAAGGGGACAATAGTAATTAATTTGCTTAACTAGAGTAATTTGTCAGACTGCTGGGAAATTAAAATGGTGTGCTTTGTAAGCGTATTACAATTATGCTGTTATTGAATAAGAAGGCAGAGGATTTTTGACAGAGATTGTGCACTTCAGTGTTTTATTTTTCTCATTACTTTTCCCTGGCAGTTTTTAAAAAAAACAGTTTACATTAAGACTAATTCCAGTTGTTTTTAACATTTCACCTTGCCTTTTCCCCGTTTGCCTTTACATACAAACTTGGTACTTCCACAGGAGACTCGTCGAAAAATTAAATGTACTTTTTTTTGGAATCCACAAAGTTAATCACGTTTGAGGTTTGGACAACAGTGGAGAAGAACTTGAGGATCCGGCAACAATTGACAATAAAATTTACCAATACCGCACTTTTAAATTAAATATACCCCCATTTAAATTGACCAATGACCAATGTCCAACACTCACATGTAAGGGTGCCAAGAAGCCGAGAATATACTAAAAATGCCTCCATCCAGCGGGACCCCTGTGACAATGAAATGAAAATGAAACTTGGATGATGTATAGTGCGGTCTGAGCCGGTCTACAAAACGAGATGATGACGTCACTTGGCATGGGAATTAAGTCATGACTTCTGAAGACCCACAAGATTGGATCAGCCATCTAGGATCGATTTAACTTGCAAACTCGATTTGTCAAAAACTTAAGAAAACAGTCAAACTGTTCGGCCCAAAACTTATAATAAGACTGTAAAAGATACGCCAAAAAAGACCAGTTCAGACCTTCCGTGTATCCTTTCTTACTCGGATGCTAAGAAAATGCGATGCTTTGTGTTGGTAGAGTACCGTGAGTTTGCGCAATTGCTTCATTTTAAGGGATCAGGTGACTTTCGCGCTGTGCAATCCTCAATCTTGACGACCACGGGTTGTCCTTCATTGCTTGTGATGAGATATGAGATTTTCTTCTGTTTTTAGAAAAGACGATAATAAACATAAAAATAATGGACGGCACAAGCAAGTTATCAGCGATACCTTACGTTTCCCCGAAAAAAGCCCAACAGTCCATTTTCGAATTGCCTTGAGCCTCCTTTTCAAAGTGAGGCAAGGTACACAGCCCTTCATACACGAGATTTATTTTACATGCAAATAAAACTCATATTCATACGAATATTCATATTCATACGCTTTGAAAAGGAGGCTGAAGACAACTCGGAAATGGCTCATTTGAAATCTGTCTGTTACCTTGCTCAGTTTATAATTAATAGGTCTGAAATTTTTTTTTTGTACAGAGAGTAAAGAGACGGAAAACACTCTCATATGAATTAATAGCTTTTAGAAATTTTACTTTCACTGTTCTTTTATTACCAAGGAATTCAGGATCCATAATGAAATGTTGGATTGTATTAAAACGCACATAGCAAACTGTGGAGTTTCTCAGCTTGTTTAGTGTCTGGTTTTATACTGTACTCCTGCTAGTCATAAGCCTCAGCTGGCACTGTAACGGATTTACTGTCGTTTGTCTAAGTGTGGTCACGCGTGACAAAACAATCTAAATAGGTATTTCTTTCTCAGACAATGCACCCCAAACGTCCCGCTTCCCCACCCCTCCCCCCTCCAAAAAAGTCTCGCGAAGTTAACCTTTAACCCATATTTGGACTGTTAATTTCTTCAGAAGTCAACGATAGAACAAAACATGAAGAAATTTTCATGCAATCTTAGTTCTTTATAGTGAACATACACAATCAAAACTTGTACCCCATAAGACAACACTACAATGCATTGCCTACCACCAGCATCAATATTCGATAGGACCTTTATAGCTTATGACATATGCAGAACACGAATTTACTACGCAGAATAATATGAATTGGTTATAAAAAAAATTTCGAGAATCGATCAAAACAATGGCTAATTTTCGCTATATTTGAAAGCCTAGTACCTTTTGCAAACGTCTATGGATGCATTGAGAAATTTAAGAACGGCAGCCGCTCCTGACGGAAAAAAAATGGTGTCTTTTATCGTTTTCGTATTTTATCAAGTATTAGTAGTTTTGAATAATTATGGCTGTGAAAAGAAGAATGGAAAAGAAGGTACAAAACATGAAGGCGTGCTCGCGACTTGGATGCAAAAAGGAGAAAGAACTTGGAAATGCCGTTAGCAGACATTCGCATTTCAACACGCGAAGCCTTCGGATCACCGATTCACATTGACTGTTGAAGAAGGCTGCTTGAAGATTGTGTTTGTTTATGAGAACCGGACACAGGTATGCATAACTAATTTGGAGTTAAAAATGGGTGTGTGAAAGTGTTATAGTAAATATTCAGAACTCTCTGTCCTAGGAGACCCACGGGGAGATAATGGAAACGGAACGAAGATTTCGCGGGCGAAATAGGGACGAGCGAAAATTTACAAGAGGGGAGAACGTTCGCGAGGATTTCCAAGGATGAAAATCCCTCGCAATGCTGATGTCTAAAGGCGTGAAAATTTTACAAGCCAATTTTGCACGACTTCCGCCGTTTCTGAAAACCCGCGGCACCGAACACTAAGAGGCTTGGTTATTCTCGTTTAAGTGTCTTTTCCGAGAACGTTGAAATAATTTGCGAAATAAGAGAACGGCGATCTCGACTAAGTTACAGCAGTTGAAACTACTTATATCCATACGCGACCAGTGGTGGGGGTGGCGACTGATAAAGCTAGACTAACATCCCTCCCATGGAAGAGTAGTAAACGCCTCTTTGCTTTACGCTACAGAGGCCAAAACCTTACTTTTACTCTTTAATTTAGTAACGAAAAGAAATAAAAATAAAACTGAAATTCAAATCTAAATGCGGAGATAATTTCGTTACTACTGCGTAGAGCCTCGAATTGAGTAAATGCTAGCAAATGACGAAGCGTTTGTAGCATTTACAGCTGTAAGTGTCATTTTGTAATTTAGTGGACCAGAGCTAAGTTTTATAACTTAGGATTAATAGTATCGCTTGTCACCTGTTTTTTATAATAACAGTACTGTAATTAAGTGCAACTGAGGTTCATCTACTTCAAAGGAACTAATTTTACGTGTTTTTTGACAATTCAGAGATTTAATAAATTCCGCGAAAGCGAATTGAACTTGTGAGAGCGGATAAAGTAAGAGGACAGGAAAGTGTAGTTTTTTTCTCGCAGTATGAGAAACAAAATTTTTTTAAATCATGTCCAATTCAACAGTTAAGTCGATACCGCGATAGTAAATTTTCGATTTGATTTTGAATTTGTCAGCAAGATGTTACTAAAACGAGGAAAGAAGAATTGGAGGATGTTACCAAAAGGGGCAATTTGGTAGCAATTATATTTGTATTCATCATTCTTTAATTTTGTGCATGGCAAAGTTAAAGTTTTAAAACTAAAACCCTGCTAAAATTTTGACTACAAAGGAACAGAATGTTAATGATTGTAATCTATCGAATGTTACCGCAGAAATGAAGACTCGGAGGAACTTTTTGCCCAGTAAAGGTAAAGTCGTACGCGAGCCAAGGAGGCCAGACGGCCTGAGCACCAGCAATAAAACGCCTTATATAAATGATACTCAGTTGCTTAAATGTCACGTTATATATTTCTTGCATACTTGTTTTTCTCATTACTTCTCTAAATTAGTTGACCTGAATCACGGACAATCGAACAGAGATAAGCTTCAGTATATAAATAAAAATGATTGATTTCCTTTTGCCTTGCACTCCAGTATTTAACCGGCTTTATTCGATGGACCTAGGCTACATCTACTTAAAGGAACAGATATTTGCTGAAAAACGTTAATTAACTGAGTTTTGAAAATACGTCCACGTCTACAAAATCATTAGTCAAATTTATTCAAGAAAGATAACTTTCTACCCGGTGAAGGAAAAATAAATATATTGAGATACGTCTGAATTAGAAAAAAAGCATAAACACACGTGAATCTTTCACAAACATAAAAGCAGATGACTTAATTTTCACAGTAACTGACAAAAATATAACATGGCATGTCCAGTGCCTAGGTAGAGTTTGTTAGACATAATTAGGCTTAACATGCAGGAAAATGACCCCACGTGACATGGAACGCGACAATCAGCTGAGTGTGGAGGAGAGCGCAGGAAAGAATAAGAACAAGAATTCTTTCCTGAGCCCTGCTGAAGAGTTAAGATTTAGAGTACATTACACTTACTAATAGATCATTACTAACAGAGATTCAGAGCGTCGGACCTGTCGATTATAACAAGAAATTGTGGAAAAATATTTTGTGGAGAGCAGTTTCGTTTAAAATGACGTAACCGGGTTATTCCAGCTCCCAAAATAACAACTTTTCTTTGCTTCAACAAACAGGAAGACAAAATCTTCGCTCTAATTGGATGTTAAAACGCTTTAGCACAATGTAACTGTCAGTTTAACAATAATAAGGTACTCTTAACAGAATTCACCCACGTGTCGGAGTTAAGGTAAACACAAAAACTCGCCAAAATTAACACGAACAAGAGTCAACAGAAAGACTGAAAATTTTCAGCGCTAATGAAATTTGTTCATCGCTCTTTTACGGGAATTTGTTCAAGACTGAGTAGCTGTAACAGAAAGACGACCTTCCTTCACGATTTCAGGTATGGACGTTTTCTCTTTTTTTTTTTCTCTGAACTTCTTTCACTGAAGCCTTAATTCACACGCTGTTTTAACGAAGAGAATGCAAGATTGTTGGCTCAACCTCGCTGGTTTGGTTAAAACTCTTGTCCATCGCTATCTGCAGAAGTAAGATCAATATCTTTTCAAGTTTTACAAAACAAAGCACTCAAAGAAAGCGACTCCACTTCGGTGGTTTGGAAAGACTTTTTAAACTGATGTAAGTTTTCAGTCTGCGTTTTTTTCTTAGTTTTCCTAATGCCTTACTACTAGACACAGAAATGCGAACAAACAACAGTGATACGTGTTAACCAGACTCCAAAACTATTATCACCTTAACTTTATGCCCAGTAGTACAATACATAGCCAAGGTTTCGATTGTCTTAAGTTCCTTTCCTTAATAATTAAAGTTGAGAAAAAACGAGGAATGTGACGATAAAGAAGTAGAAAAGTCAGTTATGAACTCTATTACAATTTCCACTCTTTCCAGCGCTTGCTTACCAAGTATAAAATGCTAAAGAATTCTCTTTAAAGGAAGCTCGAAAAACCCGTCTAAAACTGGCAAAAATATCGATTCGGTTTGTAGCTGTAGGAACACAGTTGGAAAGAAAAAAATGAAGGTTTTCAAGCGGTTTTAAAGAAAATAGACAAAAAATAAAGTTAAGCGACAATTATTTAATGCAAGAACTGAACACGGCTCTGTGAAAACAGTCGCAATTTGGAATACGTTAACTTCATGAAACTCAGTTCGGAATTTCCATCGATCTGATCTTTATTTTTTTTTTCTCCTCAGCACATCAGTAAGACGAAATGGCCAGTATTCCGTGTAAAGTGTGTCTGGCTTTGTTAGTGTTGGTTTTTTTTGCCGAGGCAGACAGTAAAACCAATCAAGTGAAGCAACCGTCATACAACATGGTAAGTAAATAACTGAGTTTTATCAGTAAAAATGTAAATTTCTGCAAAAAGTAAAATAACACTTCCAGTTTCAAATATTGACATGGTTATGGTTATGGCAAAGCATAGATCAATTGAATAGTTTCAATTTAAAACGTAAAACAAGGCTTAAAAAATATGAACACACACAACTGGTTCAGTTCTTACATTTTTCTTGTTCAACTGTTTCCTGACTAAGCTAACATTAGAAATTTAAATTTGCTGACGCCTGAGGATTTAAATAAAACATTAGTTAAAAATTAAGGCTTTCAAAACTGACCCAAAAACAATAAGAACTCCAAAGTTATGTGTGGGATTTGAAAACAAGTACGTACAAGAGCTAGCGCCTTAAAATCTTCACTCCCAGCCGGACATCAAAATCTCGCCCGATTAGGAACCTCAGGAGATTGGTGACACAGGCAAAGAAAATAAAAGCATGAATATGGCAATTCCTACTTAGAGATGATGAACGTACGATAGAGATAAATAGACTTTGTTCTCATCATGCCATTTGTTCAATATCAGTTCGTCAATCACATGTCCAATATGTGGAGCTAGCCTCTAAGAGGGCGGGGGGGCAAAGGGGAGGTGGCATATTTACCCCTGAGAACACTTGCACTGCTATTAATGAGATATTTTATGATTTCATTGTTCCAAACTAGCAACCGCCTCCCTTCTGTTATGGTGGTACGCCCGGGATGCACGGTAGACCGGGTCCCCCTGGGTTACCAGACCGTGACGGACGAGATGGCCGTGAAAGAGCTAAAGGAGATCAGGGGAGCCCAGGGAAGACTGGACCACAGGGACCTCCTGTTGTTAAGGGTCCTGCTGGTGTAAATGGGAAGGATGGTGCGAAAGGAGAACCTGGAGCCCAGGGTCCGCCCAGTCAAAAAGGAGAGCGTGGAGCAAATGGGGCAAGTGGTCTTCCTGGGACTCCAGCCGAGAGGTCTGATGCCTTTTAAGAACTGGAAAGAGTGCACCTGGAAAAACGTGAATGATGGCAAAGACAATGGTCTGATTCAAAGGTGATGGTTTACGTGAGATAATATTTTGTGCACAAACCAACAAGATTATTAGGCTTACCTTGCGCAACAACTGCTGCCGTTCCCCTCAAGGAAAACCCGAAAGAGGCACTTGATCGTTGATTTTTCCTGATGCAAGCGGGCAGCTCTACACAGGCTATAAGACTTAACAAGCTTACGGGCGCTCTCTCTCTCTCTCATGTATAAAATTTTGAACAAGATAGCCCCAGGTTATCTTATCGATCTTTTCGAAAAAATTAACGGCGTTTATTCACTTCGCGAGAGTGGAAGTCGACTAATCCTTCCTAAATATAACGCTGAATTTGCAAAAGGTAGCAGTTTTGCTTTTGTTGGAGCCAAAATATGGAATTCTATTCCATTCAACATCAGATCTGCAACCTCTCTCTCCACTTTTAAATCAATGATTAATAATCTCGCTGTCTTCTAGTTAGTGTTCTACAGTTTTATTATATAACAGGAATAGTAATTTTTATAACACGGCTTTTCTGTAGAGCAATTGATTTTTACTGATGTAAACTCCGTGTGTAAAATAAAGTTGATTCATTCATTCATTCATTCATTCATTTTCTCTCTCTCTCTCTCTCTCTCTCTCTCTCTCTCTCTCTCTCTCTCTCTCTCTCTCTCTCTCTCTCTCTCTCTCTCTCTCTTTCCCTTTTCATGATCGTACGTTTCAAAAATTGTTATTTGCTGTCATCGGAACTTCCGAGATGTTCTCACATGTTCCGGGTTTTATGGACGCCCCCAAAATTTCCGCTCTAAATACCCTCCTCTGTCCCCTTAACTAATATCAAGGCAAACAACAGAACCACGTATTCTCATTTCAGTACAATTTTATTCACTGACGCCGGCACCTCTTTTACAAGAAAATTAGCTGTAAATCTCTCGTTTTACGTTAAATCCTAGTCTAGTTAGGGATTAATGTTAGATCAATCATGTTGTCAGTGTTTTAAATGTGGCTGATTGCGATTTCTACTCGCAATATCCGGAGCGGTAGCCAGACCAAGACTGAAAGCTGGGTTTTTTATTCCATCCATAACACCAGCACGTACCACCGCTTGAGCTTACATAAGACGAGAAAGCAACACAACCTGGCCAGCAAGCAAAGCTTGGTGAACCTGCCTACCCATCGACGCAGCATTTCTTACAGCTATCGAAACATTTCTTTGCCCGTGATTCGTAATCAGGGGGTGTCAATCCCACAGAAGTGGTGTAACTCCAGGTATTAGATTTGGCGCTTTGGTCATCGTTGAAGTAGTGAAATTTAGCATTCGGTGAACTGCATGAGAGTGGGCACTGAGTGCATCGTCCTGGAACCGAAAGGATTTTACAAGTTTACACATGTAAGTATATACAATAATTCTTTAAACGTTAATAGTCACGCAGATGGCAAGTTAAACTTCACTTTTCACCCAGGCCCTCAGTTTAGGAAAGAAAACTGAATTATGGCTTCCGGCATTTATTATTGCTACTTGCTATTGGCGTGAGTGACCCCTCAGTTCTAGGTGACATTCAGCTAGAGTCCAAACTAAATTGTTTTACACCCCATTGCTCAGTTCCATCCTACACACCAGAAGTGCAATTGAAAAATACTTGTCAGATAGATAGTCAATGAAGGCGGGTAATGTTTTCGTCGAATATCTAAATTCAGGTTATAACGATTAAATCATATTTGCTTCCCTAGTGAAATGATTCACAATTACCCCAACTCAAAATATTAAAAGTTCATAAATGTATTCTGCTTTTTCAGTTATGTTTTGTATGTTCTCGTCGAGGGATGATTCTTATTGAATTAATGACCTTACCAACAGCAACGATGGACAGCAGCAACAAAGCAGCAGTAAACCATCCAGTTTGAGCCATACTTCTCAATCGATATCAGCGTACAGATTGGGAAATTAAACCTGTGAACTGAAGCGAGTGCTCAGTTAGCTTAAGTTTGTGCGGCAATCTGTTTTCAGGTGTTTTGTTTAGAGCTAACAGAAAAGGCTAGCCCGCATGGCTGGCGCTGTAAAAGGAACGCTCCCTTTCCTCTTGTTGTTGGCAAATCAAGCACTGTTTATGAGCAAGGATTTCTTTTAGCAAGTTTTGCAAGGAACGTGAACAAAGTTGAAAAATTTTTCAAGCTTGTGCACTAGCTTGAACTTCTAAAACTCGAGACTAGAAGTAATGATTAAACGCTGAGATGTTTGATAAATTGGTAAATTTGCCTCGCCCGTGCTGCATAAGGTTTTCAGAGAGCGCCTTTAAATCCTAAAACGTTTGCATTCCAAGAGAGCAATAAAATGATATAGCAATATTTGCTGTCGTTTTAAATTGAGACACTGGATTAAAGGACTCAATCAAATATTACGATTTGTCAGAAACAAATAAGTTTCTTGAAGTCGTAGCATGTTTCTTCACAGCGAGGGCAGCTCTATTGTCGCTTATTCCTAGTTTAGCTTCTTTTGTTTCCAAAGACGTAATTTGTCCTGATTCGAACTACCATATGTATTTATCCACTTCACATTTCTCACCTTTTCGATGTCCTAACAACCAACGCCGGATAGATCGTCGCTGAATGGGAACTCTTCGCCTTGTGACTTGCCTCGTCGAAGACTGCTTAGTTTGTCGTTCTCTGACAACCTCTTTTATAGCAGCGCTATAAGCATCGTTACACATGCAATTAGCTTGCTGTTTACAGTTTACATTAAGAATTATGGCGGAGTGGTGTTCCGGAAACGGAAGTGACAGTGATTTCCTCCTGTATACAGGAATTAAATTCGACGTGCCACAAAGACCAGGCTAGTTTCTGTGATGTAGCGAGAACGAAATTACTTTTTATTTTCCCGTTCTACATCAATCTTAAACTCAGGAGAGCACCTGTCTTTAGGCTGGGATTAGAGAGGGTAACAAGCATTGAACGGATGGTCAAAAGGGTCCTTCATTTCTTCTGATATAACGAGCTAAATATGAGACAAACTATTTACAATGCACGGAAACTATCAATCAGAGAAAATGGCCGCCTGCAACATGAAATTAGGAGGTTAAAACAACGTGGGTACGTTTAACTTGGGATGGAACCTGTGATGCTAGAGTAAAGGAGAGGGTGACCAAATGTCCTTTAAGTCCTTTTTAACAATTCTTTTAGATTTCCAACTGCTTTATTGGCTGCCTTCTCGCAAAAAGCCGCGTCAAACACATATGCTTACAATTAACTTGGACATCAAAATCCTGCAATCATCTGCTCTACAAATAAAGCTGGATTATATCTATCACAAGCAAAGGAAAAAGTGCAGCCCAACCGCTTGTCTTTGGCGGTATAGCCACGATAACGTTAAAGACAGAAACAAATGCAACTCGACCGTTTTTCTTAGGGGATGTGCATTGACAATATTAAAGACACTCTAACTTTCCGAGATACCCACTGGATTGTTATTTCCTTAAAATTTCTTGTAGAAAAGAATAGTAAAAAATTGTTTAGTTGACAATTACTAAACCTACAAGTAGCTCGATCAAACATGATTTCTGTTAAATTTAAAGTTTGTGTCCTGCTCTGAATTAAAAGCTACTAACCTTATGTCTTTTGTTGAGGTCTTTCTGGCTTGATGCCCTCACAGGAATACAAGGGGTTTTCAGAGACGCTGGCTATATATACTTCTGTATGTACGTTGTTTTCTAATGTCCTTAACGTTTTAATGGGTGATCGTTGCTTAGTGTTGTACTCGTGACTGAAAGCATCCATATTTGTCAACACTTCCTTTCTTAAACAATTAAGAGGGGATTGAAGTGATTTTTATTTTGTAAGGCTAATATAACAAGAATCAGGCCTTGACCTTTTAAGGCCCATATCAGCAGCTTGCTGTTCTTGACTGTTCTCCGTATACTTCCTATGGTGCTAGTTAAGATATACCACGGCATTTTATCTTTGGTGTTCATTTCCTTATTTGACCAGCATACTTGATCAGGTAGTGACACCGTAAGGCAAAATTACTTGCTTGTCACTATTGGCAGTTAAGGGTTAACTAATTAAAATATAAAGTGACAAAGAGTTCCTGTTTGTGTAGTAAAGAAATAACGTTTGAACTCAGAAATATCTTAAGAAACCTTTATAAACTATGCGGTAGTTTCAATTCAGTCTAGTTTGTACGTTACACGTCTCGTTCCGTTGACTTCCAAGAATGCCTATATACGTTTGATGATATATCAGTGTTTGGAACTTGGCGATAAATTCCCTGCTTTTTCCTGGATAAAGCAACTTATTATCAACAAGAGAAGTGTGTCATTCAAATTGACAATGTCTTCCTGTTTTTGAACTAGTCCATGACAGGCCAAGTTTAGTTCAAAAAGCTGTTTTTAGAACAAGTTACTGAAGTAAAAAAGATCGTGATCAAATCCTTTACGAACATAGTCTTGGATAGTCAAAAGCTAATTAAACGGGCTAATACTGGGCTTTCATCTCTCGCTGGTGTCCGGTAATGATGCTGCGCCATATTTTACTGGCACGGTGAAAATTTCCAATTTGTGACATATTTTTTTAAACAGATTAAATATAATTTGTTAAGTTGCCACTTCTGATGCATGACGTTCGATATTTTTTCTCACATGGCAAGGACTTCCCTTCGGTAGAGTACATTCAAATCAATGTTCAGCGAACATTGAATTTATCACGGAGTAAAAGCCTTTATTCGAAATAAACTCTTCCCATAATTGCGTTATGATGATGACGATTTTTTGAGCTTTTTCCTACCAGCAATTCAAATTTACGTATCGTAGTTTTTCCGAACTGTGATAATTTTAATGACATTCACTCCCTATCTGCCTACCACTCCCATTCACCTTGTTGATTTTACTTAACTTACAAAATGCCTGTTTGACTATCAAGGATAAACTTTTAAAAACAGAAATATGATTTTAGAAATGTGTGAAAGGAAAGAGTATTCGCTGTTGAAAGCATTTTGCAAAGGGCCTAGAATTGATTGTTCGTTATTAAGACATCAAATGCTCTTGGGATGAACTGTTATATATGCTGAGCTTGGAAAGCTCTCCAAGAGATCTATATTTTCAGACTCAGAGATGTATTGTTACGGACCAAGATGCGGTTCTGTCATTTAAGACCATGCAGCAGTTACAATTTTGATTTGGACGTTGCACGAGTTAAACACAAGCAGGAATACTCTCTCCGTTGACTTCCATGAATTTTTATTGACGTTTAATAATATATGAGTGTATTGAACTTGTCAATAGATTCCAGGCTTTTTCTGGTTATACCCAACATCAATCTTCCTCTTTTTTGAAGTAGGCCAAGTTACGCTAAGTTTATTGAAGGCAGGTTCAGCTTCAAACAATTACGTACAAAGGCCGTACATGTTATATAACACAGATCGTAAAGGGCAGCTTTAATTTGAAGCCGATGTGGACCTGCAACCAACTATCACGTATTAAAAAGAGTAAAAAGGATAAAAAATTAATGAGTTAATCAAAATCCACAAATACAATATACATATTCAAAAAAAATCGCCGTAAATACTGCAAGTTGAAAATTCTGACTTATAGCTGAAGTTAGCTATAATATGGTTAACTTCAGCTATTAAGTATTATGCTCTCCTGCGAGTTATTTTTGTCCAACATATTAACTTTGGCTGCTTTTTAAGTTAACAGTCGAAGCGCTTTCAATAAAGAAATACAGCGACCGTGGTGTATGAAATCACATTCTTGATCTTACATTAACCGGCTTTCAAACACCTGTAATTCCTTCGTTTGAGTTGTTTTGGGACTTATGAAGATGCTTATCACGGCTACAGCCGATGTGAACCTGCAACCAACTATCAAATAAAACTAATGATATTAAACAACAATAAAAACGATACACTTTTGAAATATACATTAAAGAAAATGCACCATAAAAATACAGAGACTGCGGTGAACTTTAAACTTCCATATCTTGTCCCTTTGTTTGAATTTGTTTGAGCTCGTGAAAAGAAAATTCTTTGTTTGAATATGTTTAGATAAGTCCCCGTTGAACTAAAAGACAGCTTTACAGTTTTAAGAGCGCCTGTCTGTAAAAATCAGACATAATCAAAATTCCGCGGCAAGGGTGGAAAATTCGATTTCTTTCATATTTTAATGTTAGATAGGTTGGGGTATAACTAAGTTCACTGGGTACTTTTTTTGGCAAAACATCCTTTTATTTCAAAGAAAAATGCAAATAACGAACTTCCGTTAAAATCGCCGTTTGAAGCAGTAAATTATAAAATCAATTTGAGGCGTTCGCGTGCAAAAGCAAATCCCTCTGTCGTCTTTTAAACACTCAATTTTACTTTTGCAATCTCTCAAGAGCTTCAAAACTGATTTTCGTAGAAACTGCGTTGTTCTTTGTGTTTGAAATAATTTAATTTTGAAAGTATACATTTCTCATCAGGAAAAGTACTTCGTGAATTAAATTATTTTTCACCATGTGCTAAACCTTCAAATCGATTCAGCTTCTGGCTCTTGAATTAAGAAAAGATGTTCTCAGGATTGCTGCAAAAATTTCTTTGGGCAAATGATTGAGAGCGACGCGAGAGCTTTTCAAAGTTCGTTAAAATGCAGGTTGTTTGACCCTTCTTGGCAACATTCCATTCGCGAGTCACGCACATATTTTAATGTGTATCGACCCATATGAGATCGAAAACGTCAAACAGAAAAACAGTTCGAAATGCTCTTACCTCATTTGCTGTAGAGGACAGGTCCAGAGGCCATTTCTGAGTGATGCTCTTGCCGTTCGACGTATTTTGGTCCTGTTGATGACATCCAATGAACACCGCCAATTGGCTCAGTGTATTGTAAACGGTCGAACAGCTCAACAACAACCTTTCTTGCAAAACGTTCGACATCTTTTTACACTGTGACATCTTACTCAACGGTTCAGTTGCTGGTCAGTGTTGCTTAGTTGGCAATACACAAAAAGGTTTTTATCACTACATGTCGCCGCTAACGTGGCCAGAGTTCTATCTAGAGCCGCGTCACGCAATGCAAATCATCGGAATGGCATTTTACTAGAGGGTAGGGGAAGGGCAAAATCTGCTCTGAATCTTTTTAAACGGCTCAGGTTTCGAGAAATGGGAGGAACTAGTAATGGACCAAAAATACGAAACAAAGTTAGTGCTACATTTAGGCACCTCAACCTCCCGTGCCAGAATGCAGAAAAAGTAGTCACCCCTCGGCGTGAGTTGTAGGCATACAAATAACAATGTTCGAACAGGAAAATTAGCTAAAAAGGGTACGTGTACTAGCTTAAGTTAAAAACCTCTTCAAAACGTCGAGTCCAGAACATTAAAATCGTTTTTATCAGGGAAATTGCGATGTGACTAACTAGTTTGTGCTTATTGTTTTAGCTTAGAGGGGGGACCTTGGACTTTTTTTTCACAAATCATACATATTTACATACATGAATTGCTTCGTTACACAGACGACGGTTGTTGTTGGTTCCATTTTCTTGTTGTCGGAGTTTGTGGTTACAACACCAGACGAATCAAAAGCTTGAAAACAATTGTTCCCTTACTTTCATGCACCAAGAATACCCAGGCCCGTAAAACGGGGAGGGGCAGGGGGGGGGAGGAGGGCTCAAGCCCCCAGAAGTTTTGGAAGTTGAAAAAACATTACAATAAATGAGCCAAAAAATATATATTTAAAACGAATTAATGTGCAACGAAAAGTCTTAAATGCTGATGCTAAAAGTTCCTTTCATAATTTTACAACCTTTAACAGGGTTTGACATCTGTTGGGTCACTAGCCACCAGGCAAGTGGGCTTCAAAAATCTACTAGCCCACCGCACATTTCAGTCGCCCAGGTTCCTTACCAATGTCTTTCTTCACCCATATCACCTTGACCCTGGCAGTATAGCTTTACTGTGAAGGACCTTAATGCCTTTAATAGCTAAGCGACTGCTGTGTATTTGCTGTAAGCCTTAAGCTCATCATGTTGTTTTAAAACAAGTCTAAGGAACAAAACTATTTTTATCTCGCCAATCGAGTGATAAAAGTTACGTAGACGTTTACGAGAGTTAGGCAAAACAGGTCCGAAATTCGTAGCTTGGCTGTCGAAATGTTTCAATTTTAACAAACCTTGTAACTTTAAGGGTACTTTTTTAGAACTGATGCTATAAATCTGGTGGATGTTGCCAACAACTTTGTCGGCGAAAAAGCAAACAGGAAGCAGCTTTTTGGCAAATTGTCAACGAAGGATGTCCCCAAAAAGATGTCGTTTTTGACGAAATCGACACAAACTGTGACATTGTGAACAGAGTTAGTATCTATGTGAGTGTGTATTTTGAAGGGGGGGGGGAGGCTTTGACTAGGGCAATTTGCTCGCAGCATTTATTTCAGCCTTGGTGCGGGCCTGATACCACAAGTTACAAGTCAGTTTTTACAACGAACGCTTGAATACAATGACGATATGTCCCAGTCATCGTGCAAAACTTGGGATAGTGTCTAGCAGAAGCTGCAGCACAAGGGGCCGGGTCCCGGGTCACGGTAAGGAAAAGGAGAGTTGCCAAAAAGTGAAAGACGACTGGGGAAAAAGGGATCTGGAGTTATCTTACGCGAGACTGGTTCGCTTGTAAAAGTTGGATCAGGTGAGTTTTATATTCGCTTGTGGTCTATCCGAATATTAGCCAGGTTATCGATGGAAGCCTCACTCTTCTCTTCGTCCTTATTAAGGTGTATGTAGAACGTGAAAGAGATAACAGACGTTTAAGGGCAAGATGCTTGACGTATTTCTGTTATGATATCCTCATATCCATTATGATAAGTATGCTGGCTGCTGTGAGAGATCTCGCTCACTGGGAACCTGTCTCAGTAAGATTCGTAAACAGAAATTCAGGAACAGAACCTCATTTTTTGTTACCATGGTTACGTGCCATATTTCACAGTCTTCAAACAGCACTGGCGTGCTGTTAGAAGCCCCACTCATTAGTCAGGACACACTAATATAGACTACGTCAAACAGCTGGCAAAAGAGCACAGTTAAAAACTTCGATCGCACCCATTTGTTATGAAGAGAGAACCCTTCCTGTCCAAAACTCCATCCAACCCTTTAACAGCGAGCTGACTTTCACTCCTGATATAACTGTGCCTTGTACCGGTCCTGTACCAGCTGAGAACCAGCAGACTGACACCAATGATCATAGGTAGAATACCCGCTCGTCAATTAACAAAAGGGAGCCCCTTGTAGTTATAGGTTTCCCCGTATTAAGTTGCGTCTAGTTAATAATAGCGCCACTTCTGTTGCACCACTCAGCTGTAAGCTTGTACAACGGTTAGAATTGCGTTTCAGACTACTAGGGTAGCAAATACAATTTTTAATGGTTGTAACAACACTGGTAATAAGTAAGAAAGACACACAACGCCATTAAAACCACGAATAATCCCTGCAATTAACACTGTCTGTTATTTTACTGCACCTCAAAGGTTTTGCCCTTCCCCTACCCCCTAAAATTCCTTTGATACGCATTGCGTGACAAACCAAATACGCACCGGGCGCCATCCACGTTTGGTCCCAATTTAGCAGTCAAATCTGATAATGCTTTTGTGCACTGAAAACTGAGCAACACTCGTATTAAATCAACTGAACCGTTGAGTAAGATGCCGTAGTGCAGAAAGACGTCGAACGCTTTACAAGAAAAGATGGTGTCGTTGAGCTGTTCGACCGTTTACAATTAGGTTAACCCAGTTGGCGGTGTTCATTCGGTTTATTGGACGTCATCAGCAGGACTAAAATACGACGAACGGCAAGAGAATCACACGAAAATGGCCTCTGGACCTGTCCTCTACAGCAAATGAGGTTAGACCGTTTCGAAGTGTTTTTCTGTTTGACGTTTTCGATCTCATAAGGGTCGAAAAACATTAAAATATGTGCGTGACTCGCGAATGGAATGTTGCCAGGAAGGGTCAAAAAACCTGCATTTTAACGAACTTTGAAAAGCTCTCGCGTTGCTCTCAATCGTTTGCCCAAAGAAATTTTTGCAGCAATCCTGAGAACATCTTTTCTTAGTTCAACAGCCAGAAGCTAGCTGAGTCGATTTGAAGGTTTAGCACATGGTGAAAAATAATTTAAATCACAAAGTACTTTTCCTGATGAGAAATGTATACTTTCAAAATTAAATTATTTCAAACACAAAGAACAACGCAGTTTCTACCAAAATCATTTTTGAAGCTCTTGAGAGATTGCAAAAGTAGATTTGGGTGTTTTAAAGACGACAGAGGGATTTGTTTTTGCACGCAAACCCCTCAAATTGTTGTCATAAGTACTGCTTCAAATGGCGATTTTAACGGAAGTTCGTTATTTGCATTTTTCTTTGAAATAAAAGGATATTTTGCCAAAAAAAGTACCCAGTGATTTTAGTTATACCCTAACCTATCTAACATTAAAATATGAAAGAAATCGAATTTTCCACCCTTGCCGCGTTATGTTTGATTTTTACAGACAAGCGCTCTTAAGTTGCGATGGTACTGTAAATTTCAACGTGAACTTACTAACATTTCCTGTTCTTCTGAGTGCTGTTGTAGAATATTTTCGACGCAGTAGTAGCGCCGCTACGATCCCAATCTTTACTTTGTGAACATGGACAAACTGTTAAATGAAAAATTAGCCTTTTATCCTCTTTTAGCTTTCAAGTGACTTGTTCAGTTCAGAAATCTGTTGACATGAACGGGAGAGAAAAAAATATTTATAGCCGAGTGCCGAGCCGCAGAGCTCAAAATTTCTTAGGGCAGGGATAAGTGACAGGCGGTAAACACAGTGACTTCAAATTCATTACTGACCTATAAAAATCTTCCCTTTCTGGCGTCTTAAGTTATGAAATTGGTTGTTGCAAACGGAGAAAACATATTTATAAGTAAGCAAGAGTGTTGAGCCAAAAATTTGAATATTTCTTATAGAGTTTGTCTGTCTTCAAAAAAAATTAAATTTGGATCGTACAACGCTACTAGTGCTTAATGTTGAAAAATCAATCCACATATGGTAAGTCCTTGTCGATTTGAATAATGACACTTTGCTCTGTGTTTTAAGAATATCCCATTAATAGGAAGTTCTTGTTAACTTTGTGGATCAGTAAAATGTTGCACATAACCAAACCTCTGGCATCAAGCCAGTGCTTGGACTTTTAATTGAAAAAAAAAATTACAGATAAGTATTGGAACGCCATTTTCTAGTTCGCAGACAAGGAAGTTTACATAAATTTATAATTACATTACGCCCCTCAACAGCCCAGTATTAAAATATAAAATGGATTTGAAATTTTTAAGCATTCCAAAACAACATATGGCCATTTAGGGAAACAGCTTTTATTTTTTTAGAAACTGTTTAAGAAAGCAAGGGAAAGTTTTTAGAAAAAAAAATTGCTTTCAAATACCGTATTAATACTTTGCCTCATAAGCACAAAACTAAGCTGCCATCACCCAGTGGAATATTAACGACCTTGTACGATTTCGTAGATGCAGCAGCAGAGTTGTTTGGTAACTATTTATTCCTGTGAGGGTGTCTAGCCTGAAGGAGCTCAGTAAACGTCTCATGTGAGGTGCTAGTCTTTCATCCACAGTGAACAAGAACCTTCACCCTTTAATAAGCCCCAAAAGTGATCAGCATCAAATTTCTCCTCATCATGTCACTGCATTAAAACATATACAGGTCATGAGAATTAGGGAAATGGTCACCAAAGATGAGTTGTCTTGATATTTCGACAGGTTCTCCTAACTAGTACTCAACAAAGTGTATGAAGACCAGTAAGGAGAATTGTAATAATGATGCTGGGGCTTAAAGGGTTAAATAGTTAGCAGAGATAGCATAGTTGGTCGACCTAGTTTTAGCTATTATAAGACGTAAAATCAAGAATGCTATCCAAACAGTTGTCTGAGAATTTTAATTGCTATTAGTGTTTAGTCGAGTCGGCAACTTCTGCTCAACTTTTAACGTCGGTGTATCGAAATGTCTCTGTACAATCAAACGATCGAGTTTCATTTTCTCCTCCATTTATATGATTGATTTATGTAATTACTTATGTTTAAGAACAGTTAGCGGCATATGTTCATGTCCAAATAAAACTTTGGAGTCTGTGTTTCGTGCACCTTTTTAAAATCAAGGCAGATAATGAAGCTTTTGAATATCTTAAGAAATATATATATTTTAATTCCCTTCCTTCCAAAAGAATGTTTGTAAAGAGTCTGACCACGATCGTATTTCCTCGGTGACTTGTTCTAAAAAAAGCTTTCTTAAACTAAACTTGGCCCGTCGTGGACTAGTTCAAAAACAGGAAGACACAGTCAATTTGAATGACACACTGATCATATTGGCTATCAGCTACTTTAAGCAAAAAGCAGGGAATTTATTGTCAAGTTCAAGACACTGATACATCATTAAACGTGTATAACTATTCTTGAAGTCAACGAAGCGAGACTTTCTGCTCAAGTCCAACTCGTGTATCGTAAAGACCAAAATTAAAACTGCGCATGGACTAAAAAGGTTTCTCAAGATAGTTTAAGTTAAAACGTTTATAGTTAATAAGGCTTTCAAAACTGACCCAAAGACAATAAGAACTCCAAAGATATGTTTGGGATCTGAAAAGAAGTACGTACAAGAGCTAGCGCCGTAAAATCTTCACTCCCAGCCGGACATCAAAATCTCGTCCGATCAGGCACCTCAGGAGATTGTTGACACAGGCAAAGAAAATGAAAGCATGAATGTGGCAATTCCTACTTAGAGATGATGAGCGTACGATAGAGATAAATAGACTTTGTTCTCATCATACCATTTGTTCAATATCAGTTCGTCAATCACATGTCCAATATGTGGATCTAGCCTCTAAGAGGGGGGGGGGGGGGCGAAGGGGAGGTGGCATATTTACCTCCGAGAACATTTGCACTGCTATTAATGAGATATTTTATGATTTCATTGTTCCAAACTAACACCCCCCTCCCTTCTGTTATGGTGGTATGCCCGGGATGCACGGTAGACCAGGTCCCCCTGGGTTACCAGGCCGTGACGGACGAGATGGCCGTGAAGGAGCTAAAGGAGATCAGGGGAGCCCAGGGAAGACTGGACCACAGGGACCTCCTGTTGTTAAGGGTCCTGCTGGTGTAAATGGGAAGGATCGTGCGAAAAAAGAACCTGGAGCCCAGGGTCCGCCCAGTCAAAAAGGAGAGCGTGGAGCAAATTGGGCAAGTGGTCTTCCTGGGACTCCAGCCGAGAGGTCTGATGCCTTTTAAGAACTGGAAAGGGTGCGCCTGGAAAAACGTGAATGATGGCAAAGACAATGGTCTGATTAAGGTGATGGTTTACGTGAGATAATATTTTGTGCACAAACCAACAAGATTATTAGGCTTACCTTGCGCAACAACTGCTGCCGTTCCCCTCAAGGAAAACCCGAAAGAGGCACTTGATCGTTGATTTTTCCTGATGCAAGCGGGCAGCTCTACACAGGCTATAAGACTTAACAAGCTTACGGGTGCTCTCTCTCTCTCTCATGTATAAAATTTTGAACAAGATAGCCCCAGGTTATCTTATCGATCTTTTCGAAAAAAGTAACGGCGTTTATTCACTTCGCGAGAGTGAAAGTCGACTAATCCTTCCTAAATATAACGCTGAATTTGCAAAAGGTAGCAGTTTTGTTTTTGAAATTATGAATATATGAAATTCATATATTTGAACTGCGGAATGAAGAAATAAATGTAAAGAAGATCCTCGCAGTTATTAACGCAACTTATGCAGTTGCGAAAAGAAAGCCTGAAAAAAAAATCAGGCTTGCCGGGATTCGAACCCTGACCTCTGCGATACCGGTGCAGCGCTCTAACCAATTGAGCTAACAAGCCAACTGGGAGCTGGTCATTAAATTGGTTCGTAATATACCCGGGAAAGATGAAGATGAAATTATGAATATATGAAATTCATATATTTGAACTGCGGAATGAAGAAATAAATGTAAAGAAGATCCTCGCAGTTATTAACGCAACTTATGCAGTTGCGAAAAGAAAGCCTGAAAAAATCAGGCTTGCCGGGATTCGAACCCTGACCTCTGCGATACCGGTGCAGCGCTCTAACCAATTGAGCTAACAAGCCAACTGGGAGCTGGTCATTAAATTGGTTCGTAATATACCCGGGAAAGATGAAGATGAAATTCCCGGGTATATTACGAACCAATTTAATGACCAGCTCCCAGTTGGCTTGTTAGCTCAATTGGTTAGAGCGCTGCACCGGTATCGCAGAGGTCAGGGTTCGAATCCCGGCAAGCCTGATTTTTTCAGGCTTTCTTTTCGCAACTGCATAAGTTGCGTTAATAACTGCGAGGATCTTCTTTACATTTATTTCTTCATTCCGCAGTTCAAATATATGAATTTCATATATTCATAATTTCATCTTCATCTTTCCCGGGTATATTACGAACCAATTTAATGACCAGCTCCCAGTTGGCTTGTTAGCTCAATTGGTTAGAGCGCTGCACCGGTATCGCAGAGGTCAGGGTTCGAATCCCGGCAAGCCTGATTTTTTCAGGCTTTCTTTTCGCAACTGCATAAGTTGCGTTAATAACTGCGAGGATCTTCTTTACATTTAGTTTTGCTTTTGTTGGAGCCAAAATATGGAATTCTATTCCATTCAACATCAGATCTGCAACCTCTCTCTCCACTTTTAAATCAATGATTAATAATCTCGCTGTCTTCTAGTTAGTGTTCTACAGTTTTATTATATAACAGGAATAGTAATTTTTATAACACGGCTTTTCTGTAGAGCAATTGATTTTTACTGATGTAAACTCCGTGTGTAAAATAAAGTTGATTCATTCATTCATTCATTCATTCATTCATTCATTCATTCATTTTCTCTCTCTCTCTCTCTCTCTCTCTCTCTCTCTCCAGAAGAAAAGTCAGGCACTTTTGTAACTTTTGTCTCTCTTGATGATAGCTATGCTTAGATCTTTGCAGAAAAAACTAAATAAAATCATGGGAATACTTACTGCTGTAAACCCACTGCATGCAAGTAGTCAGTTAATACCACACAAATCTGCATGTATTAGGCTCTGATGTGTCCTCGAGAGGTTACGAAAGTGCCCTATGTTGTGGTAACTGTTTGTCTAAAAGCAATAAAATCCATTTCTGTGCTAAATTGTAGCTATTGCCTTACCATTTATGCGCCAAACGATTCTCTCAATTACCACAGCACTTTAAATCTGAGTTATTTCAGCTCACAAAAATCTGCCGTGTATGTGTTTGACTTTTCATGTCCATGAAAAGAATCACGATTCGGAAAAAGCCCGTTTTTTACATCACGAATTTGAACAAATGAGATTGACAATTTAATTCGCTCAATCGCGCTATAATTTTAAGGAAAGTTGAAGCTATCTTTTGCCAATGTAACAAAGAAAACTTAGAGTGAATCGGATAAAACCTTATTTTTTTATGGAGATTTCAAGTTACTAATGTCAAAAAAGCGGCGATGTTACAAAAGTTCCCTATTTGCTAGAAGTTCCAGAAGGTGGTTTCACAATAATTTCTTGAGAGATTGTGAAGTTTAATGCAATCAAATTAAACTTTAGTTTGACAGAAATAGTTGACCAAAAATTGAACTTTGTCCTAAAAAAGGAAGAGGAGTTAGAGCTGTGGAAATGTATTTATTCTACTTTGCGCTTTTCGCGGTAATGGCGGTAAGGGTGTATGGTTGCAGGAACTGTATATACGACTCAATGTATCGCTGAATTATAGTAAAAACGAGTAATACTAATTGTGTAATATACAACTGACTGCCTGTGAGCTATTCTGTTGCTTAGAAACATTTCCAAAGCAATGCACAAAACGGTGAAGTTTTATACAGTACCCGAGACAACCATCGTTTTGTCGTACAAGAAAGAGGGCGTAGCTCCGGGACAACTTCAAATAAAATATTGCAGAGGAGTGCATTAAGTAGTAGAAGTATTTATGAAGAACGTGTACCTTTTACTTCAAGTAAAAAAGAAAATGAACAAAAGAATGATAAACAAGATGATAATGATTGAGTATCACCCACTAAACTTGTAATGGAAGCCTTCATGCGGTCTGTTTTGTAGCGCAGAGTTAGGACAACCTTTTGAACTATTTACTTGTCTGCAGGAAAGTAGTAATGTGGGACCGTATGGCACACTTTGCCTCGTTTTGATGTAAGGATGACGTCATGACCGGAAGTGGGATGGGAAACCGCTGACCAGTTGAAAAAAGGGATCGTGGGCTCATGCAACCGGAAGTCACGTGATTTAGGAAACCGCTGACCAGTGGGAAAAAGGGATCGTGGGCTCAGGGAAGTCACGTGATTTGGAAGGAGAAACCGCTGACCAGTTGGAAAAAGGGATCGTGGGCTCAAGGGGAAGTCAAACCGCGGGAGAAAAGTCCAAAGTCCAATTTTAGGAACGGGGGTGACCCATATATGGCCCATATATGGATTTGATATGGCACAAGTCCAATTTCTGCAACGTGGGTAGGTATAAAAGGGTAAACCCTAAGGCGAGGGGAGTAGTCACGATGAGTTTTTACATCACTCTGCTCAGTGATCAAGCACAAGGCACGGGTCAAAAATTTACGGCGCGACTGCCTCGTTCGTATTATTTGGTGGAAGATGATTGGGAAGTGGCGTTGGTACATATGTCCCACCCGGGGTTTAATCAATCCTTGGAAGATCAAACCAAGCAGAATTGGACGCAAGAGGATAGTCAAAAACATTGGATGAAAACAGATGTGAGATACATCCCAAAACGTGCGGATGGAACGGCCCCTCTTCAAGTCACCAAACAAATTTATTTACCGCCCGGGTATTACCACAATTTGAAAGAAGCCTGGATTGCCATTGGGTACGAAATGGAAAAACAACACATGGAAGTCATGATGGATATACCCAAAATGGATGTGGACGATCAAGCCAAACGCAAACAACTAGCCGCGCTTAACCTGGCTCAACCCTATGTGAAAATCACCAATACGAGCGTCGCCCCCGAATTAGATTCGTTGTATGTCCTCATACCGGCCAATATGGAATTTGAAATGGAATGGAAATTCGCTGGCTTGATGGGATTGGTGAAAGATGGAACGTCCACG
The DNA here is from genome assembly GCA_964017195.1 of Siderastrea radians. Classification (NCBI taxonomy): domain Eukaryota; kingdom Metazoa; phylum Cnidaria; class Anthozoa; order Scleractinia; family Rhizangiidae; genus Siderastrea; species Siderastrea radians. Next base: position 13,449,443 of record OZ024891.1, on the reverse strand, counting down.
GAACGCGTGGTGCAAGAAAAGAATTATCTGGTGAAACATATTGTGGATTACAACGATCGCCATAAATGGTCACCCACCACCGGTACTATCGCCAAATATCCCCCGTGGGGGCACGTCTCCGTCAGCTTTACCCACCCCGATTTCGATTATTACTTCTTCTTGGGACCGAATCTGAGTCGACAACCCTTTCCTACCACCCCTACGGTGAAACCGCAACAAGGACAACAACAATTGATGATTTACACGGACTTGGTGGCCCCGAGCATTGTGGGAAATCAAGAAAAAGGGTTTTTACGTACCTTGGATGCGGGCAATACCGACCATCAATTTGATACGACGCAACGGATGTATTTTCCTCTAGGCAAGACCATCTTTGACAGCATTGAGATAGACATTCAAACAGCGAATGGACAGCCGGCTCCGTTCAAACAAGGCCGAACCATTGTCACCCTTGAACTCTCCCGAAAAAGTCAACGAACATAAATAAAGAGCACAATAAAGTATCATGGAACATCCTTTATTGGTCCATCATTTTTTTGTTGACAACAAGTAGAAAAAAAAAGAGTCCTTTTTTTACGCGAAGCTGATACAGGTTTTCATCCGTGAAATGGCTTGGGTTTTGGTGCGACCCAGAAAGTAGAGGGTTTTGCGGTGGGGCTCATAGCGATCGCGCAGTTCTCCCCAGAATCCTTGTAGGGCGTTGCCGTCTTCGTAGCAAATACCATACCACAAAGGATTGTCTTTCCAATCGGTCTTGACATGCTGGACAAACTCCGGGTCTTCTTTCCATTCTTCATCGAGGACTTCAAGGACGGAAAGAGGAACGACGTGTTGGCATCTAGGACATAGGAGGGTCTGACCGTTCTGGTGGTATTGGTTGACACAGGCGACATGACAAGGTTGACCACAGCACCTCAACGTGGTATAATTGGCGAGAGGCATCAAACAAATCACACAGGGGTCGGGTTGCGCCATCAGGCCAAAGGATCAAAGAGAGGATTGGTCAAGAGCTGAAATTCGATGAGGGTGATGATGCCTTCTTGACGGAGTCGAGACACTTCTTGGAAAGGGAGTTGGTAACGCAAAGGTTGGACCAGCTCTAAGATTTGTTGTCGGATTTGTCCTAGACGTTGTAGGATTTGCACGGCTTCCGGACTGATCTTATCGCCCATTCACCACCGGTAGAAGTTTTTCAAGGTTAATAAACACAATTCGTTACGACTGAGATGTTTGGTACTATGAAGACGAAGCAGTTCAAAATAAGAAGCTTTGAAACGGATCTCCTCCAAATCTTTTTCCAACAGAGACAACAAGGCTCGTAGACGATCAATCACTTGTTGGGCTTCTGGACTAAGGATTGGATCATCCATTGAGTGTGAAAGATGGAGGGGGACGGTGGGTTTTTTTATAGGGAAACAAAGGGGTCACGTGGGATGGAAGGGGCCAATGAGATAAAAGCCCATCATGCTTTGGGAGGGGACGGGGTGGGGGGACCCCCCTCCCCCCTCCTTAGATAGACCATGAGGCATTGCGCGGATTAGGGTATATAAGTCAAGGGAGGCCACAGGACGTCACTCTTAGCTTTGAGCCGGTCCTTGTTGACTTATGTTCTTCGGTGAGCCAAAAATGTCTGAAACGAGAAGGCCCTTGGGCTCCTTAGCCAGTGACATGAATGTGGGAGGTCCAGACGCGTTGAGGAGGAGAGCGGGACAGGAGTTAACCCCGTTGGACCGCCATACGAGACGAGTGATGGAAAGGCGGGAAGAAGCGTGGCGCCCCCTCAACAAACATCGCGTGGCGGCGTTCATCCGCATGTTGGTCCTGTACGTAGTGGAAACAGAGAATGGTCACCCCCGTGGGCCACACCCAGAGATTGTGAAGATCCTACACAAGGCCCTGATTACCCGGATCATTCCCTTTATTTGTCGGAGGATAACGGCCACCATGGACGAACGTTTTTGGATTATTACTTTGGAGGATTTTAATGAGTTGGATTCTTATTTGATTAATCACCTGCCACGAGTGCATGCAGCGGACCGCTGGCAGGAAATTGCGTTTTTTTTTAAAGAAGTGGTCCGCCAAAGGGAGGAGTACAAACGGATGGAGCGGGAGAGGAGAGAGAGGATGCGGGAGCAAGTGCGACGTGTTTTGTTTCGTTCAACATTTTTTTATTCCTGTTGAGTTTATTGTGAGTCAAGGCTGCTGTGCGTCAAGACCAACTATTTATGATGAACGTGCAAAACCAGTGTTGTCAGTTTTTTTAAAATTTTAATTAAAAAGAAGAGTTCATGTTTTTTACAAAGGGTTGTCTGTTTTGTTGCCACGCGGGCGCACCTATTTACAATTGGAAAAACTACAATTGGAAAAAATAAAAACTAAAAAAAGGACTATGTACAATTCAAAAAAGTAAAAACTAAAAATTACAAATGAAAGTCTTCGAATTCCATGCGTAATTGATCAATGTTCTCGGGGAGACAGAACGTGCGGTTGAATAAGGCTTGAATTTCGGCTCGGGTTTTTTCGTCCACATCCCGGGATCCTACCACGGCACTGCTTTGATGAAGGGTGGGCTTTTTGGGTCCCCAAGGGACAAATTGACTGCCAGTGACTAGGGTGGCAGCATTCTCGTTGACTTGGTAGTAATGGTCCGAGCGGTACCAGGATTGACTGGGGATGTCAAAGAGATAGACGGGTTTGCCTAAATCCATAGCCAATTGCACGGTCCAACCAGTGCCTCCTTTCACGCGTTTATGATCCGGTTCCAAGATGCCAAAGGCATAGATGGTATGGGCTTTCTTGGCCAATTGATAACTGCGTTGCAGCAATTGCAGGGTGTAAAAATGACTGGGCATTTTTTTGCCTAGTTTCTCCGCTGCCTGGTGAAGATGGGGATTGGCCAACATCAGGACTTCCACCGTAGAAGGGGTGATGAAAGTGGCTCGAGGATGGTTCGGGGGGACCAGGACTTCGAGTTGCATCCCAAAGTGTTTGGCCTGTTCTTCGACGAGGGCATCCGTACCTTTGGCTCCCCCTGTGTAGACCACATGGCCATGACCCACTTGCAGTTCCAAGGCACCGAGATCTTGTTCTCCGATCATGATGTCTGGGGGCATGGCTTTGGAGAATGACGATTCAGGGAGCAAGGGAGCTCCTTAAATAGAGACAGTTGACCAATGGGAAGACAAGAGGACCTTATTTGGAGAGGCCAAAGCTGACCAATGGGACGATGAGACGTCCTTATATGGGTAGGATAAGCTGACCAATGAGAGCCAAGGGTCCAAGGTATAAAAAGGCCTCGGTGGGTGAAAATCTTGAGCACGATGTCGGTCGAACGGAAGAGAAAGCCAAGCGTACACCCTGCGGGGAACAAGAAGAAGAAGAACACCATTCAAACGATGACGCCCGTGGACTGTGATCCGGTGGTAGGGGAGGTGGTGGAAGATACCCGAGCTGCCGTGGAAGAGATGATGAAAGAATTGAATGACATGGTGGAGCAATCGACACCGGCATTGACGACCATGTATGACACTGCGGAGGACAAGGAAAGAAAGTCGGTGGACTATATGGTATGCCCTTGCCATGACGTGCGTTTGGAGGCCCGAGAATCTCAAAAGGGATGGAAGTATGTGAAATGTCCCATGCAACCGTGTTTGCTGTTTTGTGGACAAGATCAAGCCCTGGAGTATATGAAAGCCGTGTATAGTCAACCTCATGTAGAAGTGTTGGACATGTGGACTTGTTTGCAGTGTTTTTGCCGGGAACCCGCCACGCTGCAACAGAGCCATTCGACCCAGAACCCCGATCGCTTGTTTCTGAATTGTTCCAAGAAACAGTGTGGCTTCTTCCGATGGGCCGATCAACCCATGGGTCCCAAGTACTGGAGTTGGTTTCATGACAACCCGCCCAAGAAAGCCGACCAACAAGCTGAATCTCCTTTGTCTACCCGTGATGCGCAAGGATATCCCAAGAGGGGTTATGACATCCCTGGCCCGCCCCCTCGAGCCCCAAGGAAAGAGGATCGCCCCCTGACAGATTATGAGAAACAATTGTTGCGAGAAATTCAAGAGCTCAAGAACCGTCAAGAAATGATGGTCGCCCCAGCGCCGCCACCCCCCAAGTACAGTGACAGTGTGGACAACTGGCAGAAAGGTCTAGAGACCGTCGCCTGTGGTCGTCTAGGTCTCTTTTAATGTATTAAAAAGGAGTAGGAATAAATGATGTTATCAATGTGACCATGGAGTCTGTGTGGATGTGTTATGCGTGGGAGTCTCTCTTGTCCCTGGCGCAATGGCAATGCCATCAATCCCTGTGCCAAGTGTTATATGATCACCAACCCGGGTCCAAGATCCCTATTCCCGCATGTCCCGAGGACACGCATCCTCTCCAGATCTTTGAAGAAACCCATGTCGACCGTAACCTGTATCGATGGGTGGTGTTTGTCGTATGGTTAAAAGCCCACCCAGAGGCGTGGCGATGGTATCGAATCATTCAAAAGGCGCATCCCCACACGGTCCCCACCATATCGACGTTATGGGATGAATGCCAGAAAGTATGGCCCCTCGAAAGAAAACCCAACGCTGGAGTTCGTCCTCAGGGTTGAAGAGAACCAAACGCCCTGTGTCGTCAACGAAGAAGAAGAAAAGCAATGTCTCACAACAATGGTTAAGTCGTTACCAGGATCCTAGCGCCCCGGGGAGTTTAGGTGGGGTGCAACGGTTTGCCAAAGCCCAGGGCCTCCCTTTGAAAAAAGCCCAACGACTCTTGGAACAGGATGTGGGCTACACCTTGCATAAACCCCGACGTCGTCGTTTTGCTACCTTACCCGTGGTCGTAGGGGGGTTAGACGATCAATGGGCGGCGGATTTAGTGGAAGTGCAACGTTTGGCTAAACATAATCGGGGTATACGCTACTTGTTGACCGTCGTGGATGTCTGGTCCAAGTACGCATGGGTCCAACCGTTGAAAACCAAAACCGGCGTGGCCCTCGTGAAAGCCTTTGAGAAGATTGTGAGACAAGGACGTCACCCCAACCGATTGCAAACGGATCGAGGGAAAGAATTTTACAATCGGACCTTTCAACGATGGGTCGACGAGCAAGACATCCAACATTTTTCCACCGAAGGGGATGCCAAAGCCAGTGTCGTGGAACGATTTAATCGGACCTTGAAAGAACGGTTGTACCGTTATTTGACCACGGCCAACATCTTACGCTTTGACAATGTCTTACCCCAGTTGGTGCAAGGCTATAATGCCACCCGTCATCGAAGTATTGGTATGCCCCCCGAAGACGTGACGTGGGACAACGAAGAAGCCGTGTGGAAACGATTGTACAGCCAACGATTGAAAGGTCGGAAAAAACCCCAATTCAAAGTCGGAGATCGGGTTCGTCTCAACACGATTCATCGTACCTTTGAAAAAGGCTATCTCCCCGGTTGGACCGAAGAAGTGTTTGTGGTACATCGTGTGATCCCGGGGCCCGTGCCCACGTATAAGATTCAGGAATGGGATGAGACCCCCATCAAAGGCACGTTTTACGAGGAGGATTTACAAAAAGTCCAGGTGTCCGATGTATTTCGCATCGAAAAGGTACTTAAGCGTCAAAAAGATCGTTGGTTGGTCAAGTGGAAAGGGTGGCCAGACAAGTACAATAGTTGGATTGCTCGTGGTGACGTGACGTCCCTTCGACCGCGCAAACGACGCCGACGACGCTAAACAATGACCTGGGTGCCCAACTCGTCGTTTTACGTGACGTTGATGAGTCATGCGAGTACCAAAGAGTTTCCTGGGAACAAGAGTCATCATTTCAGAAACCGATTGCCGAAACCCATTCGATTTATGGGACGCGGATGGATGGTGGGTATGGTGAGTTTATCCTTACCCACCATTCCAGTGATAGCGGAAGAAGGAGGCGTGGGCGATTCCCATCCTCTGTTGTATGTACGATGGCACGAACACGACTTTAAAATAGACGATTGGGGACAGGATGCCTGGTGGTATGAAGAGCAGGAATGGACCATCAAGGCTCAAGACATGAGAAAGGAGATGACCTCGTTGACGGGAGTTCAATTTTTTCACCAATTGATCTACCGTTACCGGCAAGAACGAGCGAAACGAATCAAACCCAAAGACAAATGGGTGGGGCCCGATGGCGTCAAAATGTACCCGACCTTTGAATGGACCCCCGAAGGGGATTTGTTGTTGAATACCAAGCCAGTGGATTACAAAACCCATGTGGCACGCGTGTCATGGGGCAGAACCTTGGCCCTGAAAATGGGATGGATTGAAGAAGGGTCCCCCGGCCAGTATCGATTGGGTCCCAATCTCTTGCAAGAATTGGATGGCATTTCTACCATTCCGAACCCGACGGATATCCGCGATGCCAGCAACAACCCCACCTTTTGGAAAGTGGAGGGGGATTATCTGAAATTGAGTCTATCGTGTCCTTGGCGGTTTGTGAATTTGAACGGGGCCTTTCGTGTCCCGTCGGAATTTGCTCCGACGCGTCCTTTGCACGTGTATTGTGATGTAGGGACCAGTAGTATGGTAGGGGGGCGTATCACAGATCTCTTACGAGAAATCAAGTACCACCCCAAAGAAACCACGCACTTTGAACCTCGACATATTCAATATGTCCCGGTACGCAATGAAGTGGTGGAAATCGTGGAAACGCAAATGGCCGAAATCAATGGGGATCTCGTGACATTTGGCGAAGGGCATACCCTCCTAACCCTCCACTTTAAAAGGGAGGTCGTGGTGTGAAGCAAACAAAAATGTCGTTCTACGTGACGTTACCCAGTCATTCCAACCGACGTGAATTTCCCAACAACCAAGCCAATTCGTTCAAGATTCGTCTACCTCAGCCGTTACAACTCACAGGGGGTGGATGGCAAGTGGGGTTGAGTGCCATTTCCTTACCGGATGCGCGCGTCAATTTGTATGAGTTGGTGAAGAAAAATGGGTACGTCATGGGGACGTCCTGGGACCAAACCTATCCCAAACCGGATGGAAAAGACGGGGAAATGACCTCGCGAGTAGACACCGCGCGAACCATCATCAATGACGTGAAAGATTTGGATTGGGTGGTGGATGGGGTGAGTTTCATGAAAGCCGTCATTGCCCACTTGGAACAACAACGTACGGAATTGGCGATTCAAGGTGGTCGGTTTACCAATGATCAAGGCAAACACACCTACATCAAGTTCAAGTGGGAAGGCGAAGATCTGCTCATCGACAACACCAATATCTGTCATTGTGGTAACAAAACACCTGCCCTGACTATCTACACCAAGTTGGCTCTCAAGATGGGATGGTTACGTCAAATTGACACTATTGATTTTGGGGCCAAACTTACAACAAGAATTCATCGGGGATCAAATCCCCAACATGACAAAACCAGCCGTTGACAACGATTGGAACGATGTGAACGACGATCAGAGCAAGCCGGTCTTTTGGACGGTGCGTTCGTTTTTACCGGATTATTTACAATTGAGTATGAGCTGTAATTGGCGTTTCACCAACTTGAATGTAGCGTTTCGAACGGTGGTGGGGGAACCCACACGATCGCTGCACGTGTACTCCGACGTGGCAGGCAGCACTGTGGTGGGCAATCGCGTGACCGATTTGTTGCGTGAAATCCAGTACAAGCGACAAGCACGAGGCACCCTGTACTTTGAACCGTTGCACATTCAATACATGTCTCTTCGTAACGAGGTGGTGGAAATGATTCATGTTCAAGTGGCCGAAACGATTGGTAGAGGAGGAGACTTGGTTAAGTTTGGTGAAGGTCATACCATTGTCACGTTACACTTCAAAAAGGCATAAAAAAGAGAGACGAGAAGGGAACCCAAGTCAATCATGCCTCCGAAACGACGACGACGACGACGACGACGACCACAGCGTTCACAAGAGGGCGAAGGGATCAACGCGGTGATTGCTGGGATTCCTAAAACCGCTTGGTCCATCACCAAAGGGATAGAAAAGTTAGCCAAAAAGAATGCCAGAAAATCGCATTTGAAACGCATGGAGGAAATCCGCAAAGGAAAACGAAAACGCTATGCGGGGGAATCGTTTACGTGCAATCTCATGTGAGTGGAAGCCGCGTTTTCGAAAGACGGTATAAAAAGGGGGTCCCATGAAGCACAGACAAAACGTTTATCCCTGGTGAAGAAGAAGACAACCATGCGTGGGGGAAGTTTGACACGATTTCGAACCGACGAGTGGTATGATCAACAAGGCAAAGGATTGATGACGGATCTGATGCGTGGGGGGTTGCAAGGTCTTATAAGGACGCGAAATCCTTTAAAACTGCCTAGTAATATCAAGAGAGGCTTGACAACGGGGTTGTCACGAGGTGTCAAACGCAAAGCCGAACAAGTCATCAAAAAAGAAATCACCAAACAAGCCAAGAAAGCGTTGAGTCATAAGAGCGTAAAAGACGCCGTGCGGGTAGCCAGTGCCTTATTTCCCAAACAAACCAAACGGGCGCGAGATATTTTGGGCGTGTGAACATGGATCCCGTGCATTCACGACCTCGACGGATTCGCAGTAATCGAGGGTTGTCTCAATGGGGTGGCCTGTATCCGTTTTGGAAACTCAGGAGAGGACAACGTGGTGGCTGGTTAAGTGCCGAGGTGATGAGACTGCCCGGGTTTGATTTGAGACAACGTTTAGCACGACGACGGTATAAAAACCCCTCACGACGACGACGTACCACCACTCGACGACGACGACGACGTTAAACATGCCTGACGTGAGTACGCAAACCGCCCCGGCTCACGAGCGTTCCGAAGGGACCGTCAACCCGGCGTTACGGGTTTTCAAGGTGCCACCGACCGACATTAGCATCAATGCCTATCGCATGGTCACCATTCAACCCACCACCACGGGTATCAATCCCATGGAATTCATCATTCCGGGATTAGACGATTTTGTGGATTTGGGACGCAGTTACTTTACCATGGAATTGAGATTGCAGAAAAGTACGAACGATGACTTGGTGGCCAATCAGAAATTGTGGCCCGTCAACAATTTGGCCCATTCCATCATCAAACAAATTGACTTGCAATTGAATGGCACGTTGATCAGCCCTCAATCCGACACCTATCATTACAAGGCCTACCTGGAAACCTTGCTGAATTATGACCGAGAAGATGGCAAGACCGTGTTAGGACCCCAAGGATGGTACAATCAAGTGGATTCCCCGCCCCAATGGACCAACAACAACACCAACAGTGCCACACCACATCAAAATTGGCGTGATCTCAGTGCCAATCACAAAGGGGCCTTGGCCGCCATGGTCGCTGACACAGGACGAAATGGTAGATTTACTTGTCTTTACGAAAAAAATAAAGATCACTTAAAGAATCAAAAAATCTTTAATTTTACAATTAAAGACTCTTACATTACTTAAAGTTAGTATCATGCTTTAATATGTCTTTAAGAGCAATTAAGATAACTTAAATTTAGTTCACCACCTTACTTGAAAAACTGTGTATTTAAGTCTTCCAGTAAAGTTATTTTAAAGCGATCAAAACCATTAATAAGCTTTACCTTGGATATTAAAGCTAGGTAAATGTCTTACCAGAATTAAGAGCCGGCACTTAAATTCCTTAAAGAAACATGTTATTATTTTCCCTTGTAAATCCATTTAATAATCCTTTAAGTTTCCACTTAAAGGCAAGGAAGTAAAAGACAATATTTAAGTGACATCACTTAAATCCCATTTAAAGAAAACATATCTTTTCCTTTTCAATTCACTCAGTTTTAGTCGCGTGGTGTACTTTGTGTGGCAACAAAATGATCTAAGAAGGTGTCCTAGGGCAAGGCTGTCAACATTACAAGCCGCATGCAGTATCGCTAAAAGAGTCAACTGAATGTCACCCAAAGACAAGACAGATAGATTAATAAAAACTCAACAACAACCACTCTCAAAACTAATAATGGCCGGATAAACAAATTGCAGTGCAGTGCTTTTCGTTCTCGACGCCTCCGCTTCATCCCGTTCATCGTATTTCCTGTGTTTATTCTCGCCATGCTTAACAACGCCAATTTGTTTTGTTTTTCTCGTGAAAATCGTCCACTCATCCATTCTTTGAAGATTCTCTGGCGATTTCTTTGCCTGCTTTGGCGCATTTGGCGCGCTAAATTGCATCCGCTGACTGGTTGTACTGTCGACATGCGAATTGACTGTCTAGGGGTGGGACATCAGTCGACCAGTTAGGTCAGTTATGGCTATTTAATGACTTAATTTGCACACTCTTTCATAGTAAAAACATATCCTGTTAATTTCTTATTAAAAAAAGCTGTAACAATAAACATTTTTGCAAGGCGAGTCCTGATAATAGTACGGTGATGGGATGAACAATTTTCCCCTCCCACCCCCGGTGCAGTTAGTATTTTGAGCGCCAAAATACGTTTCATAGATTTAATGCGCGCGCGCATTAAATCGAATTTTCAAACAGCGAAGTGTTAAGTTCGCCAACGTTTCTTTGGGAGCTTACGGTGGAGAATGCAGACGTTCTGTTCACTGAGGATCGGAAACTTCGAGTGGAGCTAAAATTCATCGAGAGACACGAGGAAGAAAACACACATCTTGACTATCTTCCGTACCTTCTGCATCGCAATGTCGCGTCCCTCCAACATATCGCGATCGGTGAGTATAAGATTCGTAATTCTGACTGACCTTTGGCCTGTTTTACTGTCCATTTAAGCAGACTACCGCCATTTATGGGTAAACTCCACACAGCCCCATACATCAGTTATAATTATATTCAACTGCTTCCATATAAACACAGAGAATGCGATGTGGTGCTTGAGTCAGAAAATGAAAGTTTATGTAAAACCCGTCTAATTCCCATCCGGGAATTTGGCTTTACCTCGGTGTAAGAACCTGTGAAACTCACGGATGACGTAAAACAAAGGAAACAAAAACATTTTAAACTAGAAATACGTGACTCGCAGAACCTCGCGAAGCTCGGGCACGGGTGCACCACAAAATTGATTGATGGGGGTCGGGAGAGGATAGAATTTCGGTTTAACTGGAGGTGTGGATGGGTGGCCACAATGGTCCCGATTTGTGAGTTAAGATCAACATTCTGGTTCCCAGTCGTTTCCATGTAACTTGCATCCAATCCTCTGTCATGTATAAGAAAATACGTTCAGCCCCCCCCCCCCCCACTTCTCTTCATTCTGACATAAGGTAAATTGCTCTCTAGAGAGGACGTATACAGTAATGCTGTGGACCTGTTGTCAGGGCCAATGTGTGGTGTTTCTGTTTATTTTGGTTGGGTGAGAGTACAGGTTTATCAGAAATGCAGTTCAAATTCCAACTTGGAACTTGTTATCTCCAACATTTACCTAGCCATTTCCTTTAGATTCTGTTGTACAGCTTTTGTTCTATTTACTGGGTATTGACAAGTGTCAATAGCTAACACAATTCATTATTTCCCTTGAATGGTTGAGATACTGTAGCAGGAGTCTACTACTGCTGAAGAGTGATGCGGTGTATTAAAAAAAATTATCCATTTTTACCCAAAAATTGAAAAAAGAATAATACAGAATAATGGCAAGCAAAGCACAGAGTTTCATATTGATGTGGTAGCATGTTTTTTCATTCCCCCCAACACACTATAAAAATTGGATTAGATAATTGTCACAATAAAATAATAAGTTAACCCTTGAATCCCCAGTTACCAGCATCTCCCTACTATAGCAATGCTTTAATTAGGTCATCAGAATTAAGGAATTGATCACCAAACATGAACAGCGTTATTTTCAGTAGAAAGAACTTCTCTGCACTAGTACTACAAGAAATGTATAAAGACCAGTAAGGAGAATTTGCAGGCTTACATTGGGGCTTAGGGAGGTCAGTTGGTATGGAAAGCAAGAGTAACTAATTAAGGGAAAGGGTGAAAGTAGATTATAGCATGTGAAACCTTCAGAAGTAAGTAAACTTTCACATAGACAAATCATGCTGAAGGTGATCAGGATCTCAATTCCCCTGATTTTGTTGCTTGCTTGTGCACTGCGAGGAGACCTGTGATGCTGGTCACTGTATCTAGCAGGAAATTATTGTCAATAATTAATGTTAAGGAGTAATTTTTGTTTGACATCAAATACATGCATGTATGTACCTATACCTGCTACACATTTTAAAGTGGTAATTGCTAGGCAGAGCAGTACTTGTAAGTGCATTTCCAAACCAAATTGTGAACAGAAATTGTCCTTTCTGATCCATCTGAATATTATTTTTAAACTATTAATAGGGTCAATATCCATAACGGAAAACATAAACTTTTATAAATTCTTACTGAATATCCAATATGAATTATTTCTTTCAAATATTTTTCGGGAACGTCCTAAACTTAGAATTTAAATTCTTTTTACTGCTCATACACAAATATGCAAATTGCTGTGGGAACTGAAACCTATTTCGTGAAATAATTTCATTTCTCTTGTGTAATCTGTAATTTTGATCATACTTGGAAAAGTAATTACATGTTGATAATAATTACTAGTACATCAAGAGTAAAGATAATGGTAGAGAGAGGAAATAATTTTGAGCCAACCTGTTCAGTCACCGTCCGTTGGAAAGGTAAATTTCTAGCAAAAGTATTTTGATGATCGTGCATTTTTTGTCGCCTCTCGTTGCTTCTATAACAAAATCCTTTTGTCGAAGCACTTCTAGTCGGTGTCGCCGGTCCTGATCGGTTTCAGCACACATTTTCTCGAAGAGTTTGTAGCCGCTGAGTTCATTGTCATTATTCAACTGGTGTGACTGAGTTATAATTTCGAAGACCTTGTATCGATTCTGGCGTTGTTGGGGAATCTCGTTTTGTGGCAGCGCTGTGCTATCAAGCTAAATTTAAGCTACGTTGTGTATGTTCCAAGATTTCTCGCCTGTAATATTCCAGTCTCCTGTTTGTGTGCTGCTGACGGCTTTAGTCTTGCTAGGCTATTACCGGTAAACGAGGTTCACCTACCCGTGCTTTCTTGTCGTCGACTCTTTCGCCTTCGTTGCTCGCGCTGAATTTCAAGTCGGCGTTCACGCTCAGTTTCAGTTGTAAATCTACCCCGGAATGGATTTTGAGCCACTTGTTAAACCAGGGGTTGCTGTCTAATTACTTGTTCACAGACGATGAATAAAAACATCAGCACGTAAATGTAGCTAGCGAAGCAGGCAAGAAATGAAGAAACACGCCGAAGAAACATGAGAGTGCACAACTGTCAGCGGTCGCGATTTGGTTTTGTTGCTAGGCAACTGTGCGGACACCATCGAAATATATACGGGCAGATCGAGATTTGACCGCCCTTAGCAATCCTCGCGCGATCCCCACACGACAAATTTATAATCCTCGCTTCGCGAGGAACAATACCGTACAGCAAAACAAAAGCTAACAAACAAAGAAAATCTTGTCAGGTTCTTACACCGAGGTAAACCCGGGAATTTTACCTGGCGATGAGTATAAAGCTGCTCTCTTTCCTCTGAATGACAACAAGTATGAGTGGTAGCTGTTTGCAAGAGATTCAGCCAATGAATTTGTACAAGGTCACTGGCTTATATTAAAATAGCCTGACTGAATCTCTTGTAAACAATCATTCATGTGTACTAGCTATTAATTATTTTACAGAAGGCATATTGACAGCCATCAAATAATCAGTCAGAACCCCTTGACTGCATTTTTAAAATTGATTGTTTGGTAGCTGTTGATAAATACATGTACATATAGTTACATGACTTGTATGTGATAACAGCTTCATTGGTCAATTCATTTACCGATCCCGGGGATGCAGATTTATTTGCAGTACAGTTAACCGGTGTGCAATTGCCAATCAGAGAGTTAGAAATTCAGTGATTACTGAAGAGCAGAATTACAAATGTAACATAATGTGTGAAATGATTTTGGTGTTCTGTGCATGTAATTAATGTTATGTTATCAAGAGATACCACCCTTTTTCTTGGGGAGGAAAGCCTTACCCAAGTGAGCGGTAGAAATCAAGGCTGGGCTTAATTGATGAAAATCAGCTGACACACTCAGTGACCTCTGGACTACTTCAAGTTTTTAGATTTAGACATTTAGTGTTACCCCATATTTGGTAAAAATATGTTTCTCACTTTGCAGAGGAAGCAAGATGCTACTGGTGACTCCTTTGGAGAGAGGTAAAGATCATTGTTATCCCGTGCACTTTAGTCTCCAATAATTATGTGTTGCATGTAATTCTGTATACATGTACATATTTTTTATTGAATTGAAAACTGATGAACCAGCAGTTACCATCTGCTACTAAAGAAATTGTGGGATCTCACTTTACAGACACTTGCGTTATATGGACACTCATAACAGACAGTAATTGCAATTCTTCTGTTCCCACTAATACAGTAGCTCACGCATATATATCAGCATGCTCTGTTAGTATGTACAACAGACTGGCCAAAGTGACAATGTTGCCATAAAAATTTTAATGTCACTTGATGGGATTGAACAATATTAATAATTACACACATTGTATCTTTTAATTACAGTAGCTCATGACACATATGTCTCCATGCTCTATGGACACCTGCTGGCAAGACAACAGACACTTTTCTCTGACCAAAGTGAAAATTTAAGTTTTCTCTTATATCAACCATCCATAGCACTAATTATTAGTGTCCATAGCAGGTGTTCATAAGGTGTATTGTCATTTAAGAACCAGGGAAAGAGCTAAAACAGTCCAGTCCTGTATACGATTTTCACCAGGAATAGTACAAGTGTGCATGTTGTGAGAACATTTATACTAATTAAATATTGGATTCAGCTTTGAAATTATTAGTTTTGATTGAAGGTGCACTTCAGCTTATTACAAAGGCTCAGTTTATAATATAAGATCTTAGTGCTTATTGTTTGCAGACAAAGGCAAAAACTTGACTGTAATCCTTCCATAATGACAAGGTTTCCTTATTTACAGGTGTACTGGTGACTGAGCCACTCTGTGTCTCCAGGATTGGGCTTCATTGTTTACATTGTCCCAACACACAGTCATGTAAGAAGCACTAGCTTTACCCTCCAGAATTATAAGTGTTGATTTTTTACAGCTTTTAAAACCTTTCTTACTTTTGTGCTGCAGAAAATGCCAGGAGGATTATTGCCTTGGATAAAGCAAAGAAGTGGAGCGCAAATTTAAAAGGAAAGATGGCAGCTTTACACGTCCTCAGACGAGACAGAA
This sequence comes from Siderastrea radians, assembly GCA_964017195.1. Taxonomy (NCBI): domain Eukaryota; kingdom Metazoa; phylum Cnidaria; class Anthozoa; order Scleractinia; family Rhizangiidae; genus Siderastrea; species Siderastrea radians. The sequence goes on along the minus strand of OZ024891.1, from coordinate 13,434,239 downwards.
GAAGAAGATGACAAGTTGGCCTTTCTCATCAAAGAAATTCCTTGGGAGAGCGAGGAGCTTAAGGAACTATAAATTTCACAAACTTTAAAAACTATGCAGTCAAGACACTCCTGAAAAAAGGACAGTGAAGAGAGTAATGAGGGAGGGGCCTTTTTCATGTCTTTGAAACTACCAGTAGTATACAAGTTGTATACTTTTGTGACCTGTTTACCTGTACACAGCAGATGCACTGGGGCATTTATGTGCCTGTGTGAAGTAACTTTTTAATGATCATTTGTTTTGAGTGTAAGCGAGCAGCTTTGAAAGTTGTGAGTATTGTTTTGTTTCTAATCTATCTGTTGTGTACTTGGGTGACCTGTTTACCTCTACGCAGGAGATGCACTCGGGCATTTATGTGCCTGTGTGAAGTAACTTTTTAATCATTGTTTGTTTTGTGTGTAAGCGAGCAGCTTCGAAAGTTGTGTATTGTTTTGTTTCTAATATATCTGTTGTGTGCTTGGGTGACCTGTTTACCTGTACAGAGCAGATGCACTGGGGCATTTATGTGCCTGTGTGAAGTAACTTTTTAATAATTGTTTGTTTTGAGTGTAAGCGAGCTGCTTCGAAAGTTGTGAGTATTGTTTCGTTTCTAATCTATCTGTTTGTGCACTTGGGTGACCTGTTTACCTGTACACAGCAGATGCACTGGGGCATTTATGTGGCTTTGTTAGGTAACTTTTTTAATGATTGTTTGTTTTGACTGTAAGCGAGCTGCTTCGAAAGTTGTGAATATTGTTTTGTTTCTAATCTATCTGTTGTGTACTTGGGTGACCTGTTTACCTGTACACAGCAGATGCACTGGGGCATTTATGTGCCTGTGTGAACTAACTTTTTAATGATCGTTTGTTTTGAGTGTAAGGAAGCAGCTTCGAAGGTTGTGTGTATTGTTTTATTTCTAACCTACCTGTTGTGTACTTGGGTGACCTGTTTACCTGTACACAGCAGATGCACTTGGGCATTTATGTGACTGTGTGAACTAACTTTTTAATGATTGTTTTTTTTTAGTGTAAGCGAGCAGCTTCGAAAGTTGTGTGTATAGTTTTGTTTCTAATCTATCTGTTATGTACTTGGGTGACCTGTTTACCTGTACACAGCAGATGCACTTGGGCATTTGTGTGCCTGTGTGAAGTAACTTTTTAATGATTGTTTGTTTTGAGTGTAAGCGAGCTGCTTCGAAAGTTGAGTATTGTTTTGTTTCTAATCTGTCTGTTGTGTACTTGGGTGACCTGTTTACCTGTACACAGCAGATGCACTGGGGCATTTATGTGTCTATGTGAAGTAACTTTTTAATGATTGTTTGTTTTGTGTGTAAGCGAGCAGCTTCGAAACTTATGTGTATTGTTTTGTTTCTAATCTATCTGTTGTGTACTTGGGTGACCTGTTTACCTGTACACAGCAGATGCACTGGGGCATTTATGTGCCTGTGTGAAGTAACTTTTTAATGATTGTTTGTTTTGAGTGTCAGCGAGCTGCTTCGAAAGTTGTGAGTATTGTTTCGTTTCTAATCTATCTGTTTGTGCACTTGGGTGACCTGTTTACCTGTACACAGCAGATGCACTGGGGCATTTATGTGGCTTTGTTAGGTAACTTTTTTAATGATTGTTTGTTTTGACTGTAAGCGAGCTGCTTCGAAAGTTGTGAATATTGTTTTGCTTCTAATCTATCTGTTGTTTACTTGGGTGACCTGTTTACCTGTACACAGCAGATGCACTGGGGCATTTATGTGCCTGTGTGAAGTAACTTTTTAATGATTGTTTGTTTTGAGTGTAAGCGAGCTGCTTCGAAAGTTGAGTATTGTTTTGTTTCTAATCTGTCTGTTGTGTACTTGGGTGACCTGTTTACCTGTACACAGCAGATGCACTGGGCATTTATGTGGCTTTGTTAGGTAACTTTTCTAATGATTGTTTGTTTTGACTGTAAGCGAGCTGCTTCAAAAGTTGTGAATATTGTTTTGCTTCTAATCTATCTGTTGTGTACTTGGGTGACCTGTTTACCTGTACACAGCAGATGCACTGGGGCATTTATGTGCCTGTGTGAAGTAACTTTTTAATGATTGTTTGTTTTGAGTGTAAGCGAGCAGCTTCGAAAGTTGTGAGTATTGTTTTGTTTCTAATCCATCTGTTGTGTACTTGGGTGAACTGTTTACCTGTACACAGCAGATCCACTGGGGCATTTATGTGCCTGTGTGAAGTAACGTTTTAATCATTGTTTGTTTTGAGTGTAAGCGAGCAGCTTCGTAAGTTGTGAGTATTGTTTTGTTTCTAATCTATCTGTTTGTGCACTTGGGTGACCTGTTTACCTGTACACAGCAGATGCACTGGAGCATTTATATGCCTGTGTGAAGTAACTTTTTAATGATTGTTGGTTTTGAGTGTAAGCGAGCTGCTTCGAAAGTTGTGAGTATTGTTTCGTTTCTAATCTATCTGTTTGTGCACTTGGGTGACCTGTTTACCTGTACACAGCAGATGCACTGGGGCATTTATATGCCTGTGTGAAGTAACATTTTAGTGATTGTTTGTTTTGAGTGTAAGCGAGCTGCTTCGAAAGTTGTGAATATTGTTTTGTTTCTAATCTATCTGTTGTGTACTTGGGTGACCTGTTTACCTGTACACAGCAGATGCACTGGGGCATTTATGTGCCTGTGTGAACTAACTTTTTAATGATCGTTTGTTTTGAGTGTAAGGAAGCAGCTTCGAAGGTTGTGTGTATTGTTTTATTTCTAACCTATCTGTTATGTACTTGGGTGACCTGTTTACCTGTACACAGCAGATGCACTTGGGCATTTATGTGACTGTGTGAACTAACTTTTTAATGATTGTTTTTTTTTAGTGTAAGCGAGCAGCTTCGAAAGTTGTGTGTATAGTTTTGTTTCTAATCTATCTGTTGTGTACTTGGGTGACCTGTTTACCTGTACACAGCAGATGCACTTGGGCATTTGTGTGCCTGTGTGAAGTAACTTTTTAATGATTGTTTGTTTTGAGTGTAAGCGAGCTGCTTCGAAAGTTGAGTATTGTTTTGTTTCTAATCTGTCTGTTGTGTACTTGGGTGACCTGTTTACCTGTACACAGCAGATGCACTGGGGCATTTATGTGTCTATGTGAAGTACCTTTTTAATGATTGTTTGTTTTGTGTGTAAGCGAGCAGCTTCGAAACTTATGTGTATTGTTTTGTTTCTAATCTATCTGTTGTGTACTTGGGTGACCTGTTTACCTGTACACAGCAGATGCACTGGGGCATTTATGTGCCTGTGTGAAGTAACTTTTTAATGATTGTTTGTTTTGAGTGTAAGCGAGCAGCTTCGTTGGTTGTGTGTATTGTTTTGTTTCTAATCTATCTGTTGTGTACTTGGGTGACCTGTTTACCTGTACACAGCAGATGCACTGGGGCAATTGTTTGACATGTGCCATTTGGCACTTATATGCCATGACCTTTAGCCAAATGTCGTCCCATCTAGCTCTCTCACTCAGCCAACAAGTGCATAACTTGCAAATTTTAATATTAAATTTGCAGTATTTGATTAAGTATTAAGAAAGCTTTTCATTACTTCATGACTGAATTAGAAATTGTTTATAGATTTATATACATCAAAAATAAATTAAAAGGAAATTTTGAATCTGGAATATTTATGAAAGTCCATTTTGAATTACAATTTTTATCTAAGGAAATTTGAATCTTGAATATTTATTAAAGTCCATTTCGAATTACAATTTTTATCTAAGGAAATTATGAATCTTGAATATTTGTTAAAGTCCATTTTAAATTACAATTTTTATCTTATAGAGAAGAAGCTACTGTTGATTGTTAAAATGATATATATTTTACAAAACTCTGATTTTAATGTTACTTGTAGAGAATTTATACCACTTTACAGTGTGTTACGTTCCTTTATAAAGCATTAAGTAGCTTGAAAGGAAACAATAAAAAGTTTGTTTGTAAGTGGAAAGTTGTTTATGTATTTCTTTTTCTCTCATATGTGGGGGTGATAATTCATTTACATCGAATGTGTAGTTAATATACAAATTGGCAGTAATTGCAAAACAAGAACAAGAAAATGATGCTAGAATATGTATTCTGTCCCTTTAATTTGTCACTTAAAGGCGATTAAACGGAATTTCCTGTGCATATAATTTCATTTCCTGTCTTTAATTTGAAATTAAAGATACTTAAAGAATACTTTCCTTAACATTTAGTTAACATTTAAGGTGATATAGCCTCTTAAAGAATTCTATCCTGTCCTTAAAGTTGTCACTTGAAGGGTCTTAAAGCACTCTTTACTGTCCCTTTATAATTTCAATTTAAGATGCGAAAAGGATACTTTCCTTACCATTTACTTAACATTTAAGGAAACATTTCCTCTTAAAGGATTATATCCTTTCCTTTAAGTTGTCACTTAAAGGATCTTAAAAAACTCTATACTGACCCTTTAAGAACACTGCTTAAATGGCATGTAAATGGTTCATTAAGTGTTTTAAGTGAATGTCTTAAAGATGAAGGAAATAAACATTTAATGTGTTTAAGATACACTTAAAGAAACAGAAAACCGTTCTTTACTCTATCTTTAAGAAACCTTTAAGTGACATTAAATCTGTCATTTCGTCCTGTGTGAAGTGGAGAAGTATGCAGGAGGTCTTACCCACAGTCTGGTGTTTACCCCCCACCTGGAAGTCTTTCACACTGGCAAACTGTTAGTGCCTGGCATCGAAATCAAGATGAAATTTCATTTCAATGGCCCCAGCCTGTTTTTCAATGGAGTGGCTCTAGCTGGTCGATTGATGGAAGGGGATGTGAAACTACGGTTTCATCTCTGCCAACTGCGTTTGAATGACGCCATCTACCAGAGTATATCTAGCAAAAGACACAATATAATGAAGGCCAAGTGGCGGCTTACCCGACCGTCCGCAGTGAAATCCGGACCTTCACCATGCAAGACAACCTGGTCCGCTTTGATATTCCCAACCTGTTTCAAAACAGAATACCTGACCGATTGATTGTGGGGTTGTTGGACAGTCGTGCCTTCAATGGAGATGTGACCCGAGATCCTTTCTGTTTCCAGAAATTTGGACTGAGCTCCATTAAACAGATTGTCAAAGGCGAAGAATACCCTTATGAAACCCTGCAGTTAGTGCACAACAATGGCAGCCGAGATAATCTAGGCTACTTCCGTTTTCTGCAAGCCAGTGGCGCTTGGTGTAAAAAGAAAGGCAATATGGTGGAACTAGGAGATTGGGGCCAAGCTAAAAATTGTACCTTGTACATGTTTGACAATGTGGCCAATGGATGTGCTGACAGTCAAAACCTCAACCCCAAGCAAACGGGCGATTTACAACTGGTGTTGGAATTTGGAGCCGCCCCCGGTGTCAATATAACCGTGCTCGTGTATGGAGAATTTGAGAACTTGCTGGAGATTGACCGCAACGGAGCCGTGTTGTACAACATTTACCAGCACTAAAGAAAGAAAGAAAAGATGGAACACGTGGCCTTGAATAATGTGCAATTGGATTATTTAGCCCGAGACGACCCCCAATTGAAACCGATGTTTTACGGGACGGTGGCCTGTGATCGACTACCCAAGAGTCCTGTCAAAACCCAACGCCAAGGGTACATTGTGAATACGGACCCGCACGATCAACCCGGACAACATTGGTTAGCGGTGTGGACGGATGGAAAGGTGTGTGAAATCCTGGACAGTTATGCCTTGCCCATGGACACGTACGTGCAAGCCGCCCCGTTACGAGATTGGATTGTGAAACATTGGAAGTATGTGGTGACCAATGGCAAGTCCCTGCAAACCATTTCAAGCAAGAGTTGTGGTGATTACGCCTTGTTGTACTTGAAAGCCAAAGCCCGTGGACGAACCTTGCAAGACTTTTTAAATGAGTTTTCCGATCATGATTATGTAAGCAATGACCATCAAGCCGGTCAACGCCTTCAACAATTGATTGTAGGCCAAGAAGCCAGATGGTATCAACTTTGTTGTCATCCGTATCATCAACGGAATGGTTAAATAAAATTCGTTGGAAAAAAAGTGTGTCGGAGTCGTAGCTCAGTCGGTAGAGCGTTGGCCTTTAATCCAGAATAGCGATTGGGTCGTGCGTGCGTTCGAGTCCCACCGATTCCAATAAAAAGGTGCCTTTTTTTCCCCCCTGGGTAGTATCATCATCATGCAAACGGGGAAACCGTTTCGTTTTCATACCCCCTCCTCTATCTTGGTGGTGGGTCCTTCGGGATGTGGCAAAACCGTGTTTACGGAAAAACTCTTGGTAGACAACCCCGAGTTGTTTGACACCCCACCGACCCAAATGCATTATTGTTATGGGGCGTGGCAAGATCGATTTCGAAGCATGCAAGATCATGGGGTAGTGTTTCACGAAGGGATTCCCGATCATGACGCGTTGGTCCAATGGTTTCCTGAAGGACAGGGGGTCCTGGTCTTGGACGATTTAATGGACGAAGGGAGTCACGATAAACGCGTGTTGGATTTATTCACCAAACATTCGCATCATCAAGGGGTGACGGTGCTCTACTTGTGCCAAGACATGTTTCCCGTGGGTCGCTATGCCAAAAGTATATCCCGCAATGCCCATTACATTGTGGCGTTCAAGAACCCCCGGGATCAATTAGGGGTACGCAACGTCATGCTGCAATCGTTTCCGACCACTTGGAAAGACACGTTGGAGACGTTTCATCAAGCCACCGCCCGCCCGTATGGGTATTTGGTGTTGGATTTACACCCGGCCTCCTCCGATCAACAACGGTTGTTGAGTCACCTGTTAAAAGACGAAGGATGGACTCGCACCTATCAAAAGCGAGTATAAAGGGACGAGATCCTTGAACGACCTTTTCGAAAAAGCCAGCATGGCCGATGACCGTCAACCTCCGCAATCGTACGATACCGTGGCCCCGGCCGGGTTCGGGGCGTCCGGCAGCAACCAAGTGTCCCCAGGCACCATCCAAGAAATTTTGGATACAGGGGACTCAACCTTGATCGACCAAGCCTTTGATCAAATGACCGTCGAGGACGTGATCGCGTATGTGGACCAGCTGCCCTCTCCCCCTGCATTTAGGACCTCTTCCCCCGCGGGGGTAGGAAGCCCAGGAAGTCAGTCGTTCCGTAGCCCCCAGACTACCCCGCCGTCTTCCGTGGACACTCCACTTAGTAGGGGGAGCGCTGGCTTGTCGTCCGGAGCGCGAACCCCACTTAGTCAGGGGAGCGCCCGATTATTGACAGCCGCGGGTGCTGGAGGTGGTGGTGGACGCGGCGGTGGACGTGGCGGCGGACGTGGTGGACGTGGCGGTGGACGTGGTGGTGGGGGTGCTGGACGTGGCGGTGGTGCTGGTGGTGGTGGTGGTGGTGCTGGTGGTGCTGGTGGTGGAGGTGCTGGTGGTGCTGGTGGTGGTGGTGGTGGTGGTGGTGGCGGTGGTGGTGGTGGTGGTGGGGGTCGTCGTGGACGACGTCCTAGACGCATACGAGGACGACGACGAAATACCCCCACGTCGCCTTTGACACCTGCCTCCAATCCAGCTACCCCTCGAGGATCTTGGAGTGATAGTACACCCCCACGTACCTTGCGTCAAGCCGATTTACAACGACGTTTACGGATGCTATTACAAGATCAAGAACAATTGGCCCAAGGACGGGAAATTGCTAATGTGACCATGACCAATAGCATTGTGACCAGTTATAAACAAGGAGGAGCCCCGAGCGTACAAACCTCGTCGTCCCGGGTATCGCCGTGAGGATGAAAACCGTCGTGTCGTTATTGAATGGATCTCGACGTCCTGGCATCCCCTTCCCGCCGGAATTATTACAACGAATGGATTCCTTGTATGCCTTTTACCATCAACAATGGTGGTGTTATCGAAAAATGTTGAATCATTACAAGTGTATCAATGCCTTGTTCAATGGGATGGCATTACTCCTGATGGCTGCAGGTATGATTGCTGGCCCGCTATTGGACAACAGCACGTTGGTAGCGTGTTTGGCGGCGGTGGGCACCGTGGTCAAAGGATGGAATGATTTTAAACAATATCGATTTAAAGTGACCATGAGTCGGTTTGCGTTTACCACCTATGCCAAAGCCTTGACCGAATTGAAAACCTATGTGAGAGGTGTCCCCTTGGAGGACCTGGAAGGATTTTTAATCAAGATGCAAACCTTGGATGACGCCATTGTGGATTTCACCCCTCCGTTACCCAAACGATGTCTCCAAGATTACCATCGTCATTTTGTGTACCAACCCTTGGAAGCTCTATGCTATGTAGACGGATGTCCTCGTCCCTTGAAACCCAAAGACTACTGGATCCATAAAAAGCCGCTCCCTCCCAGTCCTACACTCTTAGAACCATGGCCGTCCAACGACGACGACGACGCAGAAAAAGGAAACAACGAGGAGGAGCTTTAATACGTCGCAAACCCCGTTTGGTGGATAAAATTGCCCATGGCATGAGTATGTTTCTCTCAGGCCCCGCGCCTGGGTTTGGACTCGCTTTAGGCAAATTAGGTGGGCAAGCCTTAAAAGGCATTACCGATAATGTACAACATTACCGACGACAACGAGGTGGGGGTTGGTGGTCCGATTTCAAACGCAATACCCGTCAAGGCTATAAAGAGACGCGAGACGTGATCAAACAAAACAAAGCCCTTCAACGTCTATTGACGAACCGTTCATGGTGAGGAGAAGAAGATTACGACGACGCCGTCGTCAACGAGGCGGTTTTTTAAACCTATTGGTCCCTGCCATGGTAGGATTAGGGAAAACCGTGGCCTTGGAAACGGATAAACGTATAAAACGCACGATCCAAAAAGCCAATCAACGCTATCGCCGTCGTCATCGATAAAGGATGCAACGTCTTCGACGTCAATTACCGTTTTTACGGTCCATGTTACAAGAAGCCAATGGTTCCAAACGTCAAGAGTTGTTACAACATGCCAATGCCGATCAAATCAATGCTGTGAGTGAATTGGTCTTGAACTTCTTAAAAAACAAGATTCCCGTCACACCCCCCATGCTGGCTAAACTTCAACCCTATAAAAAGGTGCTACGCGATTTGGGACGTCGTCGACATTCCGTCAAAAAACGTCGTGCGTGGTTAGTCCAACAAAAAGGACGCGGCTTGTTTCAAGGACTTCACGAGGTGTTATGTCAATGTGCTCGACCGACCCGTTAACCCTGGCCACATGGATCACCCTGTTACAAGAGGCCAATCGGACCACCGACCAGTGGAAAGAGGACTGTTATTATTGGAAGCATAAATATCACCTGTTGTATCGAGAGTACCAACATATGTTGAGGTCCCGCCTTTGTGAGAGCTGTCGTGAGATAGAAGACGGGGAACTTTGCCCCGACTGTAATCAACCCCTATGGACGAGGTCTACATGATTCCCCAGAAGGACTTGAATCAACTCATTCAATATTACAAAGGAGAACTCACCGAAAATGCCTTGTTGAACAAAGCCGCGACGCTGGCCGCTAAAAAACATGTGTTGTTAGCCAATCCCGAATTACCCCCCGCCGTGGTCAATGCTCAAACCAAACCGTTGAGTCAAGAATTAATCAAGTTAACCAAACGCATTCGTCAATTTCCCGGAGGCGTGGGAGTTGGTGCACCGGGGGCCCCGCCAGGCGAAGAAGAAGAAGAAGAAGAAGCCGGGGATTTGGTGACGGGGCCCGTGGAACAATGGTTGAAGCGCATGATAAAAGGCAGTCCGTCGACGCCCAAACCTCCCATTACCCCAACCACCAAGAAAGGCAAAGGAGCAGCCACCACCAGTAAGATTCCCATTCTCAAGAAAGCCACCCCTTCCACCAGTCGAGGGGATACCCGGTCGCGTTTACAAGCCGTGCGAGAACGTCGCAAGACCTGGGAAAAGCATTTAGCCGAAAGTGGTTTCGCGAAAGGCAAGGGCAAAGGCAAAGGCAAAGGCAAAGGACCCGCCCGTGAAGTGGAACGATTGAAACCTTTACCCGGGTGGGAAGATTGGGCCCAAGGCAAAAAGTTACGACGTCGGTTGGATTACGACAGTGACTAAACATGCCCACCAAGAGGAGAAGGGGTATCAAACGGAAACGCACCCAACGAGGAGGGGCAGTGGATGTCCAAAAATGGATTGCTAAAACCGGCAAAGAATTTCATTGGCCCGGGTATCAGTACATGGGTCCTGGCACGCATTTGGCCAAACGTCTGAAACGTGGGGATCCCGGGATCAATCGCTTGGACCAGATTGCGAAACAACACGACATTGATTACAGCCGTGCCAAGAATTTGCAAGATAAATGGAAAGCCGATACGAAGATGATCCAAGCCATTGATCGATTACCCGGCAAGAAAACCAAGACGGAACGGGTGGTCAAGAAAATCATGCAAGCCAAGAAACGTTTAAAATTGTAAAATTTAATGACACCCCCAGTTACATGTTGTGTAAATAAAAAATGAAAATGTCTGATTGGTTCGTTGTACTGTCTCAAACAGGCTTCTCAAACAGGATTCTGGAGAACCCCTTGTGACCAAGTTCGTTGTACTGTCTCAAAACAGGATTCTCAAACAGGATTCTGGAGAACCCCTTGTGATGTAGACAAAAGGATCCGGTTGATAAAAAACAAATGAAAATGTCACTGTCTCTTTGATCGTTCTACCACAATGTCACGATTGAATGTTCTGCCAAATACGGAAACGATTGAATGTTCTGCCAAATGACGGAAACGATTGCATGTTCTAACAAATGACGGAGACGAGGGTTAAGACACTAAATCAAACATCAAATCGACACCCTCGTCGGATGACGTCATGTCCTCCAACCAATCATCCACATTAAAATCCTGCACATCGTCCATCACCTGCTCCCACTCGTCGGGTGACAATAAATCCTGCAAAAATGAAAGATCGTTACAGTCAGAGGGTTCGCTGCCTTGCAAAGTTCCCGAATCAAGGCGCGTAGGACACTCCTCCTCCTCCTCAAGGAGTTGAAGAAAGGATTCCGGGGGCGGGGTATCCACAGAGTCCAGCGAGTCACAAAAGGCTTGGACATAGTCCGTCACAGGCATGGATGTCCGACAATCCGTCAGGGGGATGGTTAACGTCATCAACTTCTCCATTCTCTTGTTCTCCCGAAAACGGGTTTGACGAATCCTGTTTTGCTCCCTCAACAGCTCGGGATGGGCCTCCCGATAACGGGCATAACGCTGCCTCTCTTGCTCCCTCAACTCCTCTCGACGACTCTCTCGATATCGTCGCTGTTTCTCCCTCACCTCCTCTCGACGGCTCTCTCGATATCGTCGCTGTCTCTCCCTCACCTCCTCCCGATGGGCCTCCCGATATTGTCGCTGACGCTCCATGATCCGTTCTTGATGGGCTTTAAAGTACCGCCTGTCTTTCTCCCTTATGCGCTCTCGATGTTGTTCTCTGTAACGCCTGTCGTTCTCCAATATGCGCTCTCGGTGCTTTGCCCGGTAACGCTTTTGGTACTCCGGCCGCGGGGGTCGAGGCTTTGCCTGGCGACGCTTGTCGGCCGCCGCCTGCCGGGCTCTTGGGCCCGGTCGGGGGGGTGGTCGTTCGTCATCATCACTTTCGTGGTACGTGACGGGGGCTCTGCGGGGGCGCAACTCTCTTTCGGTTGACGTCGGGAGCAGGGGTCGATGCGATGGCTGGAAGCACCTGTCAGTTTCCCCCCGACGCTGGGCTCTTTGGAGGGTTGTCTGTTTGGGCTCGGCAGCGCTTTGTTGGCACTTGTAGGGGGCTCTGCGGGGACGCAATTCTCTTGCGGCACACATCGGGAGAAGGTGGCGGTACTGGTGGAGGGGTGTCTGGCCGTTTGAATTGGTACCTCCAATAATCACAACAGAAATCCAGCCCCTCGATAAACCAGTCGCAGGTGTGTTGAGGGTAGTAGAGGGGGTGGAAGCGGGCGGCTCGTGCTGTCCGGGTTGCCTGAGCTGCCTGTTTGAGCTGCTCCCTCTCTTTCAGCTTCTCCCCAAACTCTGTCACGCCTTGGTCCAGCACCCACTCCGCCTTGACTTTCTTCAAGATCTCCTCGACTTCCAAATCCGCTTCAAAAGTTTCAAAGGCTTCCAACAGCTTGTCTTGAGCAACCTCCATTTTGAGATGACTCCGCCGGCGATTCGATTTCTTTTATAGGGACTTATTCGTTCCCGTGATGCCCCATGGACCCTAACTAGAGAGGGGGGAGGGGGGTCCCCCCACCCCGTCCCACCCCTCCCTAGGGCGCCCCCTCTCAGGGGGGCGCCCTGTTTAGTGATTGGATCCTTCCCCTCCCACGGGACATTTTGGTTCTCTATAAAAACAGAGCCCCGATCTCCAGCGAGTTCATCTGATCATGGCCTCGTCGCCTCCAGAAGATGAGGATGATGCTCGTGCTGGGCCTAGTGGCCTCGCTACACATGAGATGATGTCGTTGCTTGGACTAGAGATGCCCGATTCAGAGCCAGAAGAAGAAGAAGAAGACATACCGGACAGTGAAGAGGCGTTGGATCGCTTCGAACGCCAACGTGCCTTTCAAACCCATCTCCTTCAACAAACTGGTGGAGGTTTGGATGCCAATACGGAGGGTGTCTTCGAGTTTGAACTCCAACCCTATGTCGACCGTTTAAGCAACCGTCTGGGAGTGCGTGAACGTCATTTCAATACCCAGTTACGCCAAAGGGGCAACTTGATTCCAGGTCAAAACATCACGCAAGCTCTCCAAGAGGGGTTACGTCGCGCGGTGAATCAAGTGTTGACCACCACCACACCTGCCCTCCACGATCAAGATCGCCTCTACTTTACCATCGCCTCCAACAGACTCCATAATAATTTTCAGGGATGGGGATTACGTGCAGGAGAATGGCGCCAAGGCGGAGACCGTGTCGAGGCTTTATTCCATCGCTTAGCCCAAGCCTTGAATAGCAATGAACAATTTGAAATGGACGATTCCTTTCAAGTCTCCATTACTCAAGTCCATCATGCCCCTCAAGGAACCGGTAAACCACGCCAGATCAAACCCGGCCATCAGCCTCTCCGAAATTTAATAGGTCAGAAACGTTCCATTATCCAGATCCGCAATGACGACGATCTCTGTTGTGCCAGAGCCCTCGTCACCGCCAAAGCTCGCTTGGACAACCACCCAAAATACAACACCATTCGACAAGGAAGGCCCCTCCAAAAAGAACTAGCTCTCTTGATTCATCACGAGGCCAACGTACCCTTCGGTCCTTGTGGCTATGATGCCTTGACCCAATTCAGTACCACTCCTTCCCTGACCGGTTACCAGATCCTGTTGGTGGATGCCGACCGTTCTTTTCACATCACCACCTTTGGTCCCCTTCAAGACAAACAACTCATCCTGTTGCACGAGAAAGGCCATTATGATGTCATTACCAAGTTGCCGGGGTTTTTCGGGACCGGTTACGTGTGTGCCCATTGTTGGAAACCCTATAACGAGGAGGGACGACATCGCTGCACCAAACAAAAAGGTCATTGCCGGGCCTGTTGCCAAAAAGAGTGCCCTGATTTCCTGGAGGCGTACCCTCGAGGCCAGAAAGCCACCCAACGTTGTCAACAATGTCATCGGGACTTTTTTGGAGACACCTGTTTCCAAATGCATCTCGTCAAGGACCACGCCGGCAAACCCGTGACCAACCTAGACTCCTCCGTCTGCTTTCGGCGCCGTCGCTGTCCTAAATGTCGCAAGCAGGAAGTCGGATTAGACAAGATTGAAAAACATCAATGCGGGTATATGGATTGCCCCTCCTGTCATGAGTACGTGGACGGTGATACCCATCGCTGTTTCATCCAAACAGCCCCCAAACCTCAAGATAAGAAAAGGAAACGGTCTGGAGGACCACGCGCTAAACGTAGGGCGGGTGTGGATGAGGAGGAAGACGGCATACCACCCTTGCATGTCTTCTTTGATATTGAAGCCATGCAACCCCAGGAACGACACATCGCCAATCTCGTCGTGGCCGAAACCGAAGACGGCGATCAACCCGTGTGTTTCCCCGGTCACCATTGCGTCCGCGATTTCCTGGAATGGCTGGATACCTTGACCCTCCACGATACCCGTCAAGTCAATGTCCTGGCTCATAATTTCCAGGGATACGACGGGTACTTTGTCATTCATCAATACTATGGCGACAACCGGATCGTTCAACAACTCCGGAACGGGTGTAAACTCTTGCAAGTCCAACATGACCGTATCCGCTTCATCGATTCATTGAGTTTCTTCCAGATGCCTCTGTCCGCGTTTCCCAAAACCTTTGGATTGACAGATGCCTGCAAAGGGTACTTCCCCCACAAGTTCAATCACCCAGACCATCAAAACTACGTAGGACCCTTCCCGGCCCTCGATTACTACATGCCCGAAACCATGTCTCCTGAGGGCAAGCAAGCCTTGGAAACCTGGCATCAAGACCAACGCGACCAAGTCTTTGACTTTCAGAAAGAATTGGTTAAGTACTGCAAATCCGATGTACGTCTCTTGAAACAAGGATGCTTGACATTCAAACGATTGTTTGAAACGCTGACGGGCTTCAACCCCTTCGACCACATCACCATTGCTTCTGCTTGTAACCGCGATTTACGGATGAATCGTATGATCCCCAACAGCATTGCCAGTGAACCCGTCCGAGGATGGCGCAATCGCATCAACCAATCCCGAGCGGGTCGTGAGTGGTTAACCTGGTGCGATAACCAACGACGTGAGCAAGTCCTGCAGCAACAGTTGTTCAATCGCCCGCATCCCAATCAGTGTTATTTCGTTCAACATGTGGGCAATGGTGGCGAGTATCGCATCCCCGGCACCGACTTCCATGTCGACGGTTTCGATTTCACTACCAACACCGTCTACGAATTTCATGGGTGTTTCTGGCACGGATGTCCTCGCTGTTACCCCATTCGTCACGAAAGCCATCTACGCCACTATGATCGAACCATGCAAGATGTCTACGAGACCACCCAGCAAAGAACCCAACAGTTAAGAGAGCTCGGATACCATGTCATAGAAATGTGGGAATGTGATTGGTCCCGTCTCAAAGACACCTCCCCAAGCATCCGTACGTTTGTGGCTACCCTTCAATTCACAGAACCCTTGAATCCACGCGACGCTTTCTGCGGGGGTCGTACCAATGTCGTGAAACTGTACCATCGCGTGACGCCCGGTCAACAAATACATTACATCGATGTGACCTCCTTGTACCCCTGGGTGAACAAAACCTGTGTCTACCCTAAAGGTCACCCTTGGTTTATCTCCAACCCTCAACCCACCGACATCAGCCCCTACTTTGGACTCATCAAATGTCAAATCCTGCCTCCCCGTCACCTCTACCATCCTGTTCTCCCCTACCGTCATGAGGAAAAACTCCTTTTTCCTCTCTGTGCTGCCTGTGTGGAAGAAGAGATGCCCAAACGCCCATTAGAGAGATGCGCGGAATGTGTGCACACGGACGAACAGCGAACCCTGACTGGAACATGGTGTAGTCCAGAATTAAACAAAGCCGTCGAGCTCGGGTACGAAGTCCAGTACATCTATGAGGTTTGCCATTTCAACGAAACGTGTGAAGGACTCTTCGAAGATTACGTCAACACCTGGTTAAAAATCAAGCAAGAAGCCAGTGGGTGGCCCGCATGGTGTACCACCGAGGAAAAGAAGAAGGAGTACGTAGAATTATACTACCAGCATGAAGGCATCCGCCTGGAGTACGACAAGATCCAAAAGAATCCCGGGTTACGTACCCTAGCCAAGATGATGCTCAATTCCATGTGGGGCAAGTTTGGACAACGTCTTAACAAGACCCAAGTCCAAACATTTGATGACCCTCAAGCGTTCGACCGTTTCCTAAATACAAGTACTGTGGAAGTAAAACATGTGTCTGTGGTGAATGAAGAGATGGTGGAGGTCCATTATCAGTACCAGGACGAAGACATCCCTGTCTCACCCAACCTCAACATCTTTGTCGCCTGTTTCACTACCTGTTGGGCCCGACTCCGACTCTATGCCGCCTTGGAGAAGCTGGGGGAAAGAGTGTTATACTACGACACAGACTCCGTCATCTACTACACAGACGAAGGACAAAGTAGCCCTACCTTGGGAAATTACCTCGGGGACTTTACGAGTGAATTGGACAAGGAGGATTACATCGTAGAATTTGTCTCAGGGGGTCCCAAGAACTACGGATACCAAACCCAGGATGGTCACATCGAATGTAAGGTCAGAGGGTTCCGCCTCAACAGTGAGGGAAAAACCCAATTGAATTACCACATCATGCGACAGAATGTCCTGGACGAAATCCAGAAGCCCCTCCTCAAACCCCGCCAGACCCAGGTCATCAATACGTACCAGATCGTGCGAGACCCGAAAACTTATCAACTCTACACCTTCCCCGAGTACAAACGTTACCAGCTCGTGTACGACAAGAGAGTCGTGGATCCACACACCTTTCAAACCTACCCTTATGGATACCAGTGAGAAATGTTCCCAAACAAGATCATCGAATGTGAACAGTGTGCCGTGACAACAACCAATGGCGAAGAATAACTCGATGTCAAAAACAATGGTGGGGACCCTCTATTGAACATTAAGGAATCTGTTGAAGGGCCAATTCAAAAAGGTACACTCAGGAAAAACCCTCCTCCTATTTTTCTCAGTTATTGTAAACAAAAGTATAACAATAAAAAGTATTTATTAATTTTGTGTTGTTTTCACTCCAAGGATTACCCCCGTTCCTAAAATTGGACTTTGGACTTTGCGCCCGCGTTTTCTCAGCGGTTTTCCTTCCCCTTGAGCCCACGATCCATTTTTCCAACTGGTCAGCGGTTTCTCCTTCCAAATCACGTGACTTCCCTGAGCCCACGATCCCTTTTCCCACTGGTCAGCGGTTTCCTAAATCACGTGACTTCCGGTTGCATGAGCCCACGATCCCTTTTTTCAACTGGTCAGCGGTTTCCCATCCCACTTCCGGTCATGACGTCATCCTTACATCAAAACGAGGCAAAGTGTGCCATACGGTCCCACATTACTACTCAGGAAACTTTGTACATGCTTCTCTGCTTTCATTTGACTTTTTTAATGTTTTTAACTTATCGTTGATTAATATCTTTGTATATTATTGCGCTTAATTAGCTAGAGGTTCCAAATGGGGTCTTAATGTCAGTGGCTTTAATTTTTTTTACCTATCTATGTACATTGTAGTGGTGAACGGTATTTTCAAGTTATTTCGCGCCATTCAATATCATCTGTTCAAATAAACGGCAGTAACAGTTAAAAGTTGCTTAACATTCCACTTTTAACTGTTACAGGGTCCACTCTTAATCCTATTCAGCTTAGGCTTTTTTTGTTCCTGAGCTTGGAGGAGGCACAAAATGCCGCGTTCTTAACTCCAAGAAAGGTTAAGCTACGACAACGAAACTTCGATAGCACGTCCAAAAATCTTTCTTTTGAAGTTCGCCACATGACCTGATGACGTCACATAATGTGGGTAATACGTCATTAGTGCCAAAATGGCGGCCATCTTGAATCCGTCATCTAAGATTTCATGTTTTTGTCAAAACCTCTGAAAACCACCAAAATTGGCCTAAAAATAATTCAAACCAATGAATGAATGATCAGAATGATCTTAAAATGTAACACATAGCACAATTAAGTTTAAAATTTTCCTTTTCTCTTCCTTTAGCCGAAGCTTTTTTCGAGTGAAGTCGTGACCCTCGGACGCACGGGAAAAGTCATACCCCCAGCGTGGTACAATGGGAGGAGGGGGGTGATGGAACCCCTCTTGGGTTTCTTATATGTTACCATGTTTTGAAAAGATTTTGCCTTTAGTCTGTGATGTGCTCTACAAAATGAGGTATATATTATGGGTTGTGGCGCTACTAGGGGCCTGTGACGCCGCCATCTAGTATTGTAGAAGTTCTCATAAAAAGGCGGAAATTGCCATTTTTAATATTAGACAAGTAGAATATGACATGATTAAGCACTTTGCTTCTTTATCTTTTATCACCTAACAACACGCGTTTTTACTTAAAAATGGCTTGACCACCTGCTACTTATGACGTCATATCTCGTAACCGTAGTAAACGATTCTCACCAAACTTAAGTCAAAATGTGTCTAAGGGATACGCGTAATGGCAGGCGCTGATGAAGAATCACATTAGAAAAATTAAAGAAAAATCTTATGGGGGCTGGCACCCCCCCCCCCACCCCATCCCTCGTACGTCCGAGGTTAAGAATCCAACTTCGAGAGTATTAAAGCCTTGACAAGAAAGTGTCGAGGGTGATATACGTGTCCCAAAACGTTTCTTTTGAAGTCCAGTAACAACATTTGATGACGTCACCTGACGTAGTTCCTTGCTTTTTCCAAAAGCTTAAGAAACCATTGACACTGGACAATAACCATTGAAAAGCAACATAAGAAGGCTCGAAATGGTGTAAAAACTAAAAGTTAGCGAAGTGGAAATAAAATTATTCATTTAGAACAGTAAAACGTAAAATTGTGAAAAAGCAAATATGGTTGCCATGGCAACATCAAATTGGATGAACAAGGACATGTCCCACGAAGTTTTTTCTAGATAAATTTTAAGGAAAGTAACAAAGTTTGGTGGCTATTACTTGCATATTACAAAGTTATTAGCGTTCAAATTGAGAGCGGGCACTTTGTTCTCCCCACCTCACAAGCTAAATAGGGTTTAAAGCCATCAGCTGTAAGACTGTTACCCGATCTATACCGTTACATAGGCGACCAAGGAAAGTCCTTGCCTATTTAGCTATACGCAGGGCAGGGAAGTGGTTAGTTATTAATTACTAAGGAAAGTCACTTAACAACATTATAGGAGCCACTACTTGTTAGCTGGCCATAAGTTCCAAGAAGTCTTTTATCCTTCATCTTTTGAATTAATAGGTTGCTGAGATGAAAAGCGTCGTCGAGATTCGATAAACGTCTATTTTATGCCACTTGAACGTTGAAGTTCCATAGCAATTTGTGGGCCTACACAAGAAGAGCGCAGGGTGAACACTGCCTTACCCGAACGCGGGATAGAATAAAATTACAAATACATTTATTGATTTTCTGCTGACGATTTTGAAGACCAATTTGCAACGTTTCTTGACTATAATAACTTATAGTTACGGTGAAGAAAAAAATGAAAATTATAATAAGAAAAATTTGATTTACACAAAAAGTGAAAAAAACGAACGTGCGCATAAATCAAATTGCGAGGCATCTTCTTGTGCGAGGGCAACCCTGCACTTGGGACCTGCGACTAATTATTACGCCAGGTGTTAAGGCTGTGAATACTACACCTCACGGTAAACAAGCTCTGGAAGTACACAGGAGCAAGACCGTTCAAACATTTATACATATGCGTCGCATGTCTTAGATATAGTTGGTGTGAGATAGAAAACACAGATAGGCGTTTGTGTTATTTCTTTTCCAACCTATCACTGGCCCGTAACAATCACGAATCTTAACTTTCACTTCTTGGTCCTGCCTTTTCTTAAGTGTTCTATTATTTTTAATGGCATGTCAGAAGGCTTTCTCCCTTCCACAGAATTCACTGACACCTAGTGATACCTAAACCAGCTCGCTTGTTCTTTGTGTTTACTAATTATATGATGTTCTTTTAATTCTTGTAACAACCTAAGCCCTTTTATATTTCCTTATTTTCAGTTTTTAATTTTTGTGTAACAACACTTGCATTTGTTGGACAGGGACTGTTCTTTTCTTATGTAAAATGACCGTTCATTGCATCTTGCTTTTAGAGCAAACAATTGGCTAAAAGATAGATTAAATTGAGGGTTTATGTATGCGTTGAGTTCCAACAAATGTCGTAGTCGCAATTTCAACTAAGTGCAGTATACCAATCATTTCAGGTTATCCCACCTGGAAAAAGATTGGAAAATTATATATTTTTTTTGTCCGGAAAAGGGATAGAGTTCCTTAGTGGGTATAATCTAATTAAATTCTGCATGCATGAAAAAAAAGGTCATATTTTTGACAGCTTAGGCTTCGCAAAAATAAAAAAAAAAAAGGTTGGTAAATAGCACGGACAAACGTCTGGAATTTTGCTGCTTAAATTCTGTACGGACGCTGAAGGTGATCCAGCATGTTTTGTTAACAAATCGTTAACAGCAGGTTGTATCTATGTATTTTGACGAAATCAACAAAGAGATTTGACTATTGGAACAATCCCCATTTCTCTAGGTTTTCTAGGTTCGTTACTAAAGTTCCCTGTTTGTACGTTACAAAAGTTCCTTGCCGTTACCAAAGTTCCCTGTCGTTACAAAAGTTCCCCGTTAATCGTTACAAAAGTTCCCTTTTTTCGTTACAAAAGTTCCCGACGTTACAAAAGTTCCCTTTTTTCGTTACGAAAGTTCCCTTTTTTCGTTACAAAAGTGCCCTTTCCTCTGGCTCTCTCTCTCTCTCTCTCTCTCTCTCTCTCTCGCTCGCGTTGTCTTCTCTCATTCGATCTCATTATACAAATTGGTATTAAGTTATCTTTATTTTTCTTCATATTATTTTCTTACATAGGAATGTGTGTTCAGTAAGAACTTCTCTGACACTGCCCTCCATGTGGCCTGGACCGGTACCCTTAGAGTCTATAACTGCAAAGGTTGCTGCAAACGCTGGTACTTCACTTTCAACGGTGCCGAATGTTCAGCTCCTCTGCCCATTGACGGTGTTGTGTGCTTGGGCCATGTAAGCACAAGTCAAGATCCTCACCGGGTCCGCCATATTGAAGGGCACTGCAACAACATCCACAAAGGAAAGGTACGCGTGGGATTCTGGGTTGGCAATTGTCCCAGATATGGAAACGTTGATGCTTACACAGGATGGTATTCAGTGTCCCGGATCTTTGTTGAAGAAGTCCCTAAGGCTCAGGCCTAGGTCCCGAGACATAAACTCCAATCCTGCAAGAACGCTGCTAAGGGAACAATGATAATTAAGCAGTAATTTGGCAGATTACTGGATCATTAAAATGGTGTGCTGTGTAAGTGTATTACAATTATGCTGTTATCAAATAAAAGGCAGGATTTTTGACCGAGATTGTGTTCTTCAGTGTTTTTTTCCCTCTTACTTACCCTGACTGTTTCTTAAATCACATACCACTGAAACTCGGATTGGGGTTCTTTTTAAATTTTTAATTAAGTTGCCTGCTCCTCGATTGCCTTATAAAAACATTCATCAGGAGTCATCAGGAAAAAACGGACCCTTACTAGCAAGCACAAAATTAACCACGTTTGAGATTTATTGGCAAAAAAATTTGCATCCAGAGCCCCTGAGGTTAATGAAGTAAAATGAAACTTGGAGAGTGTAGAGTGTGATCTTAGGTAGGGGTGATGACGTCATTGACGTGATAATTAGGTCATTATTTTCTGAACTCACGAACCTGATTTACCCAAAATCGTGTAACGGTTTTACTCAAAACTAATAGTAGACAGTTAAAATGGTATAAAAATGTAAAATCTGGAACAAAGAAAGTTGACAATTTTCAGGAAAAATTTAATGAAATAAGAATTTTGAAAAACTTATTATGGTTGCCATGAAAAAACTAAATCCAAAAACTGATGACATGTCACACCAAATTATTGCTATAAATGCAAGGAAATGTCTCAATGTTTGATGCCATTTGCTGCAACACAGGAGCCATAATCGATTATGGCTCCTGTGCAACATTAATAATAATCCAGCCAGGTCTGAATAGTGTTATTGTGTATTTTTGTACGGCTTTTGGAGTGGAAAAAAGATACAGCTGAACAAAAAATTACTGCCCCGATTCAAAAGAGGGCAAGAAAAATAAGCTACCATTATCTTCAGAGTTTTATTCGATCAATTTTATGATCAAATTGTGTACGCGAAAAAATGATACAGATAACTTGATTTAAAAGGTTCTACTTGATTATGTGATAGTCGATCTATTCATGAATATATGTCGCAAAACAGCCATAAAGTTGTTAAGAGATAAAAGGTGACTTCTGTCATCTCATAATCTAAAAATAAAATTTTTCGCCCAGAAGGAGTGAAGGTTCATGTTTGGCATTCATCGGAATCTCACAAGAAACCGTGCGGTCCAGAACCTGAAAACTTAACCCTAGTTCACATAAAAACACCTCGTTATTTTTTTTTAACTTTGCGCGATTTGTATTAACCTTGAAAAGGTGCCGATGTCCATATGAGAAATTCGATTTAGCTCTAAATCTTGCACCTATTTCAGATCTGGTCCCACAAGTGGTCAAAACTCGTTCTCCTTTTCTCCAGCCCAAATTAGCAAATTAGCATGATTTCCTGTCTCAGACAGCTAAACAAAATATACCCTATTTATTACTTAAAAGGTCAAACTGTAAACCCTAATTCAGACCAAACCAGCTCAAAAATAGTACTCTTTTGAGTACCCACAAATTTCTATTATTGATAGTTAAGTAACCTCTCCCACTCTGCCCCCCCTCCCCCCGCCTCGTAACCAAACGGCCGGGGTTTGAGATTCAATATGGGATTAATTTGAAAAATGATATACGTTAAGTGCTCTATTAATTTTGTGATCCTGTTGATGACAGTTTGACAAAGATATCCCCAAAAAGCTTGACAAATCTACGCAATTTACAAACACTCAATTTGACTGATGTCATGGACGATTCATTCTCAATACAGTGGAACCTCGATTTAACGATGTGCCAAGGGACTGGGGAAATTGGTTCGTTATATCGAGGGTTCGTTATATCGAGGTTCTTTTCCATACATTACACTATTACTGGGCTGAAAAATATCGTTCGTGATACCGAGGACTTCGTTATATAGAGGTTCGTTAAATCGAGGATCCACTGTATTACGACATTTTGTCTTTGTTCATAAACACTTGACGCAAAAAGCCAACCGGGCCGTTAAGCCACCTTAATGTGGCGCTAAAGAACAAAAACAGGCATATTTTCCTTGCTGGACAGTCAATTATCGTACACTGGAAGAATGCCTTCCGATCTCTGAATGGTGATTAATTTGTACCTTTCATTAAAAGCGTATTAGCGCTAATTACTTGGTCTTTTTATTGCGCGTCTTTCATTTATTGAGCTGTTCCACATGGGTGATTCATAAGACCAATTCAAACATACCTTGAGGCCTGTTTAACTGTTTTATGAATAATTGCCATTGTTAAGCACGAGTTTAAGTTTTTCGTGATCACAAGAAAGACTCACAGCACTTTGGTTTAGTTTATCTCGCGAATAAGTGAAGCTTTATCGCGATCATGTAGGATTTTCATTTGTTTACAAAGAATTGACGTTTTCCGGTACTTTGATAGGAACAATTTAAACTCAACAATGGTGCAAAAAAGCAAACATATTTGATCTTTCGAGAGTTACTGCGCTGCTATCGTAATGTCACTATGGAAAGCCATGAAAGGCAACTCTATGAAGACTCCAAAGCGGAGTGGAAACTAAGGCAGAACTTGCAAATGGCAGCGAAAAAGCAGTGGCATCAACACGGACAAAACCCAACAGGGCTCGGTTATTGAGAAGATGTACATCGCAATGTCTTTTATTGAATGATAATCAGAAAGATCTAAACAAGATTCAACAATTTCGTCGAGCACGAGTGGTTTGTTGTTTACAAGACCCCTGTCAAGTTCCGCTAAGCAACGGTCGAAGCCGATAGCTTTACACTCGCGTTCGAAAACGAGCCTTTCGAATTCACTTGGCGCGAGAAGCAAAATAAGTAACGCAGAGGAGAAGAACGTAAGACAGTCCAAAACGAAACCTTCTACGCCGACAAGGACCTCCGTTCCGTCTCTCCGCAGACAATCGAGTTATTTTAGCTTGCAGAGCATTCAATGTTCCCTGTCTGTGGACCAATCGAGCAGGCGTTTTGATGGAGATGCGAATGGTTCAGTCGCAGTAGTTTCATGGGCCTGGTGACTTCGATTGGTGAGGAGGAAAGAGAAAAGAGACGACAACTGGTATTGTGTTATGCTATTTGCCCGAGGGAAGGAAAGAGAATATTATCTCAGTCACATTCATTTGAATGGTCACACGCCAGGATTTGATCCACAGACTCAAATGTTAGAACCGGCAACTTGCAAAGCATATGAACATCACCTCAAAAAATTGCTTATTCAAGACATTTTAATTGAATGGTCACATGCGCTTCAGAGTTTTATTTTTACATACTCCAAGGTTATATCTAGTTATAGCCACCTTTTAAGACATAAAGTACTGCTAAGTAGCTTTTATTTGAATGATCACAGTTTAGAATTTGTCCCACAGACTCAAAAGTTAGAACCACCTTGTAAAACATATAAACAGCACCTCCAAACATTGCTTATTCAAGAGATTTCATTTGAATGGTCACATGCCCTTCAGAATTTCAGAATTTTTAGACTTTAGGATTTGGCTACTCTGTATAAAGTCTAAAATTGAACAGATATCCTGATTTAACTGAAATGAGTTTGGCAGTATTTGTACCAGAAATTCTCATTCTGTAATTTATGAACCTGCGCTACATTCAACAACAACTAAGTACAACAAATTCTACGGAGCGGAGGGACGAAGAAAGAAACGATCATTTTTTCTTGCAGGGTAAGAAACAAAAACATTTTCATATAAGTCAAACTTAACAGTTGAAAGGAAACTGTGAAAGGAATTTGTGATTTGCTTTTAGTTTGGTATCACTCGATTGTGTATTCATCATTCTTTAATTTTGTTTATTGCATATAGTTAAATTTTAAAACCAAAACTGTTAAAAATTTCACCACAAACTCACTGATACAGAAAGTCGACAATTTTAATCTATCACATTTAACAGAGATGAAGAGTCTATTGACTGCTAAACAAGTTTTACCGGATACTTAATTGCCAGTTACCAGTTAAAGTGTATCGTAACATATTACTGGCATTTGTATTTCTAGCCTAAATAAAAAACGACGTCAATTTGCTTTGCCTTCTATAATATCGACCTGCACCCGGATTTAAAACGGCTTTATTTGTAAATCTTTTATCCAGTGGACTTAATTAGCCGAGTTGTGAAAATACATCTACGTGTACAAACTCATCAGTCAATTTATATTTTAATGTGTATTCTGCCAAAGACACAAAAAATTGATAGACGTTTACTTAGTTTAAATTAAGTCTTTATTTGAAAAAGGACAAGCACACTTCAACCTTGCACCCGGCGATATAAAAGCACTTCACTTAATTTTCATGGTAACTGACAAAAATATAATGGTATAGGAGCTTAGATGAGGTTGCTAGAAATTAATTATGCACATAATTAGACATGACTCTACGGTGACCTGGAACGCGGCATTTAGCTCAGTAGTTTAGACTACAGATCATCGAAACTTATGGTAAAATTATTACCGATAAGTGAGTGTCGAGATATCGATTAGATTGAGTATAGATCTTTAATATAACGATAAATTGCGGAGAAATATTTTGAGGAGAAAATTTTCAAGAATAGATCGTTTAAAACAATGTAACGGGGTTATTCTGAGTATAAAAATAACTTAACGTTTGTTTGCTTTAACGAACAGGAAGTCATAAAATCCATTCACTCTTACTGGCTGTTGAAACGGTATAGCACAATGAAACTGTCAGTTTAACAATAATAAAGTCACTCTTAAAACAATTGCAATTCACACACGTTCCTAACTTAAGGTAAACAACAAAACTCGCCAAAACACGAACAAGAGTCAACAGAAAAGTTGAAAATTTTCAATGCTAACGAAAGTTTCCTCAAAGTTTATTTACAGCGTTTTGTTCACGAAGTGGCTGCAACAAGAAGGACACCTTTTTCCGAGATTTCGGTAAGGCCGTTTTCTCTTTTTCTTCCTGAACCGCTACGTCAGAAAATCAATCAGGAGGTCGTTTCAGCTGAGCGAATCAAGACTCCTGTAAAAGATAACCTTGCTAGTTTACTTGTAAGATCGGTAACATAAAAAGTTTTACCAAAAACATTCGTTCAAAAAAACGTCTCCAAGTATGTAGTTTGGAATGATTGTTCTAATATTTTGGACAGTTGCGCGTTTTCTTGGAAAGCGATTGACCACCCTAACACTCGTAAATAAGAACAACCAACGCCGATACGTGTTAGCCAGACTGCACCGCAATTAACCATCATCACCGCGACTTTATGCCCAGTATATATATTACACTAAAGAGTCACAGTTTTGGCTTGTTTTAAGTTCCTTTCGTAAAAAAAGTTGGGAAAAACGAGGAGTGAGGATGAAAACGAAGCCAATGACCTCTGATACAATTTCCAGTGTTTATTTACCAACTTATAAAATGCAAAACAACACTCGTAATAGGGCGTAACATCGAAAATTGACAAAAAAATATCGATTCGGTTTGTAGCTGTAGCAACAATCACTGGAAAGAGCGGGTTAACAGATTTAGATTTTATTAGACAAAAAAAAAACAAATGACGCGACAGTTAATTAACGAGATAACCGAATAGCTTTGTGGAAACAGTCATAACCTAGAATGCGTTATAAGTTTATGAAACTCACCTCGGAATTTCCATTGCTCTGATCACTGTTTTCTTTTCTCCGCAGCGCATAAGTAAGACGAAATGGCGAGTGCTCGGTGTAAAATATGTCTGGCCTTACTATCTTTATTTGTGATGTCAGCCATGATTTTTGCAGCAGCGGCCAATAAAACGGATCAATTGAAGCAACCGTCATACAAAATGGTAAACCACTGCGTTTCATCAGTGAAAATTTTAATTTTTTGCGCAAAGTACAATTATGACACTTTTAATTTCAAATCTTGACAAGCATAAGCAACATGCAATGATTATGTCAAAACGTAGATCAATTGAATAGTTTCAAGTGGAAACGTAAAAAATGGCTTAAATAAAATGAACACACGCATACAACCAACAAAAACTGGTTCTCACTCTCAGTCTTACTTTGTTTTTGTTTGACTGTTTCTTAACTAAGCTAACATCTGAAATTTGAATTTGCAGATGGCTGAGGATTTAAATAAAATATTAGCTCAAAATTAAGGCTTTTAAAACTGATCCAAAAAGGAAGAGAACTCCAAAGTTATGTGCGGGATCTGAAAACAACCACGTAAATGAGAACTAGCGCCATAAAATATTCACTCCAAACCGGACATCAAAATCTCGCCCGATTAGGAACCTCAGGAAATTGCTGACACAGACAAAGAAAATAAAAGCATGAATATGGCAATTCGTACTTAGAGATGAGAGTACACCATTTGAGTATACCATTTGTTCAATGTCAATTCGTCAATCACATGTCAAAATACTTGGAGTTAACCTCTAAGGGGGAGGGGGAGGGGGCACATTTTACCCCCTGGGAACATTTGCATTGCTACTTATGAGATATTAATGATTTTATTGTTCCAAACTAGCAACCGCCTCCCTTCTGTTATGGTGGTATGCCCGGGATGCACGGTAGACCGGGCTCCCCAGGGTTACCAGGCCGTGACGGACGAGATGGCCGAGAAGGAGCTAAAGGAGATCAGGGAAGCCCAGGGAAGACTGGACCCCAGGGACCTCCTGGTGTCAAGGGTCCTTCTGGAGTAAATGGGAAGGATGGTGCTAAAGGAGAACCTGGCGTCCAGGGTCCCCCTGGTCAAAAAGGAGAGCGTGGAGCGAGTGGGGCAAGTGGACTCCCAGGGACTCCAGGTCTGATGCCTTTTAAGAACTGGAAAGAGTGCGCCTGGAAAAACGTGAATGATGGCAAAGACAGTGGCCTGATTAAGGTGATGGTTTACATGAGATAACACTTCTTAGCATCAACCAACAAGATTTTTCGTCTTTCCTTGCGCGACAACTGCTGCTCGTTCCCCTCAACGAAAACCCGAGCGATCGCTGATGTTTCTTGATGGAAGCGGGCAGCTCTTCGTAGCCTATAATACTTTATAAGCTTACGGATGATACATTTTCCACTATAAACTGAAAGTGCTCTCTCTCTCTCTCTCTCTCTCTCTCTCTCTCTCTCTCTCTCTCTCTCTCTCTCTCTCTCTCTCTGTCTCCACGTTGCCTCCTTTTATTCAGGCGAATTATTTCTCACGTTATATTTACTGTCAGTTTTGTCTTCATGTTAATTTATTTTGCAGGACTGTGTGTTCACCAAGAACTTCTCTGACACTGCCCTTCATGTGGCCTGGACGGGTACCCTTAGAGTCCATAACTGCAAAGGTTGTTGCAAACGCTGGTACTTCACTTTCAATGGCGCGGAATGTTCAGCTCCCCTGCCCATTGATGGTATTGTGTACTTGGGCCATGTAAGCACTAGTCAAGATCCTCACCGGGTCCGCCATATTGAAGGGCACTGCAACAATATCCACAAAGGAAGAGTGCGCGTGGGATTCTGGGTCGGCAATTGTCCCGGATATAAAACCTTTGATGCTTACACAGGATACAATTCAGTGTCCCGGATCTTTGTTGAAGAAGTTCCCAATGCTCAGGCTTAGGTCTTAAGAAAAAACCTCCAATCCTGCAAGAACGCTCTTAAGGGGACAATGGTAATTAAATTGCTTAATTGTAGAAATTAGGCAGATTGCTGGGATATTTAAATGGTGTGCAGTACGTGTAAGTGTATTACAATTATGCTGTTAGTGAATAAAAGGCAGGATTTTTGGCACTTCAGTCTATCTTTTTTCTCGTTACATTACTGTTTTTTTTAACTCAGTTTTCAATAAATAGGGCACTTTTTAACATTTTTGCTTGCCCACCTGTTCCTAGTTAGCCTTGTTTATTTCCACAGAAGATTCGTTGGGGAATGAAATGAACCCTTAAATAGTATCCATAAATAAACAACGTTTGTAGCCTGCGTATTTGTTGCCTGCGTAGCTGGCGGTTTTGTTGGGGCTTCCCCATTCCCCTCGCGGCTTTACCGTTCGCTCGCACTCACTCCCCAACAAAACCGCCAGCTACGCAGGCTATAACTTTAGAGGTTTACGCTCCAAAAATGCGTCCATCAGAAGCCCCTTCGGTCAATGAAATGAAAATTGGAGGGTGGAAAGTGCGATCTTTGATCCGCAAAACGAGATGATGACGTCACTTGACGTGAGAAATACGTCATGGTTTCTGAAGAGCCATCATCAGGGATCGGCCATCTTTAATTTAAATCGGAAGCTCAAAACTAAAATGATATAAAAATGAAACAGCTAGGACAAAAAAATTAACAATTTTTTTAAATTAAAAAACAATGAAATCAAAGTTTTTCAAGAACCGATTTTTCCAGAATTCTCAGAATTCTTATGGCTGTCATGAAAACAACAACTTCCGAGAACAATCACATGTCATACCAAATTATTGCTAGACATAGCCTCCCCACAGGCATATCTTAAATCTCTCATAACCTCTTTCTCTGATTTCGCATGGGCTTTCTCTTCTTTCCTAACACAGGAAGTCCGAAGATGAGGGCCCACAATAGGGTTCTCAGATCCCGCCATCCCGCCTATTTTTTCCTGTTAATCCCGCCATCCCGCCCTTCTTTACGTCGAAATCCCGATCCCGCCTGAATTTTTAAATAGTTTTCTACTTTGATGATGAAAATCTGACATACGTTTATTCAATGGATAGACGACAAGTAAACATGTCTTTATGGTCGATCTAAAATTAAACATCGCCACTATAAATGACCGTAAAATGTTTTTCGTTTGTTTTCTTCTGTTCTAGACCTGTTTTACCGTTTTCTTGTCCAGGTATGAGTGAAAGGTAAAAATTGACAAAGATTGCTTGCTACGATATCGGCTCGGTCCTTCCTTTTTTTGGAAGACAACCTACTGAGTATGTAAGTGAAATGGTGGTTGTTCAAATTGTGGGATGGTAAGCACGCCTTGGATTTGATCTGAAAGTCGGCGTGTCCTTAGAGACAAACGTTTTTTCCACAATGTTTCTGTATGTAAATCTAGCTGTATATAAATGGATTGCATCCTTAGACAAGGCTAGGGGCACAAAGGTCATGCAAGATCGGTACAGTTATGAGGTATGCAAAAGTGAAATGTAACAAAAGATATATAAAAGTGGACTCACCTAACTCACAGTTTAGTTTGAAGCTTTCAACGTCTTTATATTACTCGCTTTCAGTAAATTTCTTCTCGGAAATGTTTTTTTTTTTCAAAGAGAGGCATTCCTCATTCCTCAAGTTCAAGGTCGAAATGAAGGACAAATTACTCAGTAGTTTATTATGATAATATTACGCATTGATACTCATTGATATATACATATATATATTTGTTAGATAATTTTTATGCTATTTATTGTACATTAGGATTTTAGTATTAATTATTATTATATTATTGTAAATAGTTATTGAAAAGCCTGTCAAGGAATAACCATTAAAGACCATTTCCATTTCCATTTCCTTTCCTGCTCGCACTCTTTTCATAATACATAGCAACAAAATTTATGATGCCGAATTCCTCGTTTTTGGCGACCGCCAAAAACTGTTGCGTGGCTAGACTAACCATAGTTGATCATAGCTGCTCCAACAAACGCTCAGTCGGAAAGGGTCGGAAAAGTTAAGAACGCAGAGGAGGCCAAGAAATACAACACGGCATGTGACTTGATACCTCTTTCCGAAATCAACACAAAGCATCACAAAAGGACTCATAATAGCTTGACATGCAGGCTACTCTTCCTTGATCAATTCATTACTTGAAAGCCGACACACTTCATTCACAAACGATACATTTCTATCAGCCAAATCATGCAGTCTCGTAAAAATTAAAATACCGTATCCCGCTACTTTCCCCTTGCGATTCTCGCATCCCGACCCCTTAATAACACAAAATCCCGCTCCCGCTCTCAATCAAAATTCCCGCTTCCCACTCCCGTTTTCAGCTCCCATCCCGAATATCGCCACAAAACTTAACGAAATCCCGCATCCCGCCAAACCTATTGTGGACCCTCAGAGATGCCCGCGGAGGAGGCTGTGCTAGACAAATTCTAGCAAATAACATGACCTTTGGTGCCATTTGGTTGAACATTTAAAACGATCCACCCGGTCTGAATAGGATTTGATGTTTATTTTTACCCAAAAGCGTTCTCTAAACTCTCTTGGAGTGGAAAAAAAGAGGTTGCATGTATGCCTTAATATAGCTGCGTTTACGCGATGCAACTAAAAAAACAGAAGTGCCCCAATTTAGCAACAAGAAATACAAACAACCTTTATCTTAAAAGTTACATTTGACAGACACATATTGTGTAAGCGAAATGATGATGCGACAGAATGAACTCAGTTGTTTCCTCGCCCCTTGATTAAAAAAGACTTTATCGATCTGCCTTTAATTGTGACAATCGATCAGTAACGGTTGAGTTGAAATGTCTTTTAATAAATGTCGCAAAACGGCAATAAAGTTGTTGAGAAATAAAAGGCAGCTTCAGCCAGCTAATAATCTCAGAATAAACTTTTAGCCCGGATGGAGTGAGCGTTTATGTGGGGCATTCATCGGAGTCTTAAGTAACGGAAGTAAATTGGCTACTCTGTGTGAAGCTCAAAACTGAGGAAATATACTGATTTCACTGAAGGAGAGTATGGTAGCATTTGTACCTGAATACCTCATTCTACGTTCATTCTGTAATTTATGAGCCCGTGCTACAACAACTTAGTGTAACTTAGGTTCATCTGCATCAAAGGCAAAAACGCTACAATTTTTTTCCTATTCAGAAATCATCAACGAATTCTACGGAAGCAAAGGGACGAGGACAGGAACGAAGGAAGAAACAATCATTTTTTTTTTCTTGCAGGGGTGAAACAAAAATTTTCCATTTAAAATCAAACTCAACAGTTGAAAGGAAAATGCGAAAGTAAATTTGCGATTTGGCTTTCAGTTTCCTAGCACTTGCAGTTGTATTCATCATTCTTTAATTTTATTTATAACATAGTTAAAGTTTAAACTACAATGTTGAAATTTTCACTTCAACCTCACTGGTACAGAAAGTCGACAATTTTAATCTATCAAATTGAACAGAAATGAAGAGTTTTTGACTACTAAACAAGTCGTACATGATAATTGATTGCCTAAATGTCCCGTAATATATTACTGGCATATTCTTATATCTACTGTAGGATAAAAAAAAAATGACGTCAATTTGCTTTGCCTTCTGTAGTATCGACCTGCAGCATTTGAAAGGGATTTATTAGCAATTCTTTTATCCAGCGGACGTAAACTACATCTGCTTAAAGCAACAGAAAATTACTGAAAAAATTAATTAACCGAGTTTTGAAAATAGCGTCCACGTTTACAAACTCATCGGTCAATTTAATGTGTATTCAAGAAAGTAACTTTCTGCCAAAGAAACATAACACTGATATATATATGTTTACTTAGTTTAAATTAAGTTTTTGTATTAGAATAACGACAAGCACACTTCAACCTTGCACTGGTATAAAAACAGTTCACTTAATTTTCATCGTAAAGGACCAAAATATAATGGCTTGGCTGCACATGTCAACAGTCTTAGTGCTCAGGTGGTTGCTAGAAATTAATTATGCACATAATTAGACATGACTCCACCATGACCTGGAACGCGGCATTTAGCTTAGTAGTTTAGACTACAGGGCACGTTTCTCGAAAGTCCCGAAAAGATTTCGGCCCCTAAAGACATTTGTAAAAATATGAACAACTCATTCTACAAAGCTGTTATTTTAAAATATCTATAAGATAAGAAATATTAAACTTCTAGCAAAGTTTCATGCTTAGAAACCCCTTTGTGTACACGAGACAGTGTGACTTATTGTGCCCGAAATCGGCCCGAAAAGTTTCGGGGCTTTCGAGAACCGCACGTGTGATCATCGAAACTTGTAGTGAAATTGTTACAGATCATTCCTAGTGTCGATACAAAGATCAGGTTGAGTGTAGACGTTTAATATAACGAGAAAATACGGAGAAATATTTTGAGGAGAAAATTTTCGAGAATAAAAGCGTTTAAAACAACGTAACAGGGTTATTGTAAGTTTAAAAATAAGTTAACTTTTGTTTGCTTTGACAAACATGGGGTAATAAAAATCTTTACTCTTATTGGCTATTGAAACCCTATAGCACAGTGAAACTGTCAGGTTATCAATAAAAAGGTCATTATAATTCTTAAAACAATTGCGGTTCAAACACGTTCCTAACTCACGGTAAACAACAAAAGTCGCCAAAACACGAACAAGAGTCAAAAGAAAAGCTGAAAATTTTCAATACTAACGAAAGTTGCTCGTCGTCCATTTACAGGGTTTTATTCACGAAGTAGCTTTAACAGAAAGAAGACCCTTTTCCGAGATTTGAGGTAAGGCTGCGTTCTCTTTTTTTTTCCTGAACTGCTACGTCAAGAACTCAATCGATTCGTCTTTTTAGCTGAGCGAATCAAGATTCCTGTAAGAGACCAACCTTACAAGATCGATAACATTTAAACTATTACCAAAACATTCTTTCAAAAGGCGTCTCCAAATATATAGTTTGGAAAGATTGTTCTTAAATTTTGGACTGTTGCACGTTATCTCGGATAGCGATTGACACCCCCTGAGACTCGGAAATAAGAACAACCAGTGCCGATACGTGTTAGCCTAACTGCACTGCCCAGTATTACACAAAGAATTAAGGCAAAGTTTTTGCTTGTTTTAAGTTCCTTACTTTAAAAAAAAATGGAAAAACGAGGAGTGAGGATATAAACTATTTAAAACTTCGGCTTAGAATATATAAGCTTAATTTCCAGCGTTTATTTACCAACGTTTAAAATGCAAAACAACACTTGTAATAGGGAGTAACCTCTAAATTTGCAAAAATATCGATTCGGTTTGCAGCTAAAGGAAAAATGATTGAAAAGAGCGAGTTAAAAGATTCAGTTTTTATTAGACAAAAAAGGTCAAATTAAGCGACAGTTATTAAATGTAATAACTGAATAGCTTTGTGAAAATAGTCGCAACCCTTTATGAAACTCACTTCGGAATTTCCATCGGTCTGATCTTCGTTTTCTTTTCTCCGCAGCAAATCAGTAAGACGAAATGGCGACTGGTCCGTGTAAAGTGTCTTGGACCTTGCCATCTTTATTTCTGATGTCAATCATAGTTTTCACCGCGGCGGACAATAAAACGAATCAAGAGAAGCAACCGTTCTACAAAACGGTAAACAACTGCGTTTCATCAGTGAAAATTTAATACTTTTGCTCAAAGTTAAATGACGTGCACTTCCAGTTTTAATATTGATACGCACAAGCAACATGATCATGTCAAATCATAAATAAATTGAATTGTTTGAAAGTGGAAACTGTAACAAAGCTTAAGTAAGGTGAGCACACACAGACAAACGAGTCAGTTTTTGTTCGTTAAACAGTCGACATTACTTAGAGCGTAACTTGCTCTTAACTAAGAAAAAATGTGACATTTAAACTGACTACTTTGCTGACGACTTAGGGCCAAAGATTGTTTTTTTCTTTTTTGCTAAGACATCAGTTTAAAAAAATTGTTGCCAAAACGTTTCCACTCTTCAAGAGCCTCTTTGTCAGTATCTGTTGACTGACAGTCATCGGATCTCCCCTGATCAGGAACCTTAAGAATTGCTCACAAAATCATTTGGCGATCGTTAATCATCTGATACAGAAAGTAGATTTATCTTCTTAGAGGGGGGTGGAGGACATTTTACCTCTGCGTAAAGTTTGCATTGCTACTTAGTAGATGTTAACATATTTGTGATGTTGTTCTTCCAAACTAGCAACCACCTCCCTTCTGTTATGGTGGAATTCTCGGCATGCATGGCAAACCAGGTTCCCCTGGATTACCAGGCCGTGATGGACGAGACGGCCGAGAAGGAGCTAAAGGAGATCAGGGAAGCCCAGGGAAGACTGGACCACAGGGACCTCCTGGTGTCAAGGGTCCTGCTGGTGTAAATGGGAAGGATGGTGCGAAAGGAGAACCTGGAGCCCAGGGTCCCCTCGGCCAAAAAGGAGAGCGCGGAGAGAGAGGGGAATGTGGTCCTCCTGGGACTCCAGGTCTGATGCCTTTTAAGAACTGGAAAGAGTGCGCCTGGAAAAACGTGAATGATGGCAAAGACCATGGTCTAATTAAGGTGATGGTTTACCTGAGATAATATTTTGTGCACAAATAAACAAGACTCTTAGCTAGTTCACAGGTTCCCTCACCCATCCGAGAGAGACCCTTCTGATTTTTCTTGATGGAGGTGGGCGGCTGTACACAGGCTACATGATTATATAAGCTTACTGAGGGATACATTTTTCCTTATGTTTAATAAAAGGCTGTCCAATTACTGATTAGGATTATTGATTATGCTATATTTATTTTTCTTCATATTAATTTACTACGCAGGAATGCGTGTTCACAAAGAACTTCTCTGACACTTCCCTTCATGTGGCCTGGACGGGTGCCCTGAGAGTCTATAACTGCAAAGGTTGCTGCAAACGCTGGTACTTCACTTTCAACGACGCGGAATGTTCAGCTCCTCTCCCCATTGATGGTATTGTTTACTTAGACAATGTAAACAATGGCCAAAATCCTGCCCGTGTCCGCCATATTGATGGGCATTGCAACAACATCCACAAAGGAAGGGTGCGCGTGGGATTCTGGGTCGGTAATTGTCATGGAGATGGAAACCATGACGCCTACACAGGTTGGAATTCAGTGTCCCGGATCTTTGTTGAAGAAGTTTCTAAGGCTCAGGCTTAGATCTCGAGACAAAACCTCCAATCCTGCAAGAACGCCTTAAGGAGACAACAATAATTAAATCGCTTAACTGTGATAATTTCACGTGTAATTTGAAGTGTATTACAATTATGCTGTTATTGAATAAAAGGCATTATTATATGGCAAGCAATTCTCCAGTCTAAATCGAATGTTCTGATTGGTTAGTTTTTGGTCAGGATTTTACAGTACGGACCATTACCATGGAAACGGTCCTTTTTGGATTTTTTTTTCGCGCTCCCGCTCCTGCAAAATTCAAACTGCGAAAAAGCAAGAAAACAAAAACAGGAAAGGTTGGAGCTGGTATAAAACAACTGAACGAGTTAAAAATTTGGTAAAAAAGAATTAAAAAGTTGACACTGGCTAAAAATATGGTTATGGACGTTTCGACCACTACAGTTGCCTTCCTCAGCAAAGATAAAAATGCAAATGTCTAACGGCGTCCTGCTTAGAATATGTCACAGATGTGTGATAAAACTAAATCACACCTCGAAGGAACTTTCTGAGTGCAACAATAGTCTCTAGAGTATTCTTAATGACTCTAAAAATTCCTAATGTTATTGTATACGTTCGGTAGCGCTCTGTGTTCGTTTATAGTGTTCCTATTTCGCACGGAATGCCAAGCTTCAAGAATTAGTCTTTGTCGCCACGCCGATGACCTGTCGACAATTTCAACGCTCTCCAAATCTATTTGATGACCGTTAAGCATATGGTGTTTGGCCAACAAAGAGTTTTTATCCAATGTTGCTATGGCCTTTGCGTGTTCTTTCACACGTGTTTTTAGCGCGCGTGATGTCTGACCAACATAAACACAGTCACAATCTTTACATTTGATCTTATATACGATTCCTCTGGAAGCCTCTTTCTCGATCTTGTCTTTTGGCTTTTTGAGTATACTCGAGATGGTGCGAATAGTTAAACACGTCTGTTTAGAAAAAGCGCTCTTCAATAAACTTTACAGGCTTTTTGATATAAGCAAAAGACTCGCCAGCAGTGAATCAAAAAGCATGGCCAACGTTCTTCAGTGACTGTGTGTGTTTGTTGTTTTTTTGTACGGCTATAGACTGTAAGCTGTAAAGAGCCGAGTAACTCGGCCAAGACTTAAACAATAATTATTAAAATTCAGCATTAACAAAAGAGTACGTTTCTCACAAAAAAAAATGAAAACTGGAAAACAACTAGCAAACGGCTTTCATCGGCAACTGTAGATCGAAAGGAAACGATCACGTTCTTTTCTAGCCGGCCATCGCTTCAGTCGGCGCTTTCCACAAGCACAAATTAAAGCTACACGTACATGTATTCAACTAACAGTGTACCTTGATTCCTCAGCGAGATTTTTCCTCTTATAGTGGACGTCCGTGAAAATAATTTTAGCTTCTTCACAAGCTAAAAGTCCGCTCTTGCTGTAGCTCGCGCTAAAAACAACTTTGTTAAGTGCGACGAAAATTTGCTCTCAGCATCCACAAAGTTCTCCATAAAGCCACTGAAGCAAACAACTTGTGGTATTTGATGGAGAGATAATTTCCAGTGTCTTTTTTTAAAGTTCAAGTGTTCCTTTGTTCACATTACAGACTAACACGCTTCCACAATTTCCAGTTTGAGAAGCCCTTTTGTGAGATTTTATCGCGTCCTTTTCATTATACTTCTCCGAGTTGTCTCCGCCCATAACGAAGAAGTATTTTCAAATAAAACTATCTTGTGTTGTAGAGGACGATGAAAAACTGACACATATAATAGAAGGAGAGCAGTTTTCATTCAAGAGTCGCGCAAGTTTTTGCCAATCGACAGCAACGATCATCAAACTGATTCGAAAGCCAGATAAAATCGCTGGCCCTTTGCTGGCTCTCTTCCCTTGACATCGCACCGAAAATTGACTTGAATGAACTTCCGGAAGTGTTGTTTCGTACGCAAAATGATGCCATATAATAAACTACTTACTAACTTCACTTGCTCGGGACCGTACTGGGGAATATTGGCCCTCGGTCGTTTTTGGACGGACCTCGCTGCGCTCGCAGTCCGTACTGCCACGACCTCGGGCCAATATTCCCCAGTACGGCCCTTGCGTTCAGTTGGTAAGAGGTTAGGATTTTTGACCTCTCAATCTTTCTTATTCTCATTACTTTCGAGGCTTTCTTTTTAATCAGTTATCATTGATTATGTCACAAAGTACCGTAATCAATGATAACTGATTAGGTTACAAAGTACCCTAATCAGTTATCATTGATTAGGGTACTTTGTAAACATTTTTACCCTGCCTGTTCCTCGTATGCCTTATATATTTCTACAGAAGATTCGTCCGAGAAAGAAAAGAACCCTTAAATAGCATCCACAAAATTGATCACGTTTGAGTTTTACGTGCTACAAATGCCTGCACCAGGAGCCCTTGCGGTCAATGAAATAAAATGAAAATTGGCCGCAGGCGCCTGGGTATGAGGATGGTGAGATCTCATGAGGTTCGCATAACGAGATGATGACGTCACTTGGCGAGGGTATTATGTCACGATTTTTAACATCACTAGTTCGATTTCTCCTAAATCACAAGTTAGCAATTTCATATTTAGAAAACAATATAATCAAACTTTTGAAGAACGCATTTTCCAGAATTTTTATGGTTACCATGCAAACATCAACAAAAACAAGCACACACTATACCAAGTATAAAATTCTGGGAAAATTCATGACCTTCGGTGCCACTTGGTTGAACACACATGATTCACCCGGTCTCAATAGGGTTAATGTTTATATTTGTCGAAAAGCCTTTTTTGTGTTTTGGTGGAGTGGAATATAGAGTGTGTATGCCTTAATATGGCATGGTATGTTTATGAGATACAGCTGAACAAGAAATAACTGCCCTGATTAAGCTACCATTATTTTGAGAGTTTTATTCGATCAATTTTATGATCAAATTGTTTTCGCGGAGAAATATTAATGATAGAAGATAGTGAACTAAACTAACATTACGTCTTCCACAGATAACTTGATAAATAAGGTTCTATTTGATTTTTTGACAATCAATCAGTAACGGTTGAGTTGAAATGTCTATTAATATATGTCGCAAAATGGCGCCCAAAAGGTTATTGAGAGATCAAAGGCAGCGGCTGCTGCCAGCTAACAATCTCAAAATAAATTTTGCGCCCGAAAAGGGTGAGGGGTTATGTAGCTCATTCATCAGAGCCTTACGTAGAACTGTGCAGTCCAAAACTTAAAAACGTAATTTTAATTCAATTCCAAATACCTCATTGCAATGAAATTACAGTCACTTGACTTTCGAACATTCCGCTAGTTGTTTTAATGTTGATAAGGTGACTGCGTGAATATGTGAAATTCGCTTATTTATAAACTGATCCCTAAAATGGTCATAAATCGTTCTCATTTTTTCAGCCCAAATGAGCAAAACTCGTGATTTCCTGTTTCAGACGAAATATGCCCTATTTATGACTAATACAGCCACAATGTAAACCCTAATTCAGACCAAAAAATACCTTGGGATCCCGCTGAGATACCAGTCTTTTAGTCCGGTATCTCTGCGTGAAGCCCAGTGATTTAATAGCATTCCAATGTAATTTTGGTGATCGTTTCTGTTCCACTTAGGCGTTAATTTTCGCGCGAATGTTTTATAATCTTTAGCGTGCAATTCATTAATTGCTTGTTTTTAATTTATTCTACTTTTGTTCATGGCATTTGAGAGATATATAAACAAGTTTTAACTGCGGTTGGGCAGGAAATCACTTTTTTAGAAAAGTGTAGTTTTGAAGAAGAAAAATTTAGGCTGTTATTTTATCACGCGACGGATTTCCATCGGCAAATTGAAAAAACTACACTCTACTCATGCACACCGCCCTTCGTGTTAGCTACACTGAAAAATAATTTAAAATTACATCCCGCTTCACTCGATCGGCTAGGCTCGATTTCTGCCGCTCTCTCACAGCGGCTGGTAATCGAACCTATCGATCGGCCAAACCTGAAACAAGGATATCAACGCTGAAATACTAATTGAAATTATCACCCGCTTGGATTTCTTCCAGAGCAGCGACGGTATCCTTTTCCGGTAGGAAATTTATACCGCGTTAACATATTCCACTATAACGACGATGCAAGCCTTCTGCCATGAAATAGTAAAACATGTAAAAAGACTTATGATACCGACATAGGATTTTAGATCAGTATCTAGACTACGCGCAGTCTCTTTTCACTCAAGAATAGACAAGCAATCATCATAATGCGCGCATCATGTTTTCACTCCACAGGCCATTTTCGCGCCCGCTCGCGTCTCTCGCGTGTCCTTTGTGCTTTGTCTTCTCGTACACTTTCCAGTATCATGTACAAAGTAAATACAGGGCGAACCAAAATGAACTTACACCGATTTGAAAGTCACACGGGAATAAGCTCCTCAAATTTTATTCTGGTTCCATCTTGCGAAATACGGACAGCATACGCTAGCGCAGGGCTCCTTGCTAGCGAAGTTTTGTTGGTTCTTTTGGTACACAGAAAAATAGGCACAAGCATCAGAAAAAAGAAATTTTCAGTCCAAAAAAGTGACCATTTAACAGGCGGGCGTGAAATACACAGGCTTTTCGTACGAATATAAAATAAGACAATAATTCCAAATCGTTCTTTCAGCCGCTTATCGGACTGTTTTTTGGGAGAGGGGATTACGGATAAAATGACAAAAAAATTGGCGGGTAATTCTTCAGAAAAAAATACGGAAAAAATTGTCATCTATTTTAGGATGACTTTGAATGCTGCAAACCCTAATAACCCTAGAAGTGCCTAGGCATACAATGATGCCAGGACCCAGCCTGGCTGAACCAGATAAGATATTACAACGTTTGCCTAAAATTTTGTGTCGCAAAATGTTTATTATGTTGCACATCCCAGAAGCTCTCAGGCATACAATGATGCCAGGACTCCAACCTGGCTGAACCAGATAAGATATTACAACGTTTGCCCAAAATTTTGTGTCGCAAAATGTTTATTGTGTTGCATATCCCAGAAGCGCTCAGGTATACAATGATGCCAGGACTCCAACCTGGCTGAACCAGATAAGATATTACAACATTTTCCTAAAATTTTGTGTCCCAAAATGTTTATTATGTTGAATACCCAGAAGCTCTCAGGCATACAGTGATGCCAGGACTCCAACCTGGCTGGAACAGAAAGATATACAACATTTGCCTAAAATCTTGTCTCAAAATGGTTACTATGTTGCATATCCCAAAAGCGCTCAGGAATACGGTGAGGCCAGGACTGCAACCTGGGTGCACCAGAAAAGATATTCAAATACGCGTGGAAACTCAATTATATTATTTTTGGTGTACAGTATCATAACAGGGCTTCATGTTTACTCACTTTATTTTCTTACCTAAGAGTTCATAAATGTTTAGTTTATTTATTCTGTTAAGGACCCCTTTGACCACCACATTTGTGAAAGAGTTTCCTTTTCTTAAAAAATAAACAAAAACGTGCCGCGCGCGTACATCAGCTGTTTATCACACGCGAGCCACGTTTTAACGTGGCAGGCGGTTTTCGCGCTCGCTGCCGGTGTGTTGTTTTCGCTGTATTATCCCTGAAAGGAGAGACTTCTAGCGAACGGACTGAGCTTTTATCTTATCAAAAGAAAACGATCAAAGGAATAACTTACCTCGCTGTACAATTATTTCGCTAGACTACCAGCCATATGTTACGGTCGATTCGCTGCATTCCTGAAAACGTTTTGCTGTAGTGATCTTTAGTCCGTGCCGCATTGTTTGTAAGTAATCTTCGCCGTCATCACGTTTGCTTGCTTTAGATTTGCAACGCAGAATGGCAAAAACGACTCCGAATAGGAAACAACTCTTCTTTGTTAACTCTCCGATCAGAAAGACCAGAATGCCCACCATGTCTGCGAGCTGATACTTGTGGCCACTTCTTTCAAAAAACTTGCCAGTGAACGGGCTACACTGAAACGCCACATTTCACAAATCTAATTTAGCAGCTTGATGAAGCGCTTGTAGAAATTCCAACCCGCCAATTATCGAAAGCAGCCATTTGCAAAAGGAAAGGAGCAAAGGATCGAGTAATCGAATTTTCCCGCCCTGGTCAAAATAATTATGCAATCTAACCTCTGTAGAATTGTCAAAAGAGCCCTATTGAGACGCTGCGGGAGTAAAACTTCCGGTTCTCTCTGGCTCGTGATGAGCAATGGAATTAAAGCCGACAATACCCAACAAGGCTCATTTACTGAGAAGTGTACATCGCAATGCCTATTATTGAATGATAGTCAAAAGGATCAGGAACTCAATGTCAAAATTAAACAAGATTCAACAATTTCGTCGAGCACGAGTGGTTTGTGATTTACAAGGACCCTGTCAAGTTCCGCCAAGCAACGGTCGAAGCTGATAGCCTACATTCGCGTCCGAAAACGAGCCTTCCGAATCCACTTGGTGCG
The DNA here is from genome assembly GCA_964017195.1 of Siderastrea radians. Lineage (NCBI taxonomy): Eukaryota > Metazoa > Cnidaria > Anthozoa > Scleractinia > Rhizangiidae > Siderastrea > Siderastrea radians. The sequence goes on along the minus strand of OZ024891.1, from coordinate 13,392,151 downwards.
AGAAACAAGATAAGTAACGCAGAGGAAAGGGCCGTAAGACAGTCCAAAACGAAATCTTCTACGCGAACAAGGACCCCTCTGCCGTTTGTCCGCAGAAAATCAAGTTATTTTAGCTTGCAGGATATTCAAATATCCCTGTCTGTGGACCAATAGAGCAGGTGCTTTACAAAGAAAGGTTCTCTGGCGAGATGCAAGTTCAGTCGCAGTAGTTTCATGGGCCTTGTGGCATCCATTGATGAGGATGAAAGAGAGGAGAGAAGACAACTGGTAATGTGTGATGTCATTTGCCCGAGGGATGGAAAGACAATATTATCTAAGTCACATACATTTGAATAACCACACGTCAGGATTTCATCCACAGACTCAAATGTTAGAACTGGCACCGTGTAAAACATATGAACATCACCTCAATACATTGCTTATTCAAGACGTTTCAATTGAATGGTCACATGCGCTTCAGAGTTTCATTTTTACAGACTCCAAAGTTAGAACTAGTTAAAGCCACCTTTTAAGACATAAAGTACTACTTAATAGCTTTTATTTGAATGATCACAGTTTAGAATTTGACCCGCAGTCTCAAAAGTTAGAACCACCTTGTAAAACATGTAAACAGCACCTCAAAACATTTGCTTATTCAAGAGATTTTGTTTAAATGGTCACATACACTTCAAAACTTCATTTCTACAAACTCAAAAGTAAGATGCCCCTTCTACAACATAAGGAACAGTATCACATGAAAGTGCGGCTCAAAAGCTTTCATTTGAATAGTCACACTTTAGGATTTCATCCACAGACTCAAAAGTTAGAACCACCTTGTACAGCATAATAAACAGCACCACAAGACAGTACTCAGTACTCAGTAGCTTTCACTTGAATGATCAGATTTCAGGATTTCATCCACAGACTCAAAAGTTAGGACCACCTTTTACATCATAACAAACAGCACCATCTAAAAGCACTGCTGAATAGCTATCACTTGAATTGTCACAGTCTGTTAGAGCCACTTTGCCACTATGACTTGAGGTTTGCCTCTCATGGTGAAACGATTTGACTGTGGATACGCATACAAGACCGCTTCGAATCCTTAGTGGTTAAATTTTGGCATTCAGTCGAATGTGGCACTATTTTGGAAAATTGTAAATTAAGTATCATCGGTAAAATGCCACTTGTGATACGACGTATACCCATTCACGATACACAAGCCAAAACCCTATTTTTTTTGGTTCGCTTTTTCACAGTTTAGTTGAAATCAGAAAGGAACATAAAACCGACTTAAGAAACTTAATCTAAACGCGGAAGTGATTTGGCTACTCTGTGTAAAGTCTAAAATTGAGCAGATATCCTGATTAAACAGAAATGAGTTTGGCAGCATTTGTACCTGAAAATCTCAATCTGTAATTTATGAACCTGCGCTACATTCAACAACAACTCAGTGCAACAGAGATTCATCTGCTTCAAAGGCAAAAATGTTACATTTTGTTTTCCATTCAGAAATTCAATCAATTCTACGGAGCGGAGAGACGAGGACAGAAACGAAGATACATAAGAAACAATCATTTTTTCTTGCAGCGGTAAGAAACAAAAATTTTTTCATATAAATTACACTTAACAGTCGAAAGGAAACTGCGAATTAGAAAGTAAATTTGCGATTTGGCTTTTTATTAAGTTTGGTATCACTCGAATGTATATTCATCATTCTTTAATTTTGTTTGTCGCATAGTTAAATTTTAAAACCCAAAATGTTAAAATTTTCACTTCAAACTCACTGGTACAGTAAGTCGACAATTTTAGTCTATCAAATTTAACAGAAATAAAGAGTCTTTTGACTACTAAACAAGTTTTACATGACACTTGATTGTCTAAGTGTCGGCGAAATAGGTATATTACTGGCATTTGTATTTCTAACCTAAACAAAAACGACGTCAATTTGCCTTGCCTTCTATAATATCGACCTGCAGGATTTGAAACGGCTTAATTTGTAATTCCTTTATCCAGTGGACTTAAAGCAACAGATATGTACTGAAAAAAATTAATCAACCGAGTTGTGAAAATACACCTACGCGTACAAACTCGTCAGTCAATTATTTTAATATGTATGTATGCCAAAGAAACCAAAAATTGATAGACGTTTACTTAGATTAAAATTAAGTCTGTATTAGACTGAAGGACAAGCACACTTCAACCTTGCACCGATATAAAAGCACTTCACTTAATTTTCATCGTAACTGACAAAAATGTAATGGTATAGGAGTTTAGATGAGGTTGCTAGGCATTAATTATGCACATAATTAGACATGACTCTACCGTGAACTGGAACGCGGCATTTAGTTCAGTAGTTTAGAGTACAGATGATCGAAACTTGCGGTGAAATTATCACAGACCAAGCCGAGTGTCGAGATATCGATTAGATTGAGCACAGACCTTTAATATAACGATAAATTGCGGAGAAATATTTTGAGGAGAAAATTTTCGAGAACAAATCGTTAAAACAACTTTACAGGGTTACTTTTGTTTGCTTTAACAAACAGGTTATAAAAATCTTCACTCTAACTGGGTATTGAAACGCTATAGCACAATGAAACTGTCAGTTAAACAATAACAAAGTCACTTTTAAAACAATTGCAATTCAAATATGTTCCTAACATATGGTAAACAACAAAACTCGCCAAAAAACGAACAGGAGTCAACAGAAAAGCAGAAAATTTTACTACTAACGAAAGTTGTCCAAAGTTCACTTACAGCGTTTTGTTCACGAAGTGGCTACAACAGGAAGGAGACCTTTTTCCGAGATTTCGATGTTCTCTTTTTTCAGTTCCTGAACCGCTACGTCAGAAACTCAATCAAAACGTCGTTTTAGCTGAGCGAATGAAGATTCCTGTAAAAGATTAGCCTTGCTGGTTCACTTGTAAGATCGATAGCATAAGACGTTTTACCAAAAAAAATTCATTCAAAAAGCGTCTCCAAGTATGTAGTTTGGAAACATTGTTCTTATATTTTGGACAGTTGCGCGTTTTCTCGGATAGCGCTTGACCACCCTTACACTCGTAAATAAGAACAACCAATGCCGATACGTGTTAGCCAGACTGCAGCGCGACTTTATGCCCAGTATTACACTAAAAAGGCCCTTTTTTCGCTTGTTTTAAGTTCCTTTCTTAAAAGAAAAAGTTGGAAAAAACGAGGAGTGAGGATAAAGTATTTAAAAAAACGGCTACGAATTTAGAAGCTTAATATCCAGCGACCTCTGAAACAATTTCCAGCGTTTACTTACCAACTTATAAAAAGCAAAACAACACTCGTACAAGGGAGTAACCTCTAAATTAACAAAAATATCGATTCGATTTGTAGCTGTAGGAACGATGAGTGGAAAGAGCGGGTAAAAAGATTCAGGTTTTAATAAACCAAAAAAGAAGCGACAATTATTTAATGTAATACCTGAATAGCTTTGTAAAAACAGTCGTAACCTAGAATGCGTTAACTTCGTGAAACTCACTTCGGAAGTTCCATCGATCTGATCACTGTTTTCTTTTCTCCTCAGCACATCAGTAAGACGAAATGGCGAATGGTCCGGTCCGTGTAAAGTATCTTGGACCTTGCTATCTTTATTTCTGATGTCAATCAAGTTTTCACCGCGGCGGACAATAAAACGAATCAAGAGAAGCAACCGTTCTACAAAACGGTAAACAACTCCGTTTCATCAGTGAAAATTTAATACTTTTGCTCAAAGTTAAATGACGTGCACTTCCAGTTTTAATATTGATACGCACAAGCAACATGATCATGTCAAATCATAAATAAATTGAATTGTTTGAAAGTGGAAACTGTAACAAAGCTTAAGTAAGATGAACACACACACACAAACGGGTCAGTTTCTGTTCGTTAAACAGTCGACATCATTGACTAGGAAAAATGTGAATTTTGAACTGATTACTTTGCTGACGACTGGAGCACTAAAGATTTTTTTGGCTAAGACACCAGTTAAAAGAAAGTGTTGCCAAAACGTTTCCACTCTTCAAGAGCCTCCTTGTCAATCTCTGTTGACTGAAAGAAAAACTTGTAGTGAACAAATCTCCCCTGATCAGGAACCTCAAGAAATTGCTGACAGGGAAGAAAATAAAAGAATGAACATGGTACACAAAACAATTTGTTCTCATAGCGATGCTCTCATCTGATGTGAGTGCAACAGTAATAAATAGACTTAACTCTTATCAAAGCATTTGTTGATCGTTAATCATCTGACAAAGAACGTAGATTTATCCTCTTGGAGGCGGGGGCATTCTATTTCTGGGTAACGTTTAATTGCGTAGCTACTTAGCAGATGTTAACATATTTGTGATGTTGTTCTTCCAAACTAGCAACCACCTCCCCTTTGTTATAGTGGTATTCCCGGCATGCATGGCAAACCAGGTTCCCCTGGGGTACCAGGCCGTGACGGACGAGATGGCCGCGAAGGAGCAAAAGGAGACCAGGGAAACCCGGGGAAGACTGGACCTCAGGGACCTCCTGGTGTCATGGGTCCTGCTGGTGTAAATGGCAAGGATGGTTCAAAAGGAGAACCTGGAGCCCAGGGTCTCTCCGGTGAAAAAGGAGAGAGTGGAGTAAGTGGTCTTCCTGGGACCCCGAGTGTGATGCCTTTCAAGAACTGGAAAGAGTGCGCCTGGAAAAACTTAGATGATGGCAAAGACCATGGACTGATTAAGGTGATAGCCTGTGGGAAACAATACTTGTGCACAAATAAACAAGACTCTTAGCTTGTTTACAGATTCCCGCTCCCACCTGAGAACTACCCTTGCTGATTTCTCTTGATGGAGGCGGAGACACAGACTGCAGGATTATATAAGCTTACTGGGTGATACTTCTTTCATTATGACTCATAAAACTGTCCAATTACAAATTTTAAATTTAAATTTAAAATTCTGATTATGTCATATTTATTTTTCTTCATATTAACTTGTTACGCAGGAATGTGTGTTCAAGAGGAACTTCTCTGACACTGCCCTCCACGTGGCCTGGACGGGTGCCCTGAGAGTCAAAAACTGCAAAGGTTGTTGCAAACGATGGTATTCACTTTCAACGGCGCGGAATGTTCAGCTCCTCTGCCCATTGACGGTGTTGTGCACTTGGGCCAAGTAAGCACAAGTCAAAATCCTCACCGGGTTCGCCATATTGAAGGACACTGCAACAACATCCACAAAGGACGAGTGCGTGTGGGATTCTGGGTCGGCAATTGTCCTGGGTATAAAAACGTTGATGCTTACACAGGATACAATTCAGTGTCCCGGATCTTTGTTGAAGAAGTTCCTAAAGCTCAGGCTTAGGTCTCGAGACAAAACCTCCAATCCTAAAAGGACGCTTTAATGGGAAAATAATAATTAATTTGCTTAAATATAGTAGTTTGGTAGACTGCTGGGTAATTAAAATGGTGTGCTGTTGTAAGTGTATTACGGTTATGCTGTTATTGAATAAAAAGGCAGGATTTTTGACAGAGATTGTGCACTTCAGTGTTTTATTTTACTCATTACTTTTTCCTGGCAGTTTTTAAAAAACCAGTTTACATTAAGACTAATTCCAATTGTTTTTAACATTTTACCTTGCCTTTTCCCCGTTTGCCTTTACATATTAACTTGGTACTTCCACAGGAGACTCGTCGAAAAATTAAATGTACTTTTTTTGGAATCCACAAAGTTAATCACGTTTGAGGTTTGGACAACACTGGAGAAGAACTTGAGGATCCGGCAACAATTGACATTAAAATTGACCAATACCGCACTTTTAAATTAAATATACCCCCAATTAAACTGACCAATGACCAATGTCCCACACTCACATGTAAGGGTGCCAAGAAGCCGAGAATATACTAAAAATGCCTCCATCCAGCGGGACCCCTGTGACAATGAAATGAAAATGAAACTTGGATGATGTATAGTGCGGTCTGAGCCGGTCTACAAAACGAGATGATGACGTCACTTGGCATGGGAATTAAGTCATGACTTCTGAAGACCCACAAGATTGGATCAGCCATCTAGGATCGATTTAAATTACAAACTCGATTTGTCAAAAACTTAAGAAAACAGTCAAACTGTTCGGCCCAAAACTTAGAATAAGACTGTAAAAGATACGACAAAAAAGACCAGTTCAGACCTTCCGTGCATCCTCTCTTACTCGGATGCTAAGAAAATGTGATGCGTTGTGTTGGTAGAGTACCGTGAGTTTGTGCAATTGTTTGATTTTAAGGGATCAGGTAATTTTCCCGCTGTGCAATCCTCAATCTTGATGACCATGGGTTGTCCTTCATCACTTGTGACGAGATATGAGATTTTTTTCTGTTTTCAGAAAAGACGATAAAAACGATAAAAATAATGGACGGCACAAGCAAGTTAACAATGATACCTTACGTTTCCCCGAAAAAAGCCCAATAGTCCATTTTCGAATTGCCTTGAGCCTCCTTTTCAAAGTGAGGTAAGGTACACAGCCCTTCATATACGAGTTTTATTTTACATGCAAATAAAACTCATATTCATACGAATATTCATATTCATACGCTTTGAAAAGGAGGCTGAAGACAACTCGGAAATGGCTCATTTAAAATCTGTCTGTTACCTTGCTCAGTTTATAATTAATAGGTCTGAACATTTTTTTAGTAGAAAGAGAAAAGGGACGGAAAACACTCTCATATGAATTAATAGCTTTTAGAAATTTTACTTTCACTTTTCTTTTATTACCAAGGAATTCAGGATCCATAATGAAATGTTGGATTGTATTAAAAAAGCACATAGCGAACTGTGGAGTTTCTTATGGGGCGCCAAGTGTAAAAATATTATTTACACAATATTTTGGTATATTTTGTGTTATTTAGTATATTGCAAATTAAGTCGCTTGGTAATTTATAAATTGCCAATTGTACGACCTTTGCGTGACTTTGCGATTTATAAATCGGAAACAACGCGACTTTGCGATTTATAAATCTCAAGGAACATGACTTTGCGATTTATAAATCGCAGCAACATAACTTTGCGATTTATAAATCGCAGGCAATGTAACTTTACGATTTATAAATTGCATTTCACATTTTCTGTGCAAATGTGCGATTTATAAATCGCAAAAGTTTACTTTGTAAATAGCAAATGTGTGATTTATAAATCGCAAGTCTGAGAATTATAAATTACAAATGTGCGATATATAAATCGCAATTGCGTGATTTACACGTACCTACCGATTTATAAATCGCAAACCGCAAACCATTATTTGCGGGCTCGGCCTTCGTCAGTGGTATCTCAAAACAAAAAAGCCGCGTAGATTTGGCGGGAAAAGTTATTAGGAAATATGGCGGATAGAGAAGCTCTGGCAAGGCGACTGTCCACAGCCGTTTCGGTGACCATCAGCGAGGCCCTAGCCACCCAAGAACAGACTCAGCACATACCGGTGAGGACATTTTTTCTCTGTAATCAAAACATGGCGCTTCATTGGCTTTTTGTTCGTCCCTAATTTAACCAGCTGGCGATTGGCGCTGGCTTGACTCACTTGCTTCCTTTACCGTCTGACTGGTTTACATGTTTATCAAGTCTGTAGAGTGGTTCTGCTGCTGCTAACCAACTGGTACCTAATCTGCCGGCAGTCCCAACTCAGGTATGTACATTCTTGTTATTATGGTTATTTTTTATTTTTTATTTCTTTTTTTTTTGTTAGGTCGGTAGATGACCTTCATTTTGCAAGATGAACTGATGAAGTGTGTTGCGTTATGCATGGTTCAATTTTCCCTGTTACCATGCCCCCCGGGCAACCTCAGGGACAAGTCGGCCCTTTGGGCCCGGGGGTGGGGAATTGTTTGAAGCGGTCTTGTCCCGGGGGTAGGGGACGGGGCAAATCGAAAATGACTTCTTGTCGTTCTTGTAAAGTTCGTCACTTTTCGGTTGACACGATGGCGCCGGACCACGTGAAGACTGCCTATTTCAAGGGAAAATCTCTAGAATTTGTAGCAGACTGGTTACAGAAGAATAATCTCTCAAAATTAAAATCTGTATCCGAAGGTACGTTTATTACAGATTGTTAAACGAATGTGCGTTTGATGCGTACTCGAATGGATGGGGAGTACAGACATTCACATATTATGTGATTGTTTCAATATATAGAACGGCTTTTTTCATGTGAATGTCGCAATCAGTTTGAATAAATATTCTTAATAGAATACAGATCGGAAATCTCGTCGTTGATCATTGGCGAAGTGAAGCCGTCTGTATAAATATTCTTAATAGAATACAGATCGGAAATCTCGCCGTTGATCATCGGCGAAGTGAAACTGTCGGTATAAAGTAGGCATCGATATCTCGCTGTTGATCATCGGCGAAGTGAAACCGTCGGTATAATGAAAGACTCAATATCTCCCCGTTGATCATCGGCGAAGTGAAGCCGTCTATATAATGAAGGACTCAATATCTCGCCGTTGATCATCGGCGAAGTGAAGCCGTCTATATAATGAAGGACTCAATATCTCGCCGTTGATCATCGGCGAAGTGAAGCCGTCTGCATAATAGAGGACTCAATATCTCGCCGTTGATCATCGGCGAAGTGAGGCCTTCTGTATAATCAAGGACTCAATATCTCGTCGTTGATCATCGGCGAAGTGAAACCGTCGGTATAAAGTAGGCATCGATATCTCGCCGTTGATCATCAGGGGATCATCGGCGAAGTGAAACCGTCTGTAAATTGAAGGACTCAATATCTCGCTGTTGATCATCGGCGAAGTGGAACCGTCTATATAATGAAGGACTCAATATCTCGCCGTTGATCATCGCCGAAGTGAAGCCGTCTGTACAATAGAGGACTCAATATCTCGCCGTTGATCATCGGCGAAGTGAAGCCGTCTGCATAATAGAGGACTCAATATCTCGCCGTTGATCATCGGCGAAGTGAAACCGTCGGTATAAAGTAGGCATCGATATCTCGCCGTTAATCATCGGCGAAGTGAAACTGTCTGTAAATTGAAGAACTCAATATCTCGCTGTTGATCATCGGCGAAGTGGAACCGTCTATATAATGAAGGACTCAATATCTCGCCGTTGATCATCGGCGAAGTGAAGCCGTCTGTATAATAGAAGACTCAATATCTCGCCGTTGATCATCGGCGAAGTGAAGCCGTCTGTATAATCAAGGACTCAATATCTCGCCGTTGATCATCGGCGAAGTGAAGCCGTCTGTATAATAGGGGACTCAATATCTCGCCGTTGATCATCGGCGAAGTGAAACCGTCTCTATAATAAAGGACTCAATATCTCGCCGTTGATCATCGGCGAAGTGAAGCCGTCTGTATAATAGAGGACTCAATATCTCGCCGTTGATCATCGGCGAAGTGAAGCCGTCTGTATAATCAAGGACTCAATATCTCGCCGTTGATCATCCGCGAAGTGAAACCGTCTGTATAATGAAGGACTCAATATCTCGCCGTTGATCATCGGCGAAGTGAAGCCGTCTGTATAATAGAGGACTCAATATCTCGCCGTTGATCATCGGCGAAGTGAAGCCGTCTGTAAATTGAAGGACTCAATATCTCGCTGTTGATCATCGGCGAAGTGGAACCGTCTATATAATGAAGGACTCAATATCTCGCCGTTGATCATCGGCGAAGTGAAACCGTCGGTATAAAGTAGGCATCGATATCTCGCCGTTAATCATCGGCGAAGTGGAACCGTCTATATAATGAAGGACTCAATATCTCGCCGTTGATCATCGGTGAAGTGAAGCCGTCTGTATAATCAAGGACTCAATATCTCGTCGTTGATCATCGGCGAAGTGAAGCCGTCTGTATAATAGAGGACTCAATATCTCGCCGTTGATCATCGGCGAAGTGAAACCGTCTCTATAATAAAGGACTCAATATCTCGCCGTTGATCATCGGCGAAGTGGAACCGTCTGTATAATAGAGGACTCAATATCTCGCCGTTGATCATCGGCGAAGTGAAGCCGTCTGTATAATAGAGGACTCAATATCTCGCCGTTGATCATCGGCAAAGTGAAACCGTCTATATAACAAAGGACTCAATATCTCGCCGTTGATCATCGGCGAAGTGAAACCGTCTGTATTATGGAGGACTCAATATTTCGCCATTGATCATCGGCGAAGTGAAGTTGTCTGTAATATGGAGAAATAAATATTTGGCCGTTGATCAATGGTGAAGTGAAGGTGTCTGAATAATGGAGAACTCCAAAAATTAGAAAAAAATCCAAAAATCAGATATTAAAAAATTAAAATTTAGCTTTCAAAATCAATAAAAATTGTATAGTTATTCGAGAATATTGTGCACCTAAAATAGTTTTCGGGCCTGGAAAGTTATTGGGAGTCTCGTAGTCCAGGAAAGATATCGCGATAAAATACTGTGAGGTCAAAATGCTTGCAACATAATTTTTCTTTTCACAAACCTTTTATTCAAGGACTCCATTTAAACATACTAAAAGTCAACAAAAATCAACTCATGCGAAATACGAAAAAATCCAAGTTTTGTTTTTCCATCATTTTTCCCTGAAGACGCCGTGTTTTTATGTAAATTAGCTGTATTACAAGTATGTTTTAAACAAAAATTTCATTTTCAATCGCATTCAACATTTGAATTTTTCAGAAAAAAAGTTATCAATAGGCGAAGTAATGTTTCCGCCCACTGATGGAAGGGGAAGAGCATCTTATAGTGTGTAAGGTATTTCCTCGGTAGGGTACATTCGTATTGTAACCTGTGTAACGACGTGATTATAACCCTTTATTACAAATAACATATTACAAATGACAAGATGTGTAATACATAAACAGGGCCAGTTGGTTGATATAGTGCTGCATCAGAGGACGGGCTATAAGTTCTAAGGAGGTCGGGCGGAGTTTATCCACGCATGATGTGCAAGTGCAGCCAGTCCTGCTATTCAAATTTAATTAATTTCATGTATACTTTGTATAAGACGATTTTGCGCAAGTTTTTAGCGGTTTCAGGATCGATATCCCTGGCAATTAAACAGTGTTGTATCTGGGGGGCAATAACGAATAGCACTAGACCGACAATCAAAGTAGATTTCATAGAACGAGAGGATCGACCGGCTTATGCTGATCTACTTGATAACCGTTAGTTTCCATAATCATAGCTTATACAGAGATGTTGAATAACTGCAGTCCCTTTATAATATGATACGTTTATGTAGTGCATTGATATCTGCAGCAACATAAAAATCGGGAAATCTAAAGTAACGGAAATAATAATAAAAATTTTATTGAGAAGTATGACCAAGTTAAAAAAAGGGTGACATGTCATGTCGATGGTGTCTATGCTACAAGGACCTCCAGTTGCAAAAGTTTCAACCAGCTGCGAGAGATTTTGCTTTCTGCGCAACAAGCCGAGGAAATCCCGGATATCCGCAAGAAGACATTATTATCATTCGCAATAAAGGTGGTGTTACTGTTAGCCAAAAGCGAAGAAGGGGCAGTGGCGTACGCACTCAGGAAGGACAATATGTCTAGAAGGAATGCAGGAATAAAATGGGGCGTTACCTATCACATCCAAGCTGCAAGAAGCAAGGTACAAATCAACGCCTCATTTCCAGTCAAGCTAAAATTAAAATAGGGGAACGTAATACCGTGGAAGGAGAATAATGTTTGTGCGAAAATGCAGCTTGCCTTCAGTGCAGTAAAACTGGTAGAGGTATTTAACAGCAGTAAAACGTGAACTGTTCTGAGTCTGAAGAAAGGGAAAAAAACTCGAGAAATCTCAAGCAACCGTAGAAAAATTAAGTTGCCAATCGAAATAGCTTATTTGCCCTAATGATGTAGGGGGCGGCGGTCAGATTACAGTCTATGAAGACGCGCTTGTTTACTTCAAACTTTAATTTCTGACTCTCGGCAGCTGCTTTAAAACAATTTAGAGATGTAGCACTAACTACTTGACTACAAAGCAAATTCCGCATCCTAATGCCTCTTGGTAAAAAAAAAGAGTAACTGAAAGCTAAGACACTGATGTGCAATTGTTGTAAACTGTAAATGTGGCTTCGAATAGATGTAGTATTACCTAAGTCAGATACGCAGTTGGGAAGCGTACATGGAACTAGGCCATTGTAGAACTTATGAAATAAAAGATTGATCGCCTGACTCCTACTGCTTCCCAGCCCAGGGAAAGAACTAGTTTAGATGAACTAACATTGTCATTATTGTAGCTGTTGCAAACGAATCTTGCTGCGTTCCTTTGCACCTGCTCCAGCCACGACATCTCAGTATCAGCGAAGGTCAGGTTGCTCAGGCTGCAAAAGTGTGCTTCAGGGGGGCGGTCCGACGAAAGAAAAGTAGGTACGCTCTTTAACAGAAGGGTTGCAGAGCTTCAGAGACCTACGTTTTACAACCAGTTTCCCGTTTGCTTTGGCAATGACCCTACTGCACTGGTGCGCCAGCCCCCAACGAGAGATTCTGACAACAGTGAATCCCCAGATAATCCTATTCAGATAGCTGGGCCAAGGGTGCTGTCTCGCCCATGTACGAAAATTGGAATGCTTGCCATGCTCTCCAAAGACGAAAACGAATCTTTCTGCCTTGTCGCAAAATATTGCAAAGAAAACGATGATGAGCACATAACAGTTACTAAACTAACCAAATACATATGGGAAACTGGTTCAATGCAGAAACCGTACCGACAGTATCAATTTAGAAGGCAAGGCAAACGTTTTGACGTGAAGATACATTTCTTCCTCAATATTATATCAGTTGTATGACAACTATCAGCTACCAGCTAGAGTGCGGTGACGGTGGACAAGTTTCAAGGAGAATTATCCAAACTGCTAGTACATTGCACACGGTTATTTAATTAAATGTCCCACTACTGAAAAGGCACTGACATGTTTACCAGACAGCCGAAAGCTCCTTCTACAAATCCTGTTTGTAGGAAGAAGCAGGCTTCTCGGGGACGTTATACTGTTCAGAAGCTACAAGGCCGAGAGGTTGCGTTGTGGGCTAGTAGTTTAGTTGAAATCCACTCCCATTTAGGTGGAAGCCTCACAGAAATAATTAAGAAATAAGACTTCAACGTTGGGGGGAAAAGGCATCCAGGTATATTGCCCCCTTAAGGGTTAATTTCGCCAGTTTTAGAGTTAATTGAAATCAAAAAATGCAAAGTTCCGCCGCTAAGCTTTTTTAATTGGCTAATTAGCATAAAAACATGGCGCTCATCAACCTATTGATATTTTTTGATATTTCGCCTGGGTTGATTCTTGTTGACTTTTAGTATGTTAATGTACGTGCCTCAAAAGTAAGTACTGTGAAAAGAAAAATTCTGTTGCAAGCATTTTGACCTCCTGACGTGACCTTCCTGGACTATCGAGAAACGGTCGCCAGAACCGCTGTACTTAAGAGACGAGTGATAAAAAACATACCCAATTCCAGACCCCGGTTCCACAGAGCACAAAACCTTACCCTAGCCCAAACGGGGGAAAAAACAATATCCTTTTAAATAGCTCCGCACGAACGAAATAAAGCAATTTAACGGTAAATGCGTAAAACAATAGATATTGCAATGTATATTTATTATTTCAATTAAGCTTGATTTAATTGTCCCGGTTCGGCTGGCTGGGATTACTTTTTGCTCGTAAAACCAACTCCTTGTAAGACTGGAGTGAATATAGGGTTGGGGTTGTTATTTCAAGAAAAATGAGCGATGTGGCAGGCATGTTACAAGCCTAGGTCCTTCATCACGAATATAAAACTGACTTTTGCTAATGATCAGGCTAATAAATAACTTCGGGCATTCAATTTCCGTAACCTGTTGTTTGTCTGTTTGTTTGTTACTCTGTTTGTTTGTTTGTTTGTTTTTTTTTCAATTGTACATAGAAATATTTCTCACTGGCCAACGGAACACTACCCCATAGTTTAAGAAATCCGTGCTTGTGTAACTTCTGCAGCGGAAATCTATCTTTCCTTTTTTGCATCGGCCAACAGACTTATCTCCATCATGCTCCATTTTATATAATTCGCCGATGAACTACGCCGGCGGAATTTCAAGCTGCAATTTTATGCAGTTGCACATCGGCGAGATATCATTCCTTCTTATACACAGACGCATGTACTTCGCCGTTGAACATCGGCGAGATATCAGTCTTTCTTATATACAGACGCACCTACCTCGCCGTTGTACATCGGCGAGATATCAGTCTTTCTTATATACAAACGCATATACCTCGCCGTTGCACATCGGCGAGATATCAGTCCTTCTTATAGGCAGACGCATGTACTTCGCCGTTGAACATCGGCGAGATATCAGTCTTTCTCATATACAGACGCACCTACCTCGCCGTTGTACATCGGCGAGATATCAGTTTTGCTTATATACAGACGCACCTACCTCGCCGTTGTACTTCGGCGAGATATCAGTCTTTCTTATATACAGACGCATATACCTCACCGTTGTACATCGGCGAGATATCAGTCCTTCTTATATACAGACGCATATACCTCGCCGTCGTACATCGGCGAGATACCAGTCTTTCTTATATACAGAGGCACCTACCTCGCCGTTGTACATCGGCGAGATATCAGTCTTTCTTATATGCAGACACATATACCTCGCCGTTGTACATCGGCGAGATTTCATTCCTTCTTATATGCAGACACATATACCTCGCCGTTGAACATCGGCGAGATATCAGTCTTTCTTATATACAGACGCATATACCTCGCCGTTGAACATCGGCGAGATATCAGTCTTATATACAGACGCACCTACCTCGCCGTTGTACATCGGCGAGATATCAGTCTTCCTTATATCCAGACGCACCTACCTCGCCGTTGTACATCGGCGAGATATCAGTCTTTCTTATACACAGACGCATATACCTCGCCCTTGAACATCGGCGAGATATCAGTCCTTCTTATATACAGACGCATATACCTCGCCGTTGTGCATTGGCGAGATACCAGTCTTTCTTATATGCAGACGCGCCTACCTCGCCGTTGTACATCGGCGAGATATCAGTCTTTCTTATATACAGACGCATATACCTCGCCGTTGTACATCGGCGAGATATCAGTCCTTCTTATATGCAGACGTATATACCTCGCCGTTGTACATCGCCGAGATATCAGTCTTACTTATATACAGACGCATATACCTCGCCGTTGTACATCGGCGAGATACCAGTCTTGCTTATATACAGACGCACCTACCTCGCCGTTGTACATCGGCGAGATATCAGTCTTCCTTATATACAGACGCATATACCTCACCGTTGAACATCGGCGAGATATCAGTCCTTCTTATATACAGACGCATATACCTCGCCGTCGTACATCGGCGAGATACCAGTCTTTCTTATATACAGACGCACCTACCTCGCCGTTGTACATCGGCGAGATATCAGTCTTTCTTATATACAGACGCATATACCTCGCCGTTGTACATCGGCAAGATTTCAGTCCTTCTTATATACAGACGCATATACCTCGCCGTTGAACATCGGCGAGATATCAGTCTTTCTTATATGCAGACGCATATACCTCGCCGTTGAACATCGGCGAGATATCAGTCTTATATACAGACGCACCTACCTCGCTGTTGTACATCGGCGAGATATCAGTCTTTCTTATATACAGACGCATATACCTCGCCGTTATACATCGGCGAGGTACCAGTCTTGCTTATATACAGACGCACCTACCTCGCCGTTGTATTACAAAGATATTACAACGTTTGCCCAAAATTTTGTGTCGTAAAATGTTTATTGTGTTGCATATCCCAGAAGCGCTCAGGTATACAATGATGCCAGGACTCCAACCTGGCTGAACCAGATAAGATATTACAACATTTTCCCAACATTTTGTGTCCCAAAATGTTTATTATGTTGCATATCCCAGAAGCTCTCAGGCATACAGTGATGCCAGGACTCCAACCTGGCTGGAACAGAAAGATATACAACATTTGCCTAAAATTTTGTCTCAAAATCGTCACTATGTTGCATATCCCAAAAGCGCTCAGGGATACGGTGACGCCAGGACTCCAACCTGGGTGCACCAGAAAAGATATTCAAATACGCGTGGAAACTCAATTATATTATTTTTGGTGTACAGTATAACAGGGCTTCTTGTTTACTCACTTTATTTTCTTATCTAAGAGTTCATAAATGTTTAGTTTATTTATTCTGTTAAGGACCCCTTTGACCACCACATTTGTGAAAGAGTTTCCTTTTCTTAAAAAATAAACAAAAACGTGCCGCGCGCGTACATCAGCTGTTTATCACACGCGAGCCACGTTTTCATGTGGCAGGCGATTTTCGCGCTCGCTGCCGGTGTGTTGTTTTCGCTCTATTATCCCTGAAAGGAGAGACTTCTAGCTAACGGACTGAGCTTTTATCTTATCAAAAGAAAACGATCGAAGGAATAACTTACCTCGGTGTACAATTATTTCGCTAGACTACCAGCCATATGTTACGGTCGATTCGCTACATACCTGAAAACGTTTTGCTGTAGTGATCTTTAGTCCGTGCCGCATTGTTTGTAAGTAATCTTCGCCGTCATCACGTTTGCTTGCTTTAGATTTGCAACGCAGAATGGCAAAAACGCCTCCGCCGGAATAGGAAACAATTCTTCTTTGTTAACTCTCCGATCAGAAAGACCAGAATGCCCACCATGTCTGCGAGCTGATACTTGTGGCCACTTCGTTCAAAAAACTTGCCAGTGAACGGGCTACACTGAAACGCCACATTTCACAAATCTAATTTAGCAGCTTGATGAAGCGCTTGTAGAAATTCCAACCCGCCAATTATCGAAAGCAGCCATTTGCAGAAGGAAAGGAGCAAAGGATCGAGTAATCGAATTTTCCCGCCCTGGTCAAAATAATTATGAAATCTAACCTCTGTAGAATTGTCAAAAGAGCCCTATTGAAACGCTGCGGGAGTAGCCTGTTCCAGGCGTTCGGATAGTGGAGCGCGAGCGAAAAATAAAGCGAGCGAAAGAGCAGGAAAAAAACAAGGGGAGGCTGGGGAAGAGGACGTCCCTCCCCTCGTTTTTTCCCGCTCTTTCGCTCGCTATATTCTTCGCTCGCGCTCCACTATCTGAACGCCTGGAACAGGCTACTGCGGGAGTAAAACCGCAAGCCGAATACCATGACGTCAATCCATAGCAACCAGGCCTTGCGAATTTTTAAACTGCCGGTTCTCTCTGGCTCGTGATGAGCAATGGAATTAAAGCCGACAATACCCTAGCCTGCACTTTTTGCGCTCACCCAATTTTCGCGTGACTAAAAAACGAAAAATGCCTCGAACGTGCGGAAAACCTTACGGAAAAAGCTTGCTACGCAGGCTAACAATACCCAACAAGGCTCATTTATACTCTAATCACTGTGAAACGAGTATAAAACATTTTGTAATTAATCTTCAATAAACACACCACACAGTTCTAGGGGCGAGCATCTCGTTTATTGATGTCCGTGAGCACACACAGGTTACAATTGCAAATCGGAACGCTAACAAGTATACAAATATACAGAAAACAGTACAGTAGGTTACACAAATTAAAAGCAAGTATAAAGAGATGCCTTCGAATGGTTTCTGCATAACTTACAATCTCTTCAATAACCAAACGAATCCCACAGGATTAATAAACAACTAAATCATTAGCACAATCTTATGAATACATTCCTACATACTTCAGTTACATACCAAAACATTACAAAATACATTTATACTCTAATCACTGTGAAACGAGTATAAAACATTTTGTAATTAATCTTCAATAAACACACCACACAGTTCTAGGGGCGAGCATCTCGTTTATTGATGCTCGCGTTCGAAAAATAAAGAAAGAGAAAAGCTAATAATTAATGCTTAACAACCTAAACTACGAGAAACGGATAACAGAGAATCAAGTTTGTCTTTGACATAGCCGTCCTTAGCGCTGTCAGATTTCCATCTGCCGTGACGCTTAAATAAGCGATCGCTGATACCGGCATTAGCAGCAGCAGATGCACCTCCAGCCCTAAGACTATGCAAGCCAAACATACTCTTAGGATAACCTAACTCAGCAAAAGCATGCAAAACAATCTCTCTAGTCCTAGTGTAGCTCATACCCTCAGAACGTAACTTATAAGAACAATTGGATTTTTGATAATACAGGGCACGGAAAAAGGGTAACGTAGAAGACAGTTGCAGACCAGCGGAGCAAACATATCTTTCCAGCAAATCAAAAGGACAGGATATAGAACCCGTCTTGGCTAATAAGACTCTGGAACCATCCCTGTACTGATCTGTCTTACTCTTGACTATAGTAATCTCGACAAAGGTGTTATCGCAAAATTTTACATCACAGCAACGCAAAGCAGCTAATTCATTAAAGCGGAGAAATGCAGCATAAGCGGTAACACAAATAGCAGCTAAACGCAAATCTGAAAGGCTGGCGGAAGGGCCTGCAAATTTGATACACAATTCGTTAATCATAACAGGAGTAACAGGCTCTTTTTTAGAAACGGGTTTTGCCAACTTCCTCTTCCCAGCTTCCAGAATATTTTTAACTAAACTTGAATTACAAGGGGTGGGAAACCCGTACAAATTGTGCGCCCAACTAATGCCGTAACAGGCAGACTCTAAAGCAGAAATTGAACAATTACTTTGGAGCAAAAATTCCAAATATAAAGCAACTGAAATGTCATCTGATGGTAAAGGAGTAATCTCACGATGACAGGAAGCCCATTCTCTGAACTTCTGAAAAGCCCTTGAATACCGCTCTGTGGTAGAAGAAGCTTTGGCCTCAACCGCACGGGCAGGCAGGCATGATGCTAGTCTCCGAAGTTCGGGGTCAAGAAGACGACCAACTTTGTCTGCAAATGCATTTCCACCATGTAAACAAAAAACAAAGGAAGAAAATAAACACATAAATACTCCAAAATGTGTGAAATGGCCGTGTGAAACGGCGGTGTGAATAGCTGCACACCAACAAAAGGCCAGTGCCTATATAGCATCATAGAAGGCCAGTGCCTTCTAGCCAAACCGATCACAGAGCTCCATCGAGCAAGAGAAAAAGCACCGGTGTGCTAAAATTCTCCGATCCAAAAATAGCATTCTTATTGCACCCATGTAAGAACACATCTTTGCCGTTCTCAACGAAGAGGTAATCGATAACAAATAAATTAAAGGACCCTTGAGAATCTACCAGAAGAGGCCAAAAAGGTGCGGATGGCCAATAAGGAATGACTAATATACCTTTGCATTTGCAAAGGCAAACATGGCGAATGACTCTGGTCACCAGTGTGACAGGAGGGACTAACCAGAAAAACTCGCCAGCCCAGCTGAAAGCAAATGAATCCACGCCTAGGCAATACGGATTGTAAAATCGAGAATAGAACCTAGGAACTTTGCAATTTTTGGAACTAGCGAAACAATCAACTGAGCACTGTCCCCAGTAGGACGTAAGTGCGTAAAAATAGCAATCCTTAACTTTCCAGTCGTCGCAATCAACGATTTTGCTAAGATAATCCGCTTTATCGTTGAGGGAACGAGGAATCCATTCGACGTCTAAGTCGATATTATAATCCCTGGTGACATAGAAAATATCCACAGATAATTTATGCAATTCTTCTTTCATGCTGCCCGAATCAACAATAATAGGGACTGCTTGATTATCAGTGAACCATTTAACAGAACTATTAGACAAACGTAGTGCGAAACTTTGGAGGGCAAAATAAACACAATGAAGTTCCCTCCAAGTGGAGCTTTGACTCATTTCCAGTGGGTCCCAGTTCTTGTGTGCAACTGGAAAATCATCCATAGATAAATAGGCGGCACAACCCAGAGAGCTAGCGTCTGAATACGCAATCCGAGTAACTGGGCGAACATCCTCTGAAAGGGGCCTAGAATTAAGACGAAGTAAATTTTCCCGCCAGAAAATTAATTCCTTGCGAGATGGCAAATCCAAAAGAACAGACGACTCCCACCCTGCTCTGCAATCCAAGGCCCTGTGCAAGTTTTTGGTCATAAGCTTACAAAGATTACCAATAACAAGCATATTAGAAATAATACTGCCTGTGACAGAAGCTAATTGCCTAGCGGGCATAGTGGTGTGGGAAAGTGCGTCATCTATTGATGTAAAGAGCCTGTCAATTTTGTCACTGGGGATCGAGAGCGATTTCTTCTTAAGATCCCAAAAATAACCCAACCATCTAAGGCACTGCACCGGGGACCAAACACTCTTAAGCATATTGGGAACAAACCCGGCACGAGACAAATCTGACTTAACGGCTAAGGCCTCCAAACGACAACACGCGAATGTTGGGCATACCCCCAAGCCATCACCTAAGTAAACGACTATCCTGTACGCCTGGCTGCGCCAATATTTAACTAGAGGCCTCATAACTTTAGTAAAGATATAAGGTCCAGTAGATAATCCAAATGGCAAAACAGTGAACTTAAAATATCTGGTTACCCCACTGAATGACCAAGAAAACCCCAAAAAGTCTTGGTCGGGAGGAAAGATATCAATATGGTGATATCCCGATTTAATGTCAAATGAATAGAACCAATTTTGGGAGTGGTCAATAAATGAATTGAGCATGGTTTTAGCGTCTTCAAACTTAATTGTGAATTTTTTAACAAAAGAATTAGGATACCTGAGGTCTAATATTAGCCTCTTCTTGCCGTTAGACTGAATGGAAACAGACAAAGGGTTAATTACTGAAGGTGGAGATGAGCATTCCACAACAGAACCAACAGCTAAAAGATCAGTAATTGCTTTGTGAACAAAATCCGCATGCTGCAAGGAAGACTTATTATTACCGAAGGTGGCAGGAGCAGGTGTAAAATAAAAAGGAATTTTGTAGCCTTCCAAAATGGTTTGGCGAATAAACCAAGAAGCGCCTATATACTCCCAGAAACTAATATTACGCCTTAATCTACCTTTAACGGCAATGTTCTGCACGTCCTCTTGATAATCCGGACAAATTTCCGGAGAATCATGAAAATTAGGATCGCTAGTCGATTGGTAGAAAAAGTCAACTGGGTCACAATCGCCCAGAGAATTCACTGGAGATACAGGTAAAGGATACTCATCTTGTCCCAATCGTTTTAAGGCAGCATCGTATTTGTCCCTGGACCCATCATCCGTTTGTTGGTTTGGTGCTCGGTGGGTTTCGAGTGAGGTTGTTGCGACTGGGACAAACTGAGGAATTTGCCCAATGTCCGCGTTGGCCGCAGCTGAAACATTTGTCAGCGGGAACTGGTTGTCTTGCACGAAAGGACTGATGGCGAAAGGGCTGTTGAAGATTGAAAGAATGCTGAGCAGGAGCAGCCGAGAAAGAAGTTTGGGTTTCCGTTGCTGACTCACGCTGCGGAGCTCTGGGACGGGCAGGTTGAAATTTTCTTTTCTTTTCACGAATCTTCGACAGCGCCCTCTTCTCGGCTGAACGGAGCTTTTTCTCGTCTTCCGAATCGTCGGCGAGTTCGTCGGACTCATACTCTTCAACAGCAGTCCAACCTGCGGGGCTCTTGTCGGCGAAACGCACAAGTTTGTTGCGCTTATCGATGAGCTTCTTTGCTTCTTCGAGATCGGAAGTTGCAGAAAAGACTTTCCCTGCGCGAAGGTTCTTAGAGGCCGTCTCGATTTGGTCGAGGACGTTGAGATTAAACTCGAACTGTACTCTGTTACCTTTATAATTAAAGGTATTCGAAGCTTTCGTCTCAGTTTTCAGCTTCTTTAGCTGGCTCTGTGTAAGGATGTCTTTCTCTTCAAGTTCGCGCTTGAAAGAAGTGAACTTCTGATCAAGCTTAGAGTCTAACAGTTGTGAAAATAACCGAAGGGTTTCGGCATTAGACAAGGAATCCTCATGTTCAAGAGGCGTAGTACTTTGGGAATCACGAGGAATATCGTGTTGTTCGGAATCGGACATCACTAAAAGCAAGTATAAAGAGATGCCTTCGAATGGTTTCTGCATAACTTACAATCTCTTAAATAACCAAACGAATCCCACAGGATTAATAAACAACTAAATCATTAGCACAATCTTATGAATACATTCCTACATACTTCAGTTACATACCAAAACATTACAAAATACATTTACTGAGAAGTGTACATCGCAATGCCTTTTATTGGATGATAGTCAAAAGGATCAGGAACTCAATGTCAAAATTAAACAAGATTCAACAATTTCGTCGAGCACGAGTGGTTTGTGGTTTACAAGGATCCTGTCAAGTTCCGCCAAGCAACGGTCGAAGCCGATAGCCTACATTCGCGTCCGAAAACGAGCCTTCCGAATCCACTTGGTGGGAGAAACAAGATAAGTAACCCAGAGGAAAGGGCCGTAAGACAGTCCAAAACGAAATCTTCTACGCGAACAAGGACCCCTCTGCCGTTTGTCGGCAGAAAATCAAGTTATTTTAGCTTGCAGGATATTCAAATATCCCTGTCTGTGGACCAATAGAGCAGGTGCTTTACAAAGAAAGGTTCTCCGGCGAGATGCAAGTTCAGTGGCAGTAGTTTCATGGGCCTGGTGGCATCCATTGATGAGGATGAAAGAGAGGAGAGAAGACAACTGGTAATGTGTGATGTTATTTGCCCGAGGGATGGAAAGACAATATTATCTCAGTCACATACATTTGAATAACCACACGTCAGGATTTCATCCACAGACTCAAATGTTAGAACTGGCACCGTGTAAAACATATGAACATCACCTCAATACATTGCTTATTCAAGACGTTTCAATTGAATGGTCACATGCGCTTCAGAGTTTCATTTTTACAGACTCCAAAGTTTTAAAGCCACCTTTTAAGACATAAAGTACTACTTAATAGCTTTTATTTGAATGATCACAGTTTAGAATTTGACCCGCAGTCTCAAAAGTTAGAACCACCTTGTAAAACATGTAAACAGCACCTCAAAACATTTGCTTATTCAAGAGATTTTGTTTAAATGGTCACATGCACTTCAAAACTTCATTTCTACAAACTCAAAAGTAAGATGCCCCTTCTACAACATAAGGAACAGTATCACATGAAAGTGCCGGCTCAATAGCTTTCATTTGAATGGTCACACTTCAGGATTTCATCCACAGACTCAAAAGTTAGAACCACCTTGTGCAGCTTAATAAACAGCACCACAAGACAGTACTCAGTACTCAGTAGCTTTCACTTGAATGATCAGATTTCAGGATTTCAACCACAGACTCAAAAGTTAGGACCACCTTTTACATCATAACAAACAGCACCATCTAAAAGCACTGCTGAATAGCTATCACTTGAATTGTCACAGTCTGTTAGAGCCACTTTGCCACTATGACTTGAGGTTTGCCTCTCATGGTGAAACGATTTGACTGTGGATACGCATACAAGACGGCTTCGAATCCTTATTGGTTAAATTTTGGCATTCAGTCGAATGTGGCACTATTTTGGAAAATTGTAAAATTAAGTGTCATCGGTAAAATGCCACTTATGGTACGACTTATACCCATTTACGATACACAAACCAAAACCCTATTTTTTGGTTCGCTTTTTCACAGTTTAGTCGAAATCAGAAAGGAACATAAAACCGATTTAAGAAACTTAATCTAAACGCAGAAGTGATTTGGCTACTCTGTGTAAAGTCTAAAATTGAGCAGATATCCTGATTAAACAGAAAAGAGTTTGGCAGCATTTGCACCTGAAAATCTCAATTTATGAACCTGCGCTACATTCAACAACAACTCAGTGCAACAGAGATTCATCTGCTTCAAAGGCAAAAATGTTACATTTTGCTTTCCATTCAGAAATTCAATCAATTCTATGGAGCGGAGAGACGAGGACAGAAACGAAGATACATAAGAAACAATCATTTTTTCTTGCAGCGGTAAGAAACAAAAATTTTTTCACATAAATCACACTTACTTAACAGTCGAAAGGAAACTGCGAATTAGACAGTAAATTTGCGATTTGGCTTTTTATTAAGTTTGGTATCACTCGAATGTATATTCATCATTCTTTAATTTTGTTTATCGCATAGTTAAATTTTAAAACCCAAAATGTTAAAATTTTCACTTCAAACTCACTGGTACAGTAACTCGACAATTTTAGTCTATCAAATTTAACAGAAATAAAGAGTCTTTTGACTACTAAACAAGTTTTACATGACATTTGATTGTCTAAGTGTCGGCGAAATAGGTATATTACTGGCATTTGTATTATTTTCTAACCTAAACAAAAACGACGTCAATTTGCCTAGCCTTCTATAATATCGACCTGCAGAATTTGAAACGGCTTTATTTGTAATTCCTTTATCCAGTGGACTTAAAGCAACAGATATGTACTGAAAAAAATTAATCAACCGAGTTGTGAAAATACACCTACGTGTACAAACTCGTCAGTCAATTATTTTAATATGTATGCATGCCAAAGAAACCAAAAATTGATAGACGTTTACTTAGATTAAAATTAAGTCTGTATTAGACTGAAGGACAAGCACACTTCAACCTTGCACCGATATAAAAGCACTTCACTTAATTTTCATCGTAACTGACATCCTTCCCGGGTATATTACGAATCGAACCAATTTAATGACCAGCTCCCAGTTGGCTTGATAGCTCAATTGGTTAGAGCGCTGCACCGGTATCGCAGAGGTCAGGGTTCGAATCCCAGCAGGCCTGATTTTTTCAGGCTTTCTTTTCGCAACTGCATAAGTTGCGTTAATAACTGCGAGAATCTTCTTTACATTTATTTCTTCATTCCGCAGCTCAAATATATGAATTTCATATATTCATAATTTCATCTTCATCTTTCCCAGGTATATTACGAACCAATTTAATGACCAGCTCCCAGTTGGCTTCATAGCTCAATTGGTTAGAGCGCTGCACCGGTATCGCAGAGGTCAGGGTTCGAATCCCGGCTAGCCTGATTTTTTCAGGCTTTCTTTTCGCAACTGCATAAGTTGCGTTAATAACTGCGAGAATCTTCTTTACATTTATTTCTTCATTCCGCAGTTCAAATATATGAATTTCTGATATTCATAATTTCAGTTTAGAGTACAGATGATCGAAACTTGCGGTGAAATTATCACAGACCAAACCGAGTGTCGAGATATCGATTAGATTGAGCATAGACCTTTAATATAACGATAAATTGCAGAGAAATATTTTGAAGAGAAAATTTTCGAGAACAAATCGTTAAAACAACTTTACAGGGTTACTTTTGTTTGCTTTAACAAACAAGTTATAAAAATCTTCACTCTAATTGGGTATTGAAACGCTATAGCACAATGAAACTGTCAGTTAAACAATAACAAAGTCACTTTTAAAACAATTGCAATTCAAATATGTTCCTAACATATGGTAAACAACAAAACTCGCCAAAAAACGAACAAGAGTCAACAGAAAAGCTGAAAATTTTACTACTAACGAAAGTTGTTCAAAGTTCATTTACAGCGTTTTGTTCACGAAGTGGCTACAACAGGAATGAGACCTTTTTCCGAGATTTCGATGTTCTCTTTTTTCAGTTTCCTGAACCGCTACGTCAGAAACTCAATCAAAACGTCGTTTTAGCTTAGCGAATGAAGATTCCTGTAAAAGATTAACCTTGCTGGTTCACTTGTAAGATCGATAGCATAAGACGTTTAACCAAAAAAAAATTCATTCAAAAAGCGTCTCCAAGTATGTAGTTTGGAAACATTGTTCTTATATTTTGGACAGTTGCGCGTTTTCTCGGATAGCGCTTGACCACCCTTACACTCGTAAATAAGAACAACCAATGCCGATACGTGTTAGCCAGACTGCAGGGCGACTTTATGCCCAGTATTACACTAAAAAGGCACATTTTTCGCTTGTTTTAAGTTCCTTTCTTAAAAATAAAAGTTGGGAAAAACGAGGAGTGACGATAAAGTATTTAAAAAAACGGCTACGAATTTAGAAGCTTAATATCCAGCGACCTCTGAAGCAATTTCCAGCGTTTACTTACCAACTTATAAAATGCAAAACAACACTCGTACAAGGAAGTAACCTCTAAATTAACAAAAATATCGATTCGGTTTGTAGCTGTAGGAACAATAATTGGAAAGAGTGGGTAAAAAATAAGCGACAGTTATTTAATGTAATACCTGAATAGCTTTGTGAAAACAGTCGTAACCTAGAATGCGTTAACTTCATGAGACTCACTTCGGAAGTTCCATCGATCTGATCACTGTTTTCTTTTCTCCTCAGCACATCAGTAAGACGAAATGGCGAGTGGTCCGGTCCGTGTAAAGTGTCTTGGGCCTTGCTATCTTTATTTCTGATGTCAGTCATGGTTTTCACCGCCGCGGACAATAAAACGAATCAAGTGAAGCAACCATAGAAAATGGTAAACAACTGCGTTTCATCAGTGAAAATTTGAATTTTTTTGTTTGAAAGTGGAAACTCTAATAATGATTAAGTAAGATGAACACGCACAGACAAACGGGTCAGTTTTTGTTCGTTAAACAGTCGACATCATTAACTAGGAAAAATGTGAACTTTGAACTGGTTACTTTGCTGACGACTGGAGGACTACAGATTTTTTTTGGCTAAGACATCAGTTAAAAGAAATTGTTGCCAAAACGTTTCCACTCTTCAAGAGCCTCTTTGTCAATCTCTGTTGACTGACAGGAAAACGTGTAGTCATCAGATCTCTCCCGATCAGGAACCTTAAGAAACTGCTGACAGGGAAGAAAATAAAAGAATGAACATGGTTGACAAAGCAATTTGTTCTCATGGCGATGCTCTCATCTGATGTGAGTGCAGTAGTAATAAATAGACTTAACTCTTATCAAAGCATTTGTTGATTGTTAATCACCTGACAAAGAACGTAAATTTATCCTCTTGGAGGTGGGGGCATTCTATTTCTGCGTAACGTTTAATTGCGTAGCTACTTAGCAGATGTTAACATATTTGTGATGTTGTTCTTCCAAACTAGCAACCACCTCCCCTTTGTTATAGTGGTATTCCCGGCATGCATGGCAAACCAGGTTCCCCTGGGGTACCAGGCCGTGACGGACGAGATGGCCGCGAAGGAGCAAAAGGAGATCAGGGATGCCCTGGGAAGACTGGACCCCAGGGACCTCCTGGTGTCATGGGTCCTGCTGGTGTAAATGGCAAGGATGGTTCAAAAGGAGAACCTGGAGCCCAGGGTCTCCCCGGTAAAAAAGGAGAGAGTGGAGCAAGCGGTCTTCCTGGGACCCCGAGTGTGATGCCTTTCAAGAACTGGAAAGAGTGCGCCTGGAAAAACTGTGGGAGACAATACTTGTGCACAAATAAACAAGACTCTTAGCTTGTTTACAGATTCCCGCTCCCACCTGAGAGCTACCCTTGCTGATTTCTCTTGATGGAGGCGGCGACACAGACTGCGGGATTATATAAGCTTACTGGGTGATACTTCTTTCATTATGACTCATAAAGACTGTCCAAATTTAAATTTAAAATTTTGATTATGTCATATTTATTTTTCTTCATATTAATTTGTTACGCAGGAATGCGCGCTCAAAAGGAACTTCTCTGACACTGCCCTCCATGTGGCCTGGACGGGTGCCCTGAGAGTCAAAAACTGCAAAGGTTGTTGCAAACGATGGCATTCACTTACAAAGGCGCGGAATGTTCACCTCCTCTGCCCATTGACGGTGTTGTGCACTTGGGCCAAGTAAGCACAAGACAAGATCCTCACCAGGTCCGCCATATTGAAGGGCACTGCAATAACATCCACAAAGGAAGAGTGCGCGTGGGATTCTGGGTAGGCAATTGTCCCGGATATGGCAACTCTGATGCTTACACAGGTTGGACTTCAGTGTCCCGGATCTTTGTTGAAGAAGTTCCTAAAGCTCAGGCTTAAGTCTCGAAACAAAACCTCCAATCCTACAAGAACGCTTTAAGCATGTTAAGGGCACAATAATAATTAAGTTGCTTAATTACAGTTATTTTGGGCGATTGCTAGGATATTAAAATGATGTGCTGTGTAAGTGTATTGCAATTATGCTGTTACTGAATAAAAGGCAGGATTCTTGACAGAGAATGTGTACTTCAGTGTAATTACAAAAAGTACTTTCCTGGCTTTTTTAAAAATCAGTTATCGTTGAGTAGGGCGCTTTCTAACATTTTTCTCTTGCCTGTTCCCCGTTTGCCTTATATATTTTCACATGAGATTCCTCTGGTAAAGAAATGCACCGTTAAATGGCATCCACAAAATTAATCATGTTTGAAGTTTACGCGCTTAATGCGCGCTCAAAAGGAACTTCTCTGACACTGCCCTCCATGTGGCCTGGACGGGTGCCCTGAGAGTCAAAAACTGCAAAGGTTGTTGCAAACGATGGTATTCACTTACAAAGGCGCGGAATGTTCAGCTCCTCTGCCCATTGACGGTGTTGTGCACTTGGGCCAAGTAAGCACAAGACAAGATCCTCACCAGGTCCGCCATATTGAAGGGCACTGCAATAACATCCACAAAGGAAGAGTGCACGTGGGATTCTGGGTAGGCAATTGTCCCGGATATGGCAACTCTGATGCTTACACAGGTTGGACTTCAGTGTCCCGGATCTTTGTTGAAGAAGTTCCTAAAGCTCAGGCTTAAGTCTCGAAACAAAACCTCCAATCCTACAAGAACGCTTTAAGCATGTTAAGGGCACAATAATAATTAAGTTGCTTAATTACAGTTATTTTGGGCGATTGCTAGGATATTAAAATGATGTGCTGTGTAAGTGTATTGCAATTATGCTGTTACTGAATAAAAGGCAGGATTCTTGACAGAGAATGTGTACTTCAGTGTAATTACAAAAAGTACTTTCCTGGCTTTTTTAAAAATCAGTTATCGTTGAGTAGGGCGCTTTCTAACATTTTTCTCTTGCCTGTTCCCCGTTTGCCTTATATATTTTCACATGAGTTTCCTCTGGTAAAGAAATGCACCGTTAAATGGCATCCACAAAATTAATCATGTTTGAAGTTTACGCGCTTAAAATGTCTACATCAGGAGCCCTGCGGTCAATAAAATATAGCGAAAATTAGAGGGTGTAAAGTGAGAACTTCTGTCCGCCGGACGAGATGATGACGTCATTTGGTGTGTGAGTTACGTTAATAATAATAATAATAATAATAATGGTTTAATAACACTCCAAAAATTAATTGGCTCTTCTATGTTACATAAATATCTAAATAATTATAATATATACATTACTATTACTATAGTATAGAAGCTACTAAGATAAATTAATATGTGGAAAAAACCATTACAGCATCGTATTGAAAAAAAACTATTGTTCAGTCAGTCTATTTACAGCATTCGAAACATAGTGTGCTTTAGACAAGCGGCGAAATTCATGATTGTCCTTGCTAGATCTAACTGTGGATGGCAAAGTGTTAAAAACCCTTGAAGCATGGTATTTAAAGGTGCCGGGGACATGGGACGAATTTAATGTAAATTCTCTGCTTGAGCGGAGCAGCCTAGGGGGGACATATTGTTCAAGTCGCAAATGTTCTGGCCATAGGTTGTTGGTTACTGCCTGATAAGCAGCATTTGCCAGATGATAATCCTGCCTCTCTTTAATTGGAAGCCAACCTAATTTTATAATGTCTTGTAAATCAGCAAACTTCTTACAAACAAACCCTGCAGCGGCAAGCTGTACACGCTGTAAGCGCTTAACTAAATACTCATGAGTTGGATAAATTACAATATTGTTGTAGTCAAGTTTTGATAATACAAGAGATTCGGCTAATTGTTTTCTCACATTAAAAGGGGCGATGTTCTTTAGTTTTTTCAGTACTGATAGTGTAGCATAACAGCTAGATATTTTTGCGTTGATATCATCGTTCCACCTTAGACTCTGGTGGAGCTCAGTCCCAAGGAGTTTTGCTGAGGAGACCCTCTCCAAAGGCTTGGCGTCGACAGTCAGGTTTACTTGATAGTCCTGCAGACCATGCACACGGGCGAGCTGTGGAGTGGAGAGGAGCATCACCTTGGTCTTGGTTGGATTCAGCGCTAGATTGCTCTCACTTGACCATCTCGATAAGTGATCGAGCGCTTCCTGTAGGCGTCCCTCACATTCCTTGATGTGCGCAGGCTTGTCCGTGGTGTAGAATGTTGTATCGTCCGCGTATTGGTGACATTTAACAGTGTCACCTAGACGCTCTGATAGGTCATTAACGTACAAGTTAAACAATACTGGCCCGAGCACGCTGCCCTGGGGTACTCCAAACGTCACATCGACCAGGCTAGAGGCTTTATCGTCTACTTGAACAAATTGCCTGCGACCCGTCAGATAGCTTACAATCCAAATCAAAAACGACCTTGAGAAGCCGAGGACGTGTAGTTTCTTTAACACGGTTTCAAAAGGAACCGTGTCGAACGCCTTTGAGAAATCCGCGAGTACCGCCATCGTGACCTCACCGCGCTTCTGGGCACATACTATATCGTCCTTCATGGCAAGAAGGGTGGTGGTGGTGCTATGCCCTTTGCGGTAGGCGCACACAGTGTCCTTTAGTACTCGAGTAGGACCACAGGATACAAATTGTTCCATCTGGCCTAGCACTAGGCGCTCATATATCTTTGATAGAACTGGCAAGATAGATATTGGACGTAGATCGTTGTTGTCCTTGGGCGTAGCGCACTTTGGTATGGCACTTATGCGGGCCACCTTCCAAGCAGACGGAAACATTCCCCTCGAGATGAAATTGTTGAGAATGTGAGTGAGAAGAGGGGCAAGGTGATCCGCCACAATCTTCAGAAACTTGACAGGTATGCCATCAGGGCCGCAGGAACAGTCGGATCTCAGCTTTTTCAGTTGGAGGAGTACCTGGCCACATGTTACAGGACCAAGAACAAAGGCCTCAGGTCTGTCCACTGGAAGGGAGTCAATCAAACATTTAATACTTTCTTCTGATGCTGCAGATGCGCCGGTCACCCGCTGGGCGGTTGAGGCGAAGTGCGCATTCAGCTCGTCAGGCTGGAATCGCAACGGCTGAGGATTTGGGTGAAGAATTCTATGAATCACCTTCCACACCTCTTTGGGTTTGTTAGAGGATAATGCCCTATTGTAGAAATCGCGTCTTGTTTTCCTAATGTTGGATTTTAGCTCATTGCGTTTGTCCCTGTAGGAGCACCAAATTGCGTCGCCTTTGTCTATGCGCGCTTTATTTCGAAGGGTGTGGCATTCACGTTGAAGCTTTTGAATATCTAGGTCTTTCATCCAAGGCGCGGGAGGGCGTGTCACCTTGGTGCGTCGAAGGGGGGCGTGACGATCGATGCACTCTCGGATGAGTATGTTTAGTAAGTCTAACTGCATTTCCGGGTCGTTAGTTGAGTACACCAGGCTTAATGGAAGCTGCTCAAACTCTTGTTTGAAGGCATCAAGATCGAGATTGCGCTCGTCACGAATGTACTTATATCGGGGCATGAACCGGGTGACGCGCACATTAAGACAGATGTAGGGTGCGTCATGATCGCTAATGTGCGGACAGGGTATCACATCAGTGTGAGTCACACGCTGCGGCATATTGGTAATGATATGATCAATAAGCGTCTCTGAATGGAGTGTGGTGCGCGTTGCCTTGGTTACGTGCTGGGTGAGATTTAAACTGTCCAGTATGTCCAGGTATTTGCGCACTCGTGGCTCGGTTGGGCAGAAGAGGTCTAGGTTGATGTCACCGGTCACTGCCAGCATGCCGTCCCACGCAACAGATAAGTCCGACAAGAGAGACTCAAAGAGTTCCAACCAGTCGGAACAAGCCATCGCTGCTTCTGATCTATACACTGAGCCAAGCAGTAGGCTACTGTGCTTGTTTCGGCCTTTAATTTCGATCCACAGATGCTCCATGGAGGGATATCGCTTCTCGATATCAGTACGTCTTTTAAATTCTATTGATTACTTGATGTAAACTCCGACACCACCACCCTTTATTTTATCCCTATGATTGAATGCTTGTACATATCCTGGGATTGTCACGTGTTCCAACAAAAGCTCATTTTGTTTGAAATCACGAATTCCATTTCTCCAAAATCTTCAATCTGTATGACTCAAAACTAATAAGAGCAAGTTATCATACAAAAATGAGACAGCTAGGACAAAAGAAAGTTAACAACTTTTCTTCCTAAAAAACAATGAAATCAATTGAAAGGTTTGAAGAACGTATTTTGCCAGACTTCTTATGGATGCTATAAAAACATTAAGTTCCAAGAACAATGACATGTCAGACCAAATTATTGCTAGATAAATTCTAGGAAATGTCATGACCTTAACGCCGTTTGGTAGAATATTAAAAATGTTCCACCCGGTCTCCTTTTTTGTACTCGCTTGGAGTAGAAAAAAGAGAGTGGGCATCACCTTGATGTGGCATGATGCGATTATGAGATATACAGCTCAACAAAAAATAACTTTCCCGATTTAAAAGGGACAAGAAAAAGAAACTGCCGTTATCTTGAGAGTGTTGTTTGATCAATGATCAAACTGTGGAGTAAAAATGATACGACAAAGTGAGCAAAAATAACATCACCTCTCCCACTGATAACTTGATTTAAAAAGGTTCTATTTGACTCTGTTACATTCCATCAGTAACGGCTGAGTTGAGATGCCTTTTAATATATGTCGCAAAACAGCAGTAAAGTTGTTGAGAGATAAAAGGTGAGACTAGGGTGCCTTCTGCCAGCTTATAGTCTCAGAATAAATTTTGCGCACGCAAGAAGTGATAGGTTGCATTCAACGGAAGTTGCGGTCCGGGAACTTAAAAACATAATCCTAGTTCACATAAAAACACCTCATTAAATTTTCAAACCTTTTGCAATTTGTGTTTTATCTTGAAAGGCGACGACGTGGATACGGGAAATTCGCTTATTAAAGAAGAATAATTTAGTCAATTTATATTGTAAATTTCGCTCTTGCACCCATTTCAGTTCCGATCCATAAAATGGTCAAAACTCGTTCTCCTTTTTTCCAGCCCAAATCAGCAATAATCTCATGATTTCCTGTTTCAGACAGCTAAACAAAATATACCTACCCTAATTCAGACCAAAACAGCTCAAAAATCGTACTCTTTTAATTTGAGTCCTCACAAATTTCTATTAAAAGTAACCTTTCCCGTCCCCGTACCCCAGCATCGGAGTTTTAAGAGATTCAATATGAGATTAATTTGAAAAATGTAACGTTGTATTAACTGTCGATGACAGTTTAACAAAGATGTCTGCAAAAAACTTGACAAATCTACACAATTTACAAACGCGCAATTTGACTGATTTACATAAGTCATGGACAATGCAGTCTCAATATTACGACGTTTTATCTTTGTTTATAAACAGTTGACGAAAAAAAGCCAATCGGGCCGTTAAGCCACCTTTAAATGTGGCGTTACACTAAAAGAACGAAATTAGGCATCAGTATTTGCTTGCTGGACGGTCAATTATCGTACATTGGAAGAATGCCTTCCGATCTCTGAATGGTGATTAATTTGTGCTTTTCATTAAAAGTGTGTTAGCGCTAATTATTTGGTCTTTTTGTTAAGCGTCTTTCATTTATTGAACTGTTCCACATGGCACGAGTTTGAGTTTTTCGTGATCACAAGAAAGACTCACAGCGGTTTGGCTTCGTTTATCTCGCGAATAAGTGAAGTGTTATTGCGATTCTTGGATTTTAATCTGTTTACAAAGAGTTGAAGCTTCATGGTACTTGGATAGGAACGATTCAAACTCAACAATGGTGCAAAGGAGCAAACATATTGATCCTCCCAGTGTTACTGTGTTGCTATATCGTAATGTCACTATGCAAAGCCATGAAAGGCAACTCTATGAAGACTCCTGACCAAAGAAAGTGTTGAAGCTAAGGCAGATCTTACAAATATATAAATGAAATTATGAATATATGAAATTCATATATTTGAACTGCGGAATGAAGAAATAAACGTAAAGAAGATCCTCGCAGTTATTAACGCAACTTATGCAGTTGCGAAAAGAAAGCCTGAAAAAATCAGGCTTGCCAGGATTCGAACCCTGACCTTCAAATATATGAATTTCATATATTCATAATTTCATCTTCATCTTTCCCGGGTACATTACGAACCAATTTAATGACCAGCTCCCAGTTGGCTTGTTAGCTCAATTGGTTAGAGCGCTGCACCGGTATCGCAGAGGTCAGGGTTCGAATCCCGGCAAGCCTGTTTCTTTCAGGCTTTCTTTTCGCAACTGCATAAGTTGCGTTAATAACTGCGAGGATCTTCCTTACATTTATTTCTTCATTCTGCGGTTCAAATATATGAATTTCATATATTCATAATTTCATCTTCATCTTTCCCGGGTACATTACGAACCAATTTAATGACCAGCTCCCAGTTGGCTTGTTAGCTCAATTGGTTAGAGCGCTGCACCGGTATCGCAGAGGTCAGGATTCGAATCCCGGCAAGCCTGATTTTTTCAGGCTTTCTTTTCGCGACTGCATAAGTTGCGTTAATAACTGCGAGGATCTTCTTTACATTTATTTTTTAAATATATAAATGGCAGCGAAAAAGTAGTGGCATCAACACGGACAAAACCCAACAGGGCTCGGTTATTGAGAAGATGTACATCGCAATTTCTTTTATTGAACGATAAAAAGATCAGGAACTCAATGTCAAATTAAACTAAAACAACATTCAACAATTTCGTCGAGCACGAGTGGTTTGTGATTTACAAGAACCCTGTCAAGTTTCGCTAAGCAACGGTCGAAGCCGATTGCTTTACACTCCCGTTCGAATTTACTCGGCGCGAGAAGCAATCTAAGTAACGCTGAGGAAAGGGACGTAAGACAGTCCAAAACAAACCTTCTACGCCAACAATAGCCTGATTCTCAGACGTCCGAGATCGTTCGCGGCCCCTTCGGGAGAGGAGCGAAAGGGGCTACGAACGACCTCGGACGTCTGAGAATGGGGCTACGCCAACAACGACCCTTGTGCCGTTTGTCTGCAGAAAATCAAGTTATTTTAGCTCTCAGGATATTCAAAGATCCCTGTCTGTGGACAAATAGAGCAGGCGCTTTACAAAGAAAGGTTCTCGAGATGCAAGTTTAGTCGCAGTATAGTTTCATGGGCCTGGTGGTCTCGATTGATTAGGAGGAAGCAGAAAACAGACGAGAACTGGTATTGAACGATCACATTCATTTGAACGATCACACGTCAGGATTTGATCCACAGACTCAAATGTTAGAACTGGCACCTTGATAACACATGAACATCATCTCAATACATTGCTTATTCAAGACATTTCAATTGAATGGTCACATGCGCTTCAGAGTTTCATTTCTACAGACTCCAAAGTTGTAACTAGTTATAGCCACCTTTTAAGACATAAAGTACTGCTCAGTAGCTTTTATTTGAATGATCACAGTTTAGGATTTGACCCACGAGTAGTATTGTGGGCCCGTTTGGACCACTTGGCCTCGTTTTGATGTAGTGGCCTCGTTTGGATGTGGCCTCGTTTTGATGCAACCGGAACCGGAATCACATGACCGGAACCGGAAATGACTGGAAATCACATGACCGGAACCGGAAATCACATGACCGGAACCGGAAGTGACGTCACCGGAAGTCACCTAAACCGGAAGTCACGTGTTTTAGGAGGGGAAACCGCTGAGCAGTATGAAAAATCGATCGTGGGCTCAGGATAGGGCAAAACCGCTGAGAAACGCGGGCTCAAAGTCCAAAGTCCAATTTCTGGAACGGGGGTAGGTATAAAAGGGGTAAACCCTAAGTGAGGGAGTAGTCACGATGAGTTTGTACATCACCCTTATCAGTGATCAAGCACAAGGCACGGGACAAAAATTTACGGCTCGACTTCCTCATTCCTATTATTTGGTAGAAGATGATTGGGAAGCAGCCCTAGTTCATATCTCACACCTGGGGTTTAATCAACCCCTGGAAGATCAAACCAAGCAGAATTTGACGCAAGAGGATAGTCAAAAACATTGGATGAAAACAGATGTTAGATACATGCCAAAACGTACGGATGGAACGGCCCCCCTTCAAGTCACCAAACAAATCCATTTACCGCCAGGGTATTACCACAATTTGAAAGAAGCATGGATCGCCATCGCGTACGAAATGGAAAAACAACACATGGAAGTCATGATGGATATAACCAAAATGGACGTGGACGATCTAGCGAAACGACAACAACTCGCGGCTCTCAACCTGGCTCAACCCTACGTGAAAATCACCAATACGGGCATCGCCCCTGAATTAGATTCGTTGTATGTACTCATACCGGCCAACATGCAATTTGAAATGGAATGGAAATTAGCCGGTCTGATGGGATTGGTGAAAGATGGTACACCAAGTGAACGCGTGGTCCAAGAAAAAAATTATTTAGTGAAAAATATCGTGGATTACGACGATCGCCACAAATGGGAAGTAACGAAAGGTCCTGCCAATAAATATCCACCTTTTGGCCATGTCTCCGTCAGCTTTACCCACCCCGATTTCGATTATTACTTCTTCTTGGGACCGAATCTGAGTCGACAACCCTTTCCCAGTACGCCCACGGTCAAACCGCAACAAGGACAACAACAATTGATGATTTACACGGATTTGGTGGCACCGAGCATTGTGGGAAATCAAGAAAAAGGATTTTTACGTACCTTGGATGCCGGCAATACCGATCATCAGTTTGATACCAAGCAACGAATGTATTTTCCTCTTGGCAAGACTATCTTTGACAGCCTTGAGATGGACATTCAAACAGCGAATGGACAACCGGCTCCTTTCAAACAAGGCAGAACCATCATTACCCTTGAACTCTCCAGAAAAAGTCAACGGACATGACGTGGTTGTTTTTTTATACAGAAAGCGAATCATTAATTAAATCCTGGAGCACGTGGGACCTAGCCCGGTTAGCTCCAGAACAGGCTAACTACTTAGATTGAAAGAGATGAGGAATAAAAAAAGGCTTACCGCTATCCCGTTTACTTGACATTCTTGCTTGATTGCTTGCTTGCTTGCTTGACTGCTTGCTGGCTTGGGAGTGAAAAAACGGGGAGTGGAGGCGGTCTTTTATAGAGATCCTCGCAAAGTGTTGTGGGCTAACTAGGGTGGGGGGACCCCCCTCCTCCCTCCTTAGATAGACCATCAGGCTTTGCGCGGATCAGGGTATATAGGTCAAGCGAGGCCCCAGGACCTCACTCCTAGCTTTGAGTTGATGCTGTGGTGACTTTTGTCTGTTGAGGAGAAAAAAATGTCCAAGACGAGAAGGCCGTTGGGGTCCCTGAGTAGTTTTGTGAATGTTTCCGGAGAGGAAGCTGTTGGGAGGCGAGTGCCACGGGAGCGAACACATACTGAGAGAGTAGCCTGGAGAATGCACGAAAGGAGAGAGGAGACATGGAGGCCCTTGAACCGGCGGCGCGTGGCGGCGTTCATTGAACTTTATTTGTTGTCTGTGGTGTACATGGAAAATGCCCACCGTCACGGTTATCAAACCAGGGCGTCATGCAAAATGTTGAACAAAGCATTGGTTCATAGAGTCATCCCGTGGATCAACATGAACCGTAGCTGGACCAGGGACGAGAGCCAGTGGCCCATCAGTGTAGAACACTTTCGGGAATTGGACAATTATTTGGTCAATCATCTCCCCAGTATTCATGCGGGCTTTCGCTGGCAGAACATTATTTATTTTTTTGAAGAGATGAAGAAGGAGCAGGAGCGGTGGCGTCGGCTGGATGAGATGGAAAGAGATGTGATGGAGTCGGTCCGACGTTGTTTGGAGTTTTGAACATTTGTTTTTGTTTATAGACTGGAACATTTTGTTGGAACATTTAATTATGTGAGTCAAGAACCAGATAACATTTTGTAAGTGAAATTTTTATTTTTTAATTAAAAAAGAGTTGATGTTTTTTACAAAGAGTTGTCCGTGTTCTTTGCCACGCAGGGTGGGGCGTTCCTATTTACAAATTGGAAAAGGCTATGTACAATGGGAAAAAATAAAAACTAAAAAAGTGACTATGTACAGATTGAAAAAATAAAAACTAAAAATTACAAATGAAAGTCTTCAAGTTCCATGCGTGATTGATCAATGTCCTCGGGTAGACAGAACGTGCGGTTGAATAAGGCTTGAATTTCAGCTCGGGTTTGGTCGTCCACATCCCGGGATCCCACGACAGCACTGCTTTGATGAAGGGTGGGCTTTTTGGGGCCCCAAGGAACAAATTGACTGCCAGTGACCAGGGTGGCGGCATTCTCGTTGACTTGGTAGTAATGGTCCGAGCGGTACCATGATTGACTGGGGATGTCAAACAGGTAGACGGGTTTGCCTAAATCCATGGCCAATTGTACAGTCCAACCGGTCCCTCCTTTCACGCGTTTATGATCCTGTTCCAACATGCCAAAGGCATAGATCGTATGGGCTTTCTTGGCCAATTGATAATTGCGTTGCAGCAATTGCAGGGTGTAAAAATGACTGGGCATTCGTTTCCCTAGTTTCTCCGCCGCTTGGTGAAGATGGGGGTTGGCCAGCATCAAAACTTCCACGGTGGACGGGGTGATGAAAGTGGCTCGAGGATGGTTCGGGGGGACTAGGACTTCGACTTGCATCCCAAACTGTTTGCCCAGTTGTTCGACGAGTTCGTCCGTACCTTTGGCGCCCCCGGTGTACACCACATGGCCATGACCAATCTGGAGTTCCAAGGCGTCCACATCTCCGATCATGTCGATGTTGGGAGGCATTCCTTGGGAAATACGTACCCGGTGTCAGGACCAACAATAGCTAGAATCTCGGTGGGACTCAACCCTAAGGCCAAACCGAAATCAATGACGTGATGCTGTCGGCACTGTTGGAACGTGAATCCCGCTGCCAGACCTCGTTTGACCCGTTCAGCCAAATAGTCGTTGGTGGAAGCAAAGTCGTCTCGGTTGAGATCTTGGTAGTAGTCCATCTACTTGGAATGACGAGTTGGAGGACCAAGGGAGCTCCTTAAATAGGGACAACGGACCAATGGGAACACGAGAGGGGATAGGGAAAAGCTGACCAATGGGAACACGAGCGGTCCTTATAAGGTCAGGACAAGCTGACCAATGAGAGCTTAGGGGTATGGGTATAAAAAGGCCTCGGTGGTAGGGGTGAAAATCTTGAGCACGATGTCGGTCGAACGGAAGAGAAAGCCAAGCGACCCTCCTTCGGGGAAGAAGAAGAAGAAGGCCATTCAACATATGACACCCGTGGACTGTGATTCGGTGGTAGGGGAGGTGGTGGAAGATACCCGAGCTGCCGTGGAAGAGATGATGAAAGAATTGAATAACATGGTCGACGCAACCCCTCAAACATCCCCGCCAAGTCCCCCTCCACTTCAGGATGACAATGAAGGATTGAAAAGGATTGTGAGAATGGCGACGATCTTTCAAAGCCCTGCGTTTCAAAACCCCAAACCTGTTCTCCCAGTCAGTTCCTTGGACACGATGGTATGTCCTTGTCATGACGTGCGTTTGGAGGCACGAGAATCTCAAAAGGGATGGAAGTATGTGAAATGTCCCATCCAACCGTGTTTGCTGTTTTGTGGACAAGATCAAGCCCTGGAGTATATGAAAGCCGTGTATAGTCAACCTCATCCAGAAGTGTTGGACATGTGGACTTGTTTGCAGTGCTTTTGCCGGGAACCCGCCACGCTGCAACAGAGCCATTCGACCCAGAACCCCGATCGCTTGTTTCTGAATTGTTCCAAGAAACAGTGTGGCTTCTTCCGGTGGGCCGATCAACCGTTGGGTCCCAAGTACTGGAGTTGGTTTCATGACAACCCGCCCAAGAAAGCCGACCAACAAGCTGAATTACCCAGCCGTGATGCTCAAGGGTATCCCAAGCGTGGCGTGGACATCCCTGGCCCACCCCCTCGAGCCCCAAGGAAAGAGGATCGCCCCCTGACAGACTACGAGAAACAATTGTTGCGAGAAATTCAAGATCTCAAGAATCGTCAAGAAATGATGGTAGCCCCAGCTCCACCACCCCCCAAGTACAGTGACAGTGTCGAGAACTGGCAGAAAGGTCTAGAGAGTGTCGTGTATGACGGTCTCTTTTAAAGGAGAGAACGAATAAAAAATTTTTTATTTAGTCCATGGAGTCTGTGTGTTATGCGTGGGAGTCTGTCTGGTCCTTGGGGCAATGGCAATGCCATCAAACCCTGTGCCAAATCTTATATGACCACCAACCCGGGTCCCCAATCCCCATTCCCCCTTGTCCTGAGGACACGCATCCTCTCCAGATCTTTGAAGAAACCCATGTCGCCCGTAACCTGTATCGATGGGTGGTGTTTGTCGTATGGTTAAAAGCCCACCCAGAGGCATGGCGATGGTATCGAATCATTCAAAAGGCGCATCCCCACACGGTCCCCACCATACCGACATTATGGGATGAATGCCAAAAAGTATGGCCCCTCGAAAGAAAAACACCCAACCATGGTTGAGTCGTTACCACGATCCTCGTGCCCCAGGGAGTTTAGGAGGCGTGCAACGGTTTGCCAAAGCCCATCGTCTCCCCTTGAAGAAAGCCCAACGGCTCTTGGAACAGGATTTGGCCTATACGTTACATAAACCACGACGTCGTCGTTTTCCCACCGTCCCCGTGATTGTCGGAGGTTTAGACGATCAATGGGTGGCGGATTTAGTCGAAGTGCAACCCTTGGCCAAGTATAATCGGGGTATACGCTACTTGTTGACCGTCGTGGATGTCTTGTCCAAGTACGCGTGGGTACAACCGTTGAAAGACAAAACCGGGGTCGCGTTGGTCCATGCCTTTGAGAAGATTTTGAAAGGACGACGACAACCTAATCGATTGCAAACGGATCGAGGGAAAGAATTTTACAACCGGACCTTTCAACGATGGCTCGACGAGCAAGGGATTCACCATTTTTCCACCGAAGGGGATGCGAAAGCTAGTGTCGTGGAACGATTTAACCAGACCTTGAAAGAACGGTTGTACCGTTATTTCACGGCGGCCAACACCTTACGGTTTGACGATGTGTTACCCGAGTTGGTGCAAGGGTATAATGCCACCCGTCATCGAAGTATTGGCATGGCCCCTCAAGACGTGACGTGGGACAACGAAGAAGCGGTGTGGAAACGATTGTACAGCAAACGAGGGAAAGGCCAGAAAAACCTCAATTCAAAGTAGGCGATCGGGTGCGTCTTAACAAGATTCATCGGACGTTTGAAAAAGGGTATCTCCCCGGTTGGACCGAAGAAGTGTTTGTGGTGCATCGCGTGATCCCGGGCCCCGTGCCCACGTATAAGATTCGCGAATGGGATGACACCCCGGTCCAAGGCACGTTTTACGAGGAGGATTTACAAAAAGTCCATGTGTCCGAGGTGTTTCGGATCGAAAAGGTACTTAAGCGTCAAAAAGATCGATGGTTGGTCAAGTGGAAAGGGTGGCCGGACAAGTACAATAGTTGGATTGCAAGCCAAGACGTGACGTCTCTCCAACCACCCAAGAGGAAAAAGACAAGGCCGCCCCAAGAGACAAGCCCGCCCAAAAGACGACGACGACGCGACTAAACAATGACGTGGGTGCCCAACTCGTCGTTTTACGTGACGTTGATGAGTCATGCGAGTACCAAAGAGTTTCCTGGGAACAAGAGTCATCATTTCAGAAACCGATTGCCGAAACCTATTCGATTTATGGGACGAGGATGGATGGTAGGCATGGCGAGTTTATCCTTACCCACCCTTCCAGTGATAGTGGAAGAAGGGGGCGTGGGCGATTCCCATCCTTTGTTGTATGTACGATGGCACGAACGGGTGCATGACACAGACGATCTAGGGAACGATGTGTGGTGCCATGAACGGCGCGAATTCACTGTCTACGGTCGAGATATGAGAAAGGAGCTGGCCTCATCGACGGGATCGCACTTTTTTCATCAACTGGTGTATCGTTACGAGCAAAGCCGGGCGAAACAAACCAAGCCCAAAAACAAATGGGCCGAGGACAATGGTGTCAAATTGGTTCCGACCTTTGAATGGACCACCGAAGGGGATTTGTTGTTGAATACCACCAATGTGGATTACAAACGACAAGTGGCGCACGTGGCATGGGGCAGAACCTTGGCCCTGAAAATGGGTTGGATTGAAGAAGGGTCCCCCGGTCAGTATCGATTGGGTCCGAATCTCTTGCAAGAATTTCAAGGCATTTCTACCATTCCCACCCCGACGGACATCCGCGATGCCGGCAACAATCCCGTCTTTTGGAAAGTGGAGGGGGATTATGTGAAGTTGAGTCTATCGTGTCCTTGGCGGTTTGTGAATTTGAACGAGACCTTTCGTCCTTCGTCGGAATTTGCTCCGACGCGTCCTTTGCACGTGTATTGTGATGTAGGGACCAGCAGCATGGTAGGGGGTCGTATCACCGATCTCTTACGAGAAATCAAGTACCACCCTCAAAACACCACTCACTTTGAACCTCGACATATTCAATATGTCCCCGTACGCAACGAAGTGGTGGAAATCGTGGAAACCCAGATGGCCGAAACCAATGGGGATCTGGTCCAATTTAGTGAAGGGCATACCCTCCTGACCCTGCACTTTAAAAGGGAAGTGGCCGTGTGAAAAAGAAGACAAAGATGTCGTTCTACGTGACGTTACCCAGTCATGCCAACCGACGTGAATTTCCCAACAACGTCGCCAATTCGTTCAAGATTCGTTTACCTCAACCGTTACAGCTCACAGGGGGTGGATGGCAAGTGGGATTGAGTGCCATTTCCTTACCGGATGCGCGCGTCAATTTGTACGAGTTGGTGATGAAAGGACAACACGTCTTAGGCATCAAATGGCACCTGAAAGCACCCAGTCAAAGCGGAGGTACCTATAATAAATATGGAACGGCCGTGACCAAAATTGACGATATTAAAGACTGGGATTGGGTGGTGGACGGGGTGAGTTTTATGAAAGCCGCCATTACTCATGTGGAACAGAAACGACGGGAATCGGTTATCCAAGGGGGCACGTTTTTGGACGATCAAGGCAAACACACGTACGTCAAGTTTCGTTGGGAAGGGGAGGATCTGCTCATTGACAACACGAATGTCTCTCATGATGGATCCGTTCGCACGCCCTCCTTTGCCGTTCATACCAAGTTAGCTGCCAAGATGGGATGGTTACGTAAAATCGCCAGCGGATGGAT
Source organism: Siderastrea radians (assembly GCA_964017195.1). NCBI lineage: Eukaryota > Metazoa > Cnidaria > Anthozoa > Scleractinia > Rhizangiidae > Siderastrea > Siderastrea radians. The sequence goes on along the minus strand of OZ024891.1, from coordinate 13,349,101 downwards.
TTTGGGACCGAACTTACAGCAAGACTTCATGGGGGATCAAGTACCCAACATGACCAAGAACAGCGATTGGAAGGATATCACCGATAAGGAGGGGAACCCGGTGTTTTGGACCACCAGTCGAGTGGAAGACTATATGGAATTGAGTATGAGTTGTGGGTGGCGTTTCACGAACTTGAATGTGGCGTTTCGGGCGGTGGTGGGGGATCCTACCCGAACGCTCCATGTGTACTCCGACGTGGCAGGCAGTATGATGGTGGGCAATCGCGTGACCGATTTGTTGCGTGAAATCCGGTACAAGCGACAAGGACGTGGCACCCTCTACTTTGAACCGTTGCACATTCAATACATGTCTCTTCGTAACGAGGTGGTGGAAATGATTCACGTTCAAGTCGCCGAAACGATTGGTACCGGAGGAGACTTGGTCAAGTTTGGTGAAGGTCATACCATTGTCACGTTACACTTCACAAAGACATAAAAAGGGAAGGACTTGACCGAGGGAGTGACCAATCAAAGATGCCCAAGACAAGAGTGCGACGAACGAGACGAAGAAGACGACGTCAACGAGGGGGTTTATTCCCACTGGCCGCCCTCATTCCAGCCTTGATCGCTGGAGGGAAAGCCGTGGCGTTAGGTGCCGCGGGTGGTGCGGCGAGTTACGGGGCTAAAAAAGGGTTGGAAGCCGCTTTTCGGAAAAGAAGACGATGAGGACGGTATAAAAAGGGGAGTCCCATGAAGCCCAAACAAAAAGTTTATCCCTGGTGAAGAAGACACCATGCGTGGGGGAAGTTTGACACGATTTCGGACCGACGAGTGGTATGATCAACATGGCAAAGGGATGGTGACGGATCTCTTGCGTGGAGGGTTCCAAGGCCTTATAAGCACGCGAAATCCTTTAAAATTGCCTAGTAATATCCAGAGAGGATTGGAAACGGGGTTGACACGAGGTATCAAACGCAAAGCCGAAGACGTCATTAAAAAGGAAATCACCAAACAAGCCAAGAAAGCGTTGAATCAGAAGAACGTGAAACAAGCCGTGCGGGTAGCCACGGCCTTATTTCCCAAACAAACCAAACGTGCACGCGATATTTTGGGCGTGTGAACATGGACCCCGTGCATTCACGACCTCGACGGATTCGTAGTAATCGAGGGTTGTCTCAATGGGGTGGCCTGTATCCTTTTTGGAAACTCATGCGACGACAACGGGGAGGCTGGTTGAGTCCCGAGGTGATGAGATTGCCCGGGTTTGATTTGAGACAACGCTTAGCACGACGACGACGGTATAAAAACCCCTCACGACGCCGGGGTACCACCACTCGACGACGTTAAACATGCCTGACGTGAGTACGCAAACCCCACCGGCTCACCCACGTTCCGAAGGGACCGTCAACCCGGCGTTACGGATTTTCAAGGTGCCACCGACGGACATTAGCATCAATGCCTATCGCATGGTTACCATCCAACCCACCACCACGGGTATCAATCCCATGGAATTCATCATTCCTGGATTAGATGATTTTGTGGATTTGGGACGCAGTTACTTTACCATGGAATTGAGATTGCAGAAAAGTACGAACGATAACTTGGAGGCCAATGAGAAATTGTGGCCCGTCAACAATTTGGCCCATTCCATCATCAAACAAATTGACTTGCATTTCAATGGCACGTTGATCAGTCCTCAATCCGACACCTATCATTACAAAGCTTACCTGGAAACCTTGCTGAATTATGACCGAGAAGATGGCAAAACCGTGTTAGGACCCCAAGGCTGGTTCAATCAAGTGGATTTCCCACCCCAATGGACCGCCAACAACACCAACAGTGCCACACCCCATCAAAATTGGCGTGACCTCAGTGCCAATCACAAAGCGGCCTTGGCCGCCATGGTCACTGAAGTGGAGAAGTATGCTGGAGGCGTCACCCACAGTCTGGTGTTTACCCCCCACTTGGAAGTGTTTCACACCGGCAAATTGTTGGTGCCAGGCATCGAAATCAAGATGAAATTTCATTTCAATGGCCCGGCCCTGTTTTTGAATGGGGTGGCTCTAGCGGGTCGCTTACTGGAAGGGGATGTGAAACTACGGTTTCATCTCTGTCAACTGCGTTTGAATGACGCCATCTACAAGAGTTTGTCTGAAAAAAGACACAATGAAGAACAAGTGGCTGCTTACCCGACCGTTCGCAGTGAAATCCGCACGTTCAGCATGCAAAACAACCTGGTCCGCTTTGATATCCCCAACCTGTTTCAAAACAGAATACCCGACCGATTGATTGTGGGGTTACTGGACAGCCGAGCCTTCAATGGAGATGTGACCCGAGATCCTTTCTGCTTCCAGAAATTTGGTCTGACCTCCATTAAACAGATTGTCAAAGGAGAAGAATACCCTTATGAAACCCTACAGTTGGTGCACAACAATGGCACCCGAGATAACCTGGGGTACTTCCGTTTTCTACAAGCCAGTGGCGCTTGGTGTAAAAAGAAAGGCAATATGGTAGAACTAGGAGATTGGGGCCAAGCTAAAAATTGTACCTTGTACATGTTTGACAATGTGGCCAATGGATGTGCAGACAGTCAAACCCTCAACCCCAAGCAAACAGGCGATTTACAACTCGTCTTGGAATTTGGAGCCGCCCCCGGTAACAATATAACCGTCCTCGTCTATGGAGAATTTGAGAACTTGCTGGAGATTGACAAGAACGGAGCCGTGTTGTATAACATTTACCAGCACTGATGGAACACGTGGCCTTGAATAATGTGCAATTGGATTATTTAGCCCGCGACGACCCCCCATTGAACCCTGTCTTTTACGGAACGGTGGCCTGTGATCGTTTACCCAAGAGTCCTATCAAGACCCACCCCCAAGGCTACATTGTCAACACCGACCCGCACGATCAACCGGGACAACATTGGTTAGCGGTGTGGACGGATCGAAACGTGTGTGAAGTCCTGGACAGTTATGCTTTGCCCTTGGACACGTACGTGCAAGCCACCCCGTTACGAGATTGGATTGTTCAACATTGGAAGTATGTGGTGACCAATGGCAAGTCCCTCCAAGCCATTTCAAGCAAGAGTTGTGGCGATTACGCCTTGTTGTACTTGAAAGCCAAAGCCCGTGGACGGACCTTGCAAGACTTTTTAAATGAGTTTTCCGATCATGATTATGTAAGCAATGACCATCAAGCCGGTCAACGCCTTCAACAATTGATTGTAGGCCAAGAAGCCAGATGGTATCAACTCAGTTGTCATCCGTATCATCAATGTAATAATTAAATAAAGTTCGTTGGAAAAACGTTGTGTCGGAGTCGTAGCTCAGTGGGTAGAGCCTTTGGATCCCCTAAAAACAGGTGTGGGGGTCGTGCGTGGGTTCGAGTCCCACCGACTCCAATAAAAAGGTGCCTTTTTTTCCCCCTGGGTAGTATCATCATCATGCAAACGGGGAAACCGTTTCGTTTTCATACCCCGTCCAGTATTTTGGTCGTGGGACCGTCGGGATGTGGCAAAACCGTGTTTACGGAAAAACTCTTGGTAGAGAACCCCGAGTTGTTTGACACCCCTCCGACCCAAGTGCATTATTGTTATGGGGCGTGGCAAGATCGATTTCAAGGCATGCAAGATCATGGGGTAGTGTTTCACGAAGGGATTCCCGATCATGACGCCTTGGTCCAATGGTTTCCTCAAGGACAGGGGGTCCTGGTCTTGGATGATTTAATGGATGAAGGGAGTCACGATAAACGCGTGTTGGATTTATTCACCAAACATTCACATCATCAAGGGGTGACGGTGTTGTACTTGTGCCAAGACATGTTTCCCGTGGGTCGCTATGCGAAAAGTATTTCCCGCAATGCCCATTACATTGTCGCGTTCAAGAACCCCCGAGATCAATTAGGGGTACGCAACGTGATGCTGCAATCGTTTCCGACCACTTGGAAAGACACGTTAGAGACGTTTCATCAGGCGACCACACGCCCGTATGGCTATTTGGTGTTGGATTTACACCCCGCCTCCTCCGATCAACAACGGTTATTGAGTCACCTGTTAAAAGACGAAGGATGGACGCGCACCTATCAAAAGCGCCTATAAAGGGACAACACCCCTTTTGAACCGGAAAAAGAGCGACCATGGCCGATGAAGACCGTCAACCTCCGCAAGCGTACGATACCGTGGCCCCCGCCGGGGTCGGGGCGTCCAGCAGCAATCAAATGTCCCCAAGGGCTTGGCAAGATTTGTATTTGTCGGGAGACCAAGGCCTTCTCGACGTCGCCATGGAGGAAACGGCAGACGATGTCCTCTATGAGTTTATGAAATCCATCCCCCCTGTCGACGTCATCGCGGGTTGGCCCGATGTAGATGGGGCACCCCCTGCACAGGCCTCTTCCCCCGCAGGGGTAGGAAGCCCTGGAAGTCAATCCTACCGTAGCATACAGACCACCCCGGAGTCTTCTGGGGCTCGAACGCCTGCGACTCCTCCTAGCGTACCCTTGGCGGCGGGTGCTCGAACAGCCGCGGGTGCTGGGGGTAATGGGGGCGGACGTGGTGGAGGACGTGGTGGACGTGGTGGCGGGGGTGCTGGACGTAGTGCTGGTGGTGGTGGTGGCGGAGGCACTGGTGGTGCCGGTGGTGCTGGTGGTGGCGGCGGAGGTGCCGGGGGTGCTGGCGGTGCTGGTGGTGGTGGTGGAGGTGGTGGCGGTGGTGGTGGCGGTGGTAGTGGTGGTGGTGGCCGTCGTGGACGACGACCGAGACGCATACGAGGACGACGACGAAATACCCCCACTTCGCCTTTGACACCGGCCTCCAATCCAGCCAGCCTTCGAGGATCGTGGACGTCTGGGAGTTCTGACAGACAACCTCGTACCTTGCGTCAAGCAGATTTACAACGACGTTTACGGATGCTATTACAAGATCAAGAACAATTGGCCCAAGGACATGAAATTGCTAATGTCACCATGACCAATAGCATTGTGACCAGTTATAAACAGGGAGGAGCCCCGAGCGTACAAACCTCTTCGTCCCGGGTTTCGCCGTGAGGATGAAAACCGTCGTGTCGTTATTGAATGGATCTCGACGTCCTGGCATCCCCTTCCCGCCGGAATTGTTACAACGTATGGATTCGTTGTATGCCTTTTACCATCAACAATGGTGGTGTTATCGAAAAATGTTGAATCATTACAAGTGTATCAATGCCTTGTTCAATGGCATGGCGTTACTCCTGATGGCCGCGGGCATGATTGCTGGCCCCCTTTTGGACAACAGTACGTTGGTAGCGTGTTTGGCGGCGGTGGGGACGGTCGTCAAAGGATGGAATGATTTTAAACAATATCGATTTAAAGTGACCATGAGTCGGTTTGCGTTTACCACCTATGCCAAAGCCTTGACCGAATTGAAAACCTATGTGAGGGGTGTTCCCTTGGAGGACCTGGAAGGATTTTTAATCAAGATGCAAACCTTGGATGATACCACTGTGGATTTCACCCCTCCGTTACCCAAACGATGTCTCCAAGAGTACGACCGTCATTTTGTGTACCAACCCGTGGAAGCCCTATGCTATGTGGACGGATGTCCTCGTCCCTTGAAACCCAAAGACTACTGGATCAATAAAAAGCCACTCCCTCCCAGTCCCACACTCTTAGAACCATGGCCGTCCAACGACGACGACGACGCAGAAACAGGAAACAAAGAGGAGGGGCTTTAATGCGTCGCAAACCCCGTTTGGTGGATAAAATTGCCCATGGCATGAGTATGTTTCTCTCAGGCCCCGCGCCTGGGTTTGGACTTGCTTTAGGCAAATTAGGCGGCCAAGCCTTGAAAGGCATTACCGATAATGTACAACATTACCGACGACAACGAGGTGGGGGTTGGTGGCAAGATTTCAAACGCAATACCCGTCAAGGTTATAAAGAGACGCAGGATGCGATCAAACAAAACAAAGCCCTTCAACGTGTCTTGTTGCACTCATGGTATCCTTGAGGAGAAGACGACGACGACGACGACGTCAACGAGGCGGTTTTTTAAACCTATTGGTCCCCGCCATGGCAGGATTAGGGAAAGCCGTGGCCTTGGAAACGGATAAACGTATAAAACGCACGATCCAAAAAGCCAATCAACGCTATCGTCGTCGTCATCGGTAAAAGATGCAACGTCTTCGACGTCAATTACCGTTTTTACGGTCCATGTTACAAGAAGCCAACGGTTCCAAACGTCAAGAGTTGTTACAACATGCCAATGCCGATCAAATCAATGCTGTGAGTGAACTGGTCTTGAACTTCTTAAAAAACAAGATTCCCGTCACACCCCCCATGCTGGCTAAACTTCAACCCTATAAAAAGGTGCTACGCGATTTGGGACGTCGTCGACATTCCGTCAAAAAACGTCGTGCGTGGTTAGTCCGACAAAAAGGACGCGGATTGTTTCAAGGACTTCACGAGGTGTTATGTCAATGTGCTCGACCGACCCGTTAACCCTGGCCACATGGATCACCCTGTTACAAGAGGCCAATCGGGCCACCGACCAGTGGAAAGACGACTGTTATTATTGGAAGCATAAATATCACCTGTTGTATCGAGAGTACCAACATATGTTGAGGTCCCGTCTTTGTGAGAGCTGTCGTGAGATAGAAGACGGGGAACTTTGCCCCGACTGTAGTCAACCCCTATGGACGAGGTCTACATGATTCCCCAGAAGGACTTGAAGCAACTCATTCAATATTACAAAGGAGATCTCACCGAAAATGCCTTGTTGAACAAAGCCGCGACGCTCGCTGCCCAAAAACATGTCTTGTTAGCCAATCCCCAATTACCCCCCGCCGTGGTCAATGCTCAAACGAAACCGTTGAGTCAAGAATTAACTAAGTTAACCAAACGCATTCGTCAATTTCCCGGAGGCGTGGGGGTCGGTGCACCGGGTGGCCCGCCAGGCGAAGAAGAAGAAGAAGCCGGGGATTTGGTGACGGGACCCGTGGAACAATGGCTCAAGCGCATGATAAAAGGAAGTCCGTCCACCCCCAAACCCACCATTACCCCTGCCACCAAGAAAGGCAAAGGAGCAGCCACCACTGGTAAGATTGTCAAGAAAGGGAGCCCTTCCACCAGTCGAGGGGATATCCGGTCGCGTTTAGAAGCCATTCGAGAACAACGCAAGACCTTGGAAAAAAGATAGCTGAGAGTCCTTGGGGCAAAGGCAAAGGCAAAGGCAAAGGCGTCTCCCGTGAAGTGCAAGCATTAAAACCCTTACCCGGTTGGGAAGATTGGCACCGAGGCAAAAAGTTACGACGTCGATTGGATTACGACAGTGAGTAAAAAGATGCCCCCCAAGAGGAGGAGACGGGGCGTGAAACGGAAACGCCCCCAACGAGGAGGGGCCTTGGATGTCCAAAAATGGATTGCTAAAACCGGCAAAGAATTTCATTGGCCTGGGTATCAGTACATGGGGCCTGGGACGCATTTGACCAAACGTCTGAAACGTGGGGATCCCGGGATCAATCGCTTGGACCAAATTGCGAAACAACACGACATTGATTACAGTCGTGCCAAGAATTTGCAAGATAAATGGAAAGCCGATACCAAGATGATCCAAGCCATTGATCGATTACCCGGCAAGAAAAACAAGACGGAACGGGTGGTCAAGAAAATCATGCAAGCCAAGAAACGTTTGAAATTGTAAAACATTTAATGAAAACCCATTGGTGGTGTACACATTCACATGTTAAAATAAAAATAATGAAAAATGTCACATTGGTTGGTTCTACTGTCTGAAACAGGGAATACAATCGAACACATCCTTTTCGTGAATTGATCGTTGTTTACACCCGATGAATCGGATGCGATCGTGTTGACTTCTAACAGTCTACACCCGTCTTGGCGTACTCCAATTGGAAACCAAAAAAAAAAACAATTCTGTCCAAAAATACGAAGACGAGATTTAAGTGACAAAGTCATCCAAATCGAACATAGAAGCCTCCTCCTCCTCCATCATGTCAATTAAAAAGTCAAACATACCGTCGTCGGATGACGACAAGTCATCGAGTACATTGTCCAACAACGAGTCGTCCGATGACGACAAGTCATCGAGTAAATTGTCTAAAAATCCTTTCCCCTCGTCCCACATGTCACAAGACGATTCGTCGCATACAGAATGATCCAGGGGATGACACACCCCTGAATCGATGCCCGTTATGGTCTCAGGTTGGTCCATAGAATCCACAGGCATGGGCGAGAGGGAGTTACAAAAGTCCTGCATAAAATCTTCGAGGGTCACGGTCAATTTAAGGGACCCTAACGCTTGGCGTTTCTCCTCCGTTACCTTTTGGACCATGGGTCCTCTTTGTCGACGTAACAGGGCCGCGCTCTCACGCTTTCTCGCTAAGTATTGTTTCTGCCACCGTTGACCTGCTTCCGAATGGTAAAAGTCCCTTTTCTGCGCCCGGAGTCGTTCTGCATGGTCGGCATAGTACCGTCTCATGAACTCATTACGTTTGGCGTTATACCTCTTTTGGTACACTCGCCTCTGCTCGGCCACTCGCTCAGAATGCCTGGCCCGATATTGTCGTTTATACTCGACTACTCGATCGCGGTTTTGGGCATAGTACCGTCGTCTATACTCGGCAACTCGCTCAGGATGTCTGACCCGGTACCTGGCTCTGCAGGCTCGTTTTAGCGCCAGTCGTCGTGCTTCTTTCGCCCTGAGCTCTGCTACTTCGGCCATGATACCGTCTTCGTCGCTATCTTCGCCGTCGTCGTCATTGCTGTCGTTTTGTCGGGAGCTCGGGCGACGGCGGCGGGGCTGGCGGAGGTGTCTGGGGCCGCTTGAACTCATACCGCCAATAGGGGCAGCAGAAGTCGAGGCCCCGGATGTACCACTCGGTGGTAAATTGGGGGTAGCAGCCTGGATTCCAGTGCTGTTGCATGTAAGTGTGCCGTGCTGCCTGGGCTGCCTTGGCTGCTTGCCTCCGTTTCCTTCTCTCCTCCAACAGCGCTTCCCCAAACTCCCGGATGTCTCGGTCGTCGAGACTCCACTCCTTAACCTCATTTAAAACTTGTTCGACTTCAAATGTCTCAAACTCTTTCAACAGCTTGTCATGAGCAGAGTCCATTTTGAGATGACTCACCTCGAGGGGCGATCTGTTTTATAGTCTCTCATTCATTCCCTGCAAAGTCTCATGGGTCCAAACTAGGGAGGGGGGAGGGGGGTCCCCCCACCCCGTCCCACCCCTCCCAGAGACCCCGTGGCCCTGCTTGGTGATTGGTTCCTTCCCCTCCCACGTGACCTTTTTGTTCTTTATAAAAACAGAGCCCCGATCACCAGCGAGTTCATCTGATCATGTCCTCTCACCAAGAGGAGGAGGAGGAACCAGGCCCAAGTGGCCTCGCCCGCCATGACCAGTTGGCTTTGCTAGGCCCAGAACACGAGACGACTTCTTGTCATGGCCCTTTATTATCCCATGAAGAGATGCCGGACAGTGACGACGACCTCTGTCATGAGGCAATGGACCATTTGGAACGGCAACATGCGTTTCAAACCCAACTCCTTCAACAAAGTGGCGGAGGTTTGGATACCTCCGCCATTGGAGTATTCGAATTCGACATTGATCCGTTTGTCGACCGTCGGAGCACGCGTATGGGAGTACGTGAACGTCATTTCAAGACCCAGTTACGTCAAAGGGGGAACTTGATTCCAGGTCAAAACATTACCCAAGCTCTACAAGATGCTTTACGTCGAGCGGTGAATCAAGTGTTAGCCACCACGCCTGACCTCCACGATCAAGATCGCCTCTACTTCACTATTGCCTCCAACAGACTCCACAATAATTTTCAGGGTTGGGGTTTACGTGCTGGTGAATGGCGACAAGACAGAGAGCGTGTGGAGGCTCTGTTCCACCGTTTAGCCCAAGCCCTCAACAGCAACGAACAATTTGAAATGGATGACTCCTTTCAATTATCCATTACTCAAGTCCAACATGCTCCTCAAGGCACCGGCAGACCCCGTCGTGGGAAACCCGGCCACCCAACCCACCAAGCATTGACGACGAACAAAAAGAGTGTCATCCGCATCCAAAATAATGATGACCTCTGTTGCGCCAGAGCCCTCGTCACAGCCAAGGCCCGAGTGGACCAACACCCGAAATGGGAATCGATTCGCAAAGGAAAACCACTCCAGCGAACCCTAGCTCTGGACCTGCAACACGAAGCCAAGGTGCCCCTCGGCCCATGCAGTTACGACGCCTTGACAGCCTTCAGTAAAGCCCCGTCCCTCACCGATTACCAGATCATCCTGGTGGATGCCCATCGATATTATCACATCACCACCGATGGAGACCCCAAAGATAAACAACTCATCCTGTTGCACGACCATAACCATTATGATGTCATCACCCGTCTACCCGGATTTTTCGGATCCAGTTACGTCTGTGCCCATTGTTGGAAACCCTATAACAATGAGGGAAAGCATCGATGCACCAAGAAAAAACAATGCTGGTCCTGTCGCCAAAAAGAGTGCCCTGATTTCCAGGCAGCGTACCCTCGAAACCAGAAAGCCACACAACGTTGCCACAGTTGTCATCGGGACTTTTTCGGAGACACTTGCCTCCAAGCCCATGTCAGCAAGGACCACACGGGCAAACCTGCAGCCAACCTAGAGTCCTCCGTCTGCTTTCGTCGCCGTCGCTGTCCTACCTGTTTTAAACTGGACGTGGGATTAGACAAGATTGCCAAACACCAATGCTACCACGTAGACTGCCCGTCTTGCCATGAGTACGTGCACAGTGAAACCCATCGTTGTTTTATTCAAACAGTCCCCAAACCTCAAGACAAGAAAAGAAAGAGGAAACACCAGGGAGGGCCTCGCGCCAAACGAGGGGCAGCCGCCGCGGAACCTGATAGCAACCCAGAGGAGGACGACCTACCACCCCTTCATGTCTTCTTTGACATTGAAGCCATGCAACCCCACCAAAAACACGTTGCCAATCTCCTCGTGGCCGAAACCGAAGACAACGATCCACCCAAGTCTTTCCCAGGCCCCTCTTGTACCCGAGATTTTCTGGAATGGTTGGATACCTTGACACTCAACGATACCCGACAAGTCAATGTCATCGCTCATAATTTCCAAGGGTACGATGGCTACTTTGTCGTCCAACAATACCATAGTGACAACCGGATCGTCCAACAACTCCGCAACGGATGTAAACTCTTGGAAGTCAAACACGACCGGATCCGATTTATTGATTCCATGAGTTTCCTCCCGATGCCTTTGTCCGCCTTTCCCAACACCTTTGGATTAACGGAATTGAAAAAAGGGTACTTCCCTCACCTGTTCAACCATCCAGACCACCAAAACTACGTGGGACCCATTCCGTCTCTCGACTACTACATGCCCGAAACCAACTCTCCCGAAGACAAGCAAGCCCTGGAAACGTGGCATCAAGAACAACGTGCCAATAACATGGTGTTTGATTTCCAACAAGAGTTGTTGGACTATTGCAAATCCGATGTGCGGCTCTTGAAACAAGGATGTCTGACTTTCAAACGATTGTTTGAAGCTCAAGCGGGGTTCAACCCCTTTGACCACATCACCATTGCTTCTGCCTGCAACATGGATTTACGTATGAACCGGATGATCCCTAACAGTATTGCCAGTGAACCCACCCTTACTTGGAAGAAGAATAACGTCAATCAGTCCAACGAAGCCATCGAATGGTTAACCTGGTGCCAACAACACCAAGCCCCCCATCTTCAACATGCAAAAAATGTCGGCGAGTATCGCATCCCTGGTACCAAGCTCCATGTGGACGGTTTCGATGTGACGACCCACACGATCTACGAATACCATGGTTGTTTCTTCCATGGATGTCCTCGCTGTTATCCCAACCGTTACGAAAAACATGCCTACAACTATGATCGGACTATGCAAGATGCCTACGAGGACACGCAACAAAGGACCCAACATTTAAGAGAACAAGGGTACACCGTGGTAGAAATGTGGGGATGCGATTGGGCCCGTCTCAAAGACACCTCACCTGACATTGGTACATTTGTAACTAACCTTGAAACCACAAAACCCCTCAATCCCCGCGACGCTTTCTGTGGAGGACGTACCAATGCCGTGAAACTGTACCATCAAGCCACCCCCAGTCAAAAGATCCATTACATCGATGTCACCTCCTTGTACCCGTGGGTGAACAAGACGAGCGTCTACCCTAAAGGACATCCAACCTTTATTACACATCCCGGTCATACGGACAGCCACCAGTACTTTGGCTTGATCCAATGCAAAATCCTGCCTCCCCGTGAACTGTACCATCCCGTGCTGCCTTACCGCCATGACGACAAACTACTCTTTCCTCTCTGTGGACGTTGTGTGAAAGAAGAAATGGACAAACCCCTTCTAGACAGATCCTATCATTGCCCTCACCCCGACGAGGAACGCGCCCTGATAAGTACTTGGTGCAGCCCAGAATTAGAGAAAGCCGTCGAGCTCGGGTACCAAGTCCTGTACATTTATGAAGTCTGGCATTTTCAAGAAACCTGTGAGGGGTTGTTCCGAGACTACGTCAACACTTGGTTGAAAGTCAAACAGGAAGCCAGTGGGTGGCCCAAAGATGCCAACACCGAAGAAGCTAAAATGAAGTACATCCATGATTACTACGAGAAGGAGGGCATCCAGTTAGAGTACGACCAAATCAAAAAGAACTCAGGGTTGCGTACCCTAGCTAAATTGATGCTTAATTCCATGTGGGGGAAGTTTGGTCAACGCCTCAACAAAACCCGAGTCCAAGAATTTGATGACCCCCAAACCTTCCACCAGTTTTTAAACACCGATACAATCGACGTGCGTCAAGTCTCCATCATCAATGATCAAATGGTGGAGGTCCAATATCAGTACGAAAAGGAAGACATCCCCGTCTCACCCAACCTGAACATCTTTGTGGCCTGCTTCACCACCTGTCATGCCCGGCTCAAACTCTACGACACCTTGCAATCCTTGGGAGAACGAGTACTTTACTACGACACAGACTCTGTCATCTTCGTTACAGACGAAGGCCAAGCCAACCCAGACTTGGGTCCTTACCTCGGGGATTTCTCCAGTGAATTGGACGAGAAGGATCACATCGTTGAATTCGTGTCAGGGGGCCCCAAAAATTATGGGTATACCACGAAGAAAGCAAAGGTTGAGTGCAAAGTTCGTGGTTTCCGCCTTAACAGTGAGGGGAAAACTCAATTAAATTATAACGTCATGCGACAGAACGTCCTCGAGGAAATCCAGAAGCCCCTCCTCAAGCCACGTGAGACCACCGTCTACAATACCCACCACATCGTACGGGATCCTCAAACCTATCAACTGTACACCTTTCCCCAAAGGAAAGATTACAAACTGGTCTACGATAAAAGAGTGGTAGATGCCAAGACCTTCCAAACGTATCCCTATGGATACCAGTGAAAGACGTTGCCAAAACAAGATCGTCGATTGTGATCACTGTGATCAAGAACATTTGGCACCACCACCACCACCCCCATTCTACAGTTCCTTTGCCATACCTTTGATGAGAAATCAAGCATATCAACGTCAACTACAACAATGGATCCGTGACAACAATCAATGGCGAAGAATAACTCGATGTCAAAAACAATGGTGGGGACCCTCTATTCAACATTAAGCAATCTGCTGTCTGTTGAAGGACAGATTCAAAAAGGAACACTCAGGAAAACCCTCCTCCTATTTTCTCAGTTATTGTAAACAAAAGTATAACAATAAAAAAAAGTATTAATTTTGTGTTGTTTTCACTCCAAGGACTACCCCCGTTCCAGAAATTGGACTTTGGACTTTGAGCCCGCGTTTCTCAGCGGTTTTGCCCTATCCTGAGCCCACGATCGATTTTTCATACTGCTCAGCGGTTTCCCATCCTAAAACACGTGACTTCCGGTTTAGGTGACTTCCGGTGACGTCATTTCCGGTTCCGGTCACTTCCGGTTCCGGTGACGTCATTTCCGGTTCCGGTCATGTGATTTCCGGTTCCGGTTGCATCAAAACGAGGCCACATCCAAACGAGGCCACTACATCAAAACGAGGCCAAGTGGTCCAAACGGGCCCACAATACTACTCCCACGGACTCAAAAGTTAGAACCGCCTTTTAGACCATATAAACAGCACCTCAAAGCATTGCTTGTTCAAGACATTTCATTTGAATGGTCACATGTGCCCCAGAATTTCATTTCTACAGACTAAAAAGTTAGATCCACCTTCCACAACTTACATAAGAAACAGCACCACCTGAAAGTACCGCCCAGTATCTTTTATTTGAATGATCACATTTTAGGATTTCATCCACAGACTGAAAACTTAGAACCACTTTGCATAGCAGTAAACAGCGCCTAAGGAAAGTACTCCTTGGTAGCTTTCATTTGAATGGTCCCTCTTTAGGATTTTTATCCACAGACTCAAAAGTTAGAACCACCTTTAAGACATGATAAACAGCCCCAAATGAACGTTCTCAGTAGTTTTCATTTGAGTGGTCACACTTTCGATCTTATCCACAAACTCAAAAGTTAGAACCACTTTTTATATCATGACAATCAGTACCATATAAAAGATCCTGCTACATAGCTTTCACTTGCGTGGTCGCATTCTAATGAGATTTCATGAACAGACTCAAAAGTTACAACTAGTTTTCCGCACTTGAGGCTTCTGATGGTGAAAAGATTAGACCGTGCATGCATATGCATGCGCAACCTCTTCCCTGTTGGTTTAATTTTGGAATTCAGTCGAATATTTTTGTGGCATTAGATTGGGAAATTGTAAAATTGAGTAACATCGCCAGTTTTGACACGACTTCAGTATATCCTTACACGACTTGAAACCTTGCGATGAACAAGCATGCCATCCAGGCGAGAGAATAAGTTCTACAGGACCAGAGCGAAGAAAGAAACAATATTTTTTTTTTCTTGCATGGTAAGAAACAAAACTTTTTCATTTAATATCACAGTCAACAGTTAAAATGCAACTGCTTTAATTAATCGTCCAAATTTTCGTCTTATATTCACGTTAGGGACCGTTCATTTTTTATGAGGTAGGGGGGCTGGTGGGATTTGAGGGGGGCCATGCAAAAAAATATGGCTTCAAAGGGGGGGCTAGCCAAAAAAATATGGTGTGTAAAGGGGGCGGTCACCAAAAAATTTACCTTTAAGTTTAGTAGTGACAGCTTCTGTAATAATGCAAACATCAGTGCCAGAAGGCCAAAAATAGCGTTTCTAAGGTTCTGAAAATTCACATTTTCCCGGCGGAGAATGCCCCCAGACCCCCTACTTCATTATACACCCAACGGCAACTCTACCACACGAACTGTCTCATTACAATATACAGCCAGGGGAATGTCAACTCTTTTATGGCCTCTGCTAGTCTGATTCTTAAACAACTGAACAACTGCTAACAATGTCCAAAATAAATGCTTTAAACCGGAATGAATTGTCTGTTTATGTACTTCAGAATGCAGCAAATTGCATTAGAGCATCTCTAAATTTTCAACATTTTCCAGGGGAGGATACCTCTGGAATCCCTACCAGAAAATCACCTTTAGTGCTTGTCAATAAAGACATTTACTCCTGTAGGACTTGAGTGTTAAAATTGAGTATATACTCCATGGGAGAATGCCATGGATGCATTGGCTATATTATCAATACACCTCTTTTATACCCTTGAATACCCCTGTTTACCCTTGTACACCCCTGTTTACCCCTGTTTACCCTTGTTTACCCTTGTATACCCCTCTTTACCCTTGAATACCCTTGTATACCCCCTGTTCACCCTTGTATACCCCTGTTTACCCTTGTATACCCCTGTTTACCCTTGTATACCCCTGTTTACCCTTGTTTACCCTTGTATACCCCTGTTTACCCTTGAATACCCTTGTATACCACTGTTCACCCTTGTATACCCCTGTTTACCCTTGTATACCCCTGTTTACCCTTGTATACCCCTGTTTACCCTTGAATACCCATGTATACCCCTGTTTACCCTTGAATACCCCTGTTTACACTTGAATACCCCCGTTTACCCTTGTATACCCCTGTTTACCCTTGAATACCCTTTTATAACCCTGTTTACCCCTGTTTACCCTTGTATACCCATGTTTACCCTTGAATACCCTTTTATACCCCTGTTTACCCCTGTTTACCCTTGTATACCCATGTTTACCCTTGAATACCCTTGTATACCCCTGTTTACCCTTGTATACCCCTTCTTACCCTTCTTTACCTCTGTTTACCCTTGTATACCCCTACCCTTGTATACCCATGTTTACCTTTGTATACCCCTGTTTACCCTTGTATACCCCTGTTTACCCTTGAATACCCATGTATACCCCTGTTTACCCTTGAATACCCCTGTTTACACTTGAATACCCCCGTTTACCCTTGTATACCCCTGTTTACCCTTGAATACCCTTTTATAACCCTGTTTACCCCTGTTTACCCTTGTATACCCATGTTTACCCTTGAATACCCTTTTATACCCCTGTTTACCCCTGTTTACCCTTGTATACCCATGTTTACCCTTGAATACCCTTGTATACCCCTGTTTACCCTTGTATACCCCTTTTTACCCTTCTTTACCTCTGTTTACCCTTGTATACCCCTACCCTTGTATACCCAGGTTTACCTTTGTATACCCCTGTTTACCCTTGTATACCCCTGTTTACCCTTGAATACCCTTGTATACCGCTGTTTACCCCTTTATACCCCTGTTTACCCTTGTTTACCCCTGTATACCCCTGTTTACCCCTGTATACCCCTGTTTACCCTTGTATACCGCTGTTTACCCTTCTTTATGCCTGTTTACCCTTGTATACCCCTGTTTACCCTTGAATACCCTTGTATACCCCTGTTTACCCGTGTATACCCATGTTTACCCTTGTAAGCCCCTGTTTACCCTTCTATACCCCTGTTTACCCTTGTATACCCATGTTTACCCTTGAATACCCTTGTATACCCCTGTATACCCTTTTTTACTACTGTTTACCCTTGCATACCCTTGTATACCCCTGTTTACCCTTGAATACCCCCGTTTACCCTTGTATACCCTTGTTTACCCTTGAATACCCTTTTATACCCCTGTTTACCCCTGTTTACCCTTGTATACCCATGTTTACCCTTGAATACCCTTGTATACCCCTGTTTACCCTTGTATACCCATTCTTAACCTTGTATACCTCTGTTTACCCTTGTATACCCCTGTTTACCCTAATATTCCCCTGTTTACCCTTGTATACCCCTGTTTACCCCCTTATACCCCTGTTTACCCTTGTATACCGCTGTTTACCCTTCTTTATGCCTGTTTACCCTTGTATACCCCTGTTTACCCTTGAATACCCTTGTATACCCCTGTTTACCCTTGTATACCCCTGTTTACCCTTGTAAGCCCCTGTTTACCCTTGTATACCCCTGTTTACCCTTGTATACCCATGTTTACCCTTGAATACCCTTGTATACCCCTGTTTACCCTTGTATACCCCTGCTTACCCTTCTATACCCCTTCTATACCCCTGTTTACCCTTGTTTACCCTTGTATACCCCTCTTTACCCTTGAATACCCTTGTATACCCCTGTTCACCCTTGTATACCCCTGTTTACCCTTGTATACCCCTGTTTACCCTTGTATACCCCTGTTTACCCTTGAATACCCTTGTATACCCCTGTTTACCCTTGAATACCCCTGTTTACACTTGAATACCCCTGTTTACCCTTGTATACTACTGTTTACCCTTGAATACCCTTGTATACCCCTGTTCACCCTTGTATACCCCTGTTTACCCTTGTATACCCCTGTTTACCCTTGTATACCCCTGTTTACCCTTGAATACCCTTGTATACCCCTCTTTACCCTTGAATACCCCCGTTTACCCTTGTATACCCTTGTTTACCCTTGAATACCCTTTTATACCCCTGTTTACCCCTGTTTACCCTTGTATACCCATGTTTACCCTTGAATACCCTTGTATACCCCTGTTTACCCTTGTATACCCATTCTTAACCTTGTATACCTCTGTTTACCCTTGTATACCCCTGTTTACCCTAATATTCCCCTGTTTACCCTTGTATACCCCTGTTTACCCCTTTATACCCCTGTTTACCCTTGTATACCGCTGTTTACCCTTCTTTATGCCTGTTTACCCTTGTATACCCCTGTTTACCCTTGAATACCCTTGTATACCCCTGTTTACCCTTGTATACCCCTGTTTACCCTTGTAAGCCCATGTTTACCTATGTATACCCCTGTTTACCCTTGTATACCCATGTTTACCCTTGAATACCCTTGTATACCCCTGTTTACCCTTGTATACCCCTGCTTACCCTTCTATACCCCTTCTATACCCCTGTTTACCCTTGTTTACCCTTGTATACCCCTCTTTACCCTTGAATACCCTTGTATACCCCTGTTCACCCTTGTATACCCCTGTTTACCCTTGTATACCCCTGTTTACCCTTGTATACCCCTGTTTACCCTTGAATACCCTTGTATACCCCTGTTTACCCTTGAATACCCCTGTTTACACTTGAATACCCCTGTTTACCCTTGTATACTACTGTTTACCCTTGAATACCCTTGTATACCCCTGTTCACCCTTGTATACCCCTGTTTACCCTTGTATACCCCTGTTTACCCTTGTATACCCCTGTTTACCCTTGAATACCCTTGTATAGCCCTCTTTACCCTTGAATACCCCCGTTTACCCTTGTATACCCTTGTTTACCCTTGTATACCTCTGTTTACCCTTGTATACCCCTGTTTACTCTTGTATACCCCTGTTTACCCTTGTATACCCCTGTTTACCCTTGTATACCCCTGTTTACTCTTGTATACCCCTGTTTACCCCTTGTATACCCCTGTTTACTCTTGTATACCTCTGTTTACCCTGTTTACCCGCCTTGAATACCCTTGTATACCCATGTTTACCCCTGTATACGTCTGTTTACCCTTGTATACCCATGTTTACCTCTGTATACCCCTGTTTACCCTTGTATACCCCTGTTTACCCCTGTATACCCCTGTTTACCCTTGTATACCTCTGTTTACCCTTGTATACCCCTGTTTACTCTTGTATACCCCTGTTTACCCTTGTATACCCCTGTTTACCCTTGTATACCCCTGTTTACTCTTGTATACCCCTGTTTACCCCTTGTATACCCCTGTTTACTCTTGTATACCTCTGTTTACCCTGTTTACCCGCCTTGAATACCCTTGTATACCCATGTTTACCCCTGTATACGTCTGTTTACCCTTGTATACCCATGTTTACCTCTGTATACCCCTGTTTACCCTTGTATACCCCTGTTTACCCTTGAATACCCTTGTATACCCCTGTTTACCCTTGTATATCCATGTTTACCCTTTTATACCCCTGTTTATCCTTGTATACCCCTGTTTGCCCTTGTATACCCCTGTTTACCCTTGTATACCCCTGTTTACTCTTGTATACCCCTGTTTACTCTTGTATACCCATGTTTACCCTTGAATGCCCTTGTATACCCCTGTTTTTCCTTGTATACCCCTGTTTACCCTTGTGTAACCTTGTTTACCCTTGTATACCCCTGTTTACCCTTGAATATCCTTGTATACCCCTGTTTACCCTTGTATACCCCTTTTTACCCTTGTATACCCCTGTTTGCCCTTGTATACCCCTGTTCACCCTTGTATACCCATGTTTACCCTTGTATACCCCTGTTTACCCTTGTATACCCCTGTTTACCCTTGTATACCCCTGTTTACCCTTGAATACCCTTGTATACCCCTGTTTACCCTTGAATACCTTTAGATACCCCTGTTTACCCTTGTATACCCCTGTTTACCCTTGTATACCCCTGTTTACCCTTGTATACCCATGTTTACCCTTGTATACCCCTGTTTACCCTTGAATACCCTTGTATACCCCTCTTTACCCTTGTATACCCCTGTTTACCCTTGAATACCCCTGTTTACCCTTGTATACCACTGTTTACCCTTGAATACCCCTGTTTATCCTTGTATACCCCTGTTTACCCTTGTATACCCCTGTTTACCCTTGAATACCCTTGTATACCCCTGTTTACCCTTGAATACCTTTAGATACCCCTGTTTACCCTTGTATACCCCTGTTTACCCTTGTATACCCATGTTTACCCTTGTATACCCCTGTTTACCCTTGAATACCCTTGTATACCCCTCTTTACCCTTGTATACCCCTGTTTACCCTTGAATACCCCTGTTTACCCTTGTATACCACTGTTTACCCTTGTATACCCCTGTTTACCCTTGTATACCCCTGTTTACCCTTGTATACCCCTGTTTACCCCTTGAATACCCTTGTATACCCCTATTTACCCTTGAATACCTTTAGATACCCCTGTTTACCCTTGTATGCCCCTGTTTACCCTTGTATACCCCTGTTTACCCTTGTATACCCATGTTTACCCTTGTATTCCCCTGTTTACCCTTGAATACCCTTGTATACCCCTGTTTACCCTTGTATACCCCTGTTTACCCTTGAATACCCCGGTTTACCCTTGTATACCACTGTTTACCCTTGAATACCCCTGTTTACCCTTGTATGCCTTTGTTTGACCTTGTATACCCCTGTTTACCCTTGTATACCCCTGTTTACCCTTGTATACCACTGTTTACCCTTGAATACCCCTGTTTACCCTTGTATACCCCTGTTTAACCTTGTATACCCCTGTTTACCCTTGTATAGCTCTGTTTATCACAGTACGCTCTTTAATATTCTTGAATACCCCTTGAGTAGTTTCGATAGAGTAGGACTTCCAGCACTTTACGTCGAGTGTTAATTACCTTCCCGATGTTAACAATCCAAATTGTTACTGCTGGCGTTTTCTTCATTATATTTGACGCATCATAGGCTATTTAAATTGACGATTTCACTGATTCAGGAGTCACGAGAAGCAAAAGTTTGATCCGGCACACCTGTTTTGGAAATTGCGACATACTTGCCATGACATTACGCTCAGCTGCCTGGAAAATGCCATGAAAACTGTACTAAACATTTCTGTTTTGCCAATATATCGGCTAAAACAGACGATCCAGTAATTCTGTTACATCTCTGGTATTCAGGATAAGCAATTGCGTGTCAGTGGATTGTAAATCTTCCACTTTTGATTCTTAAGTTATGATTTCCTATTCTAAATTTGGGGGCGATACGTTTATGTTCAGGATTCTTAACATGATTAGTGAATTCAGAGTACTTTGTTTCAATTTTAAAAATGGAGTAGAATTTTAGTTTTTTATTTGCACTTATCAAATTGATTTGGTGTGTTTTAAGACTACTGATAAATTATTTTCAGCTTTTGATAGGAAAGCAGAAGGTTTTTAAAGTTAACTGATTTCTTATTAATATTGAGTTGTGCACATAAAAGATTTATTTTATTTATCAAACCTGATTTGTTTTCTTGGGCCACTTTATCCGATATGTTTAAGCAAAGTTTAGCGATGCTGTCAGGAGGTTGATTTTCAAGGTGAATCTAAAATTTGAGAATATTCATCGTAATTTGTAACTTGAGAGATAATCTACCAAGTTCATTTCTCGATGCAACATTTGGGGAACGTTTGTCTAAACCTAAACACATCTTACAAAAATGTATATGTGTTTTCTCAATGGGGTCTTTTTCCCAGCTACTATAATCACATTGATCATAGATCACCAGTATCGCAGAGGTCAGGGTTCGAATCCCGGCAAGCCTGATTTTTTCAGGCTTTCTTTTCGCAACTGCATAAGTTGCGTTAATAACTGCGAGGATCTTCTTTACATTTATTTCTTCATTCCGCAGTTCAAATATAGGAATTTCATATATTCATAATTTCATCTTCATCTTTCCCGGGTATATTACGAACCAATTTAATGACCAGCTCCCATTTGGCTTGTTAGCTCAATTGGTTAGAGCGCTGCACCGGTATCGCAGAGGTCAGGGTTCGAATCCCGGCAAGCCTGATTTTTTCAGGCTTTCTTTTCGCAACTGCATAAGTTGCGTTAATAACTGCGAGGATCTTCTTTACATTTATTCTTCATTCCGCAGTTCAAATATAGGAATTTCATATATTCATAATTTCATCTTCATCTTTCCCGGGTATATTACGAACCAATTTAATGACCAGCTCCCATTTGGCTTGTTAGCTCAATTGGTTAGAGCGCTGCACCGGTATCGCAGAAGCCAGGGTTCGAATCCCGGCAAGCCTAATTTTTTCAGGCTTTCTTTTCGCAACTGCATAAGTTGCGTTAATAACAGCGAAGACCTTCTTTACATTTATTTCTTCATTGCGCAGTTCAAATATATGAATTTCATATATTCATAATTTCACCTTTATCATAATTACAAAATTCCTGATCGATTATAATTGTCTTTCACGCAACATTTTGAATGGGAATACATGTAAGAAATTATTTTATAAAAGGTGCCACCTATGTTATATTTTAACAATTTGTATAGTAAACCTTGATTCCAAATTGAGTCAAATGCCTTTTTAAAGTCAACAAAACAAGTATAAAGTTTACCTCTGGTGGAATGTGTAACATGTTGGTCTATTAAAGTTCTTAAACTGAAGATATGGTCAGACGTACGATGTCCCGGTGAAAAGCCAATTTGGGAGCGATGTAGTATTTTATGATTGTTTAAAAAATTTAGTAATCTTGTATTTAAAATAGAACAGAAGAGCTTTCCGAGACAACTACTAATGCAAATACCTCTGTAATTTTAAGGGTCATCTTTGTTTCCCGTTTTATGCAAGGCAGTTATTATTCCATTACTCCTTGATGTAGGAAATACTCCAGATTTTAAAATTAGATTAAAAAGTTTTTCAAGTGAGGATTTTATCAATTCTGAGCTAGTTTTTATCATTTCATTGCGTATTCTATCAAGACCAGCGGCCTTTTTGGTTCTAAGTTTCTTAAGAGCAAATGTTGCCAAAAATCAAACATTTTCAAAATATTGTGGCAACAGCTCAAAAATCAATTCCGCTCATATTCTTATGTTAGGTAGACCTTAATGTGAAACAAATCACTGCATAGTTCGTTTGGCTGAATATCGATTTGTTTTCAAGAAAATCGATATTAACGGAATTCGCTCAAAAGACCGCTTTTGAAGCTCAAAATTTAAGGCAAATCTCGAGGCTTCGCGTGACAAAATGAAGCACTCCAGAGCAATAAAAATTAACCAGACTTGTAGAACGATGTTTAAATATATGTCAAAAGCAATTTCAGTAATTTCTGCTCATTTATTTACGAGCTCTAATTAAATTTATCCGACATACTTTTGACTAGATAAAAAGTATATCAAGTTTAACCCCTCAAAAAGGTATGTAGTACCGAATATTATTCGTCAAGAATCTGGATTTCAAGAGGAGAAGGGATGTTCTTTTGCCTCCTAAAAGGATTTTTTGGGGAAATTTATTGACGCATTGTTATAGAATTTTAAAGTTGGACAAAATGCGTCGATTCAAGCGATCAGGAAAAGTCAGCCTAATTAACTAAGTGTACACAAACACAAACAACTTCACGTTTACCGTAGGTTTTGATCAGCAAACAACCGATTTTAACACAAAATCCTCTAACCTTCATGTTGCTGTATCACAGATGAGAGCTGTGGTCCTTGTTCATAATAAAATTCAAGCAAACTGCAAGGAAACTTGACAGGATATCACAACTTGCCATGCCGTTTCACCAAACATCCGCCGTTTTTGATGTGAGGATTCTCTTTTCCTATTTTCGTTAGAAAACGGGCTTAAGGTGTTGTACAAAAGATGCCTTTCCTTTGAAACTAGCTCTGAACTGAACAGCGAAATAAGAAGTCGTTAATACAAAAACATCTGTTACGTGCTTTGGGTGATGCCGCTAATTAATTTAGTCAGAACGAGTTTTAGTGAAATCGACAACTGCATGCATGTACCGCGGTAACGAAATTTTGGGTGCATCGAGTGACTTTGCGGAATAAGGTTAAATTGTTTTTTCAAATAAGCTATTCTTGTCATCCTACGTTTATTAATTTAAGGACTGAGCGAAGATTCTCAGTAGATTGGTTTCAGATGAGCACTTAATTTAAATGCGTGAAACTGAAAAAAACGTCCGTTGGTTGCGTGACCGGCATTAACCCTAGAGCTTTTTCCTGGCGGGCAGGGCGAAGGGATTTAGGGGTTTTCCAAGAGGTAGCACAGGTAATGAACTATGGCTGGATTAAAATACAAAGTTGGACGTGAAAATCTCCTCGTTTTCAGTCTGAGAATGTTTTCTTTCTTTTTGTTTAGGGTGGGGCGGGGTTTGGGCTAAAGGTGTTTGAAAAGACGTTCAAGAGAATACTAAATCGACTGATTGCAAGTGCCCGGGTAAAAGTAATAGTATAAGTAAACGATTCTTGGCATTAAAGGATTTTCAAATAAAGCGGAGTTTTTCCATCTATTGTTTCAGAACTCACCTAACCCACCTTTAATGTATCAATTATGCAGAAGTGAAACCTTTTGCTTTACAACATCACACAACATTCAAGCCAGCCACCTGCATGTGATAAAGCTTTGTTCAGTAATTATAAAAGCGGGTCGGAAAGGAATTTATAGGTTCTCGATTTTCCGAAAACTTGATTTCACAGACCCAAAAGGTCCCGACTAGAAATACGTAGTCCGTGCCTGCACCCTTTCCTCGTGCGTTTTAATATTCTTTACAGGCATCTTGAGGTGACTTGGACATCTAAGTAACCCTCATATCAAGGTCGATCGTCTTCGAACACCTTTAAGAGTGATAGCGGGTCGCTGCGGCTCGCTTGGAATTATCATCTTGGAATTATCTTTCCCTTTTGCTTAACCGATCAACCGACCGACCGACTCACTTTCGCGAGGATGGAGGCGATGGGTGGGGGGGGGGGGTTGGAAACCTACTTAAGGGGAAACCTTTTCATGTTAGGGGATTAAGGGTTCAAACTTCCCCCTTCTCTTAGCCTTCAACCCCAGCTGTGCCCTCATTTTGTTGGCTCGCGCTCTTTGCGTTTTTGGCGTTTGCAAACTTTATGACTCGGCCAAACTCCTTCAACATTATTCAACAATCTTGAACACAACTTTGTTGCGCGATGTTGAACAAGGTGGGCAAACGAATTCAATACTTTTGATCACACCTGAGAACATAGAAAAAGTTGAATCAATATTACAGAACATCATTGCACAGGGTGGCACACCTGAGAACAAAAAAAAAGTCGGCAAAATTGTGAAACATCATTAAGCTGGAAGGCCAAACTTGTTTTTAAAATTCAACAGCGTTGATCGGTGTTGAATAGAACGTTGAACCCCCCGTTAACCGTTTTGTAGTTTTCTTCACTGTTGGAAGCGTTAAAAAAAGACTGCACGCACTACAGTGTCAGTCGAGTAGAGTCGTTTTCCGTTGGTGCCTGTTGAGCATCGAAAGCGGAAAACCCAAGACTCATAAAAAGTCATCCAAGTAAAGCCCGTAGTGGGTTGTATTTTCTGCCACAGGACAAAAGCTCTTAACAATCTTGCAGATAATTAAATTTATTCCCTGAGAACCAGTACGAGTTCTGATTTTTTTATTAATGTCTATTCTCCGTAAATAAGTGTTTGTGCGTTTAATGTACACTAGCACGTAAATACGAACAAGAACCAGGTAAAAATAAAAAGGAGGTTTAACGTATCACCACTGCCTTATTTGAAAGTCTTTGAATGCCAGGAATCGATACAATCAGTCGATTCAGTGTTCTCTAAAACTTCTTTCCCCGAAACCTATAGCCCCAGCCCCACCCCACCCTCACCCCAACAAAACGAGAAAAGAATTTTAAGACCGAACAGGAAATTTTTATGCCTGACTTTGTATTTTAATCTAGCCATAGTATAAAGTATAGCGTTCATTAACTGTGCGATTTCTTGGAAAACCAACAGAGAATATATTTTTAAAATCCCCTTTGCCCTGCCCATCAGGTAAAAGCTCAGTCTAGGGTATGTCACGCAACCAAGGTGCGCTTTTTCAGTTGCACAGATTTCAAAGTACTCATCGAACCCAGTGTACTGAGAATCTTCGCTCAGTCATTAAAGTAGTAAACGTAGGAAGATAGAATTAGCTTATCTGAAAAAAATTAAACCTTATTCCCCAAAGTCACTCGATGCACCCAAAATTTCGTTACTGCGGTACATGCATGCAGTAGTCGATTTCACTAAAACTCGTTCTAAATTAATTAGCGGTATCACCCAAAGCACATAACAGATGTTTTTGTATTAACGACTTCTTGTTTCACTGTTCAGTTCAGAGCTAGTTTCAAAGGAAAAAAATCTTATGTACAACACCTTGAGCCTGCTTTCGAACGAAAATAGGAAAAGAGAATCCTCACATCAAAAACGGCGGATGTTTACCAAACGGCATGGCAAGTTGCGATATCCTGTCAAGTTTCCTTGCAGTTTGCTTGAATTTTATCATAAACAAGGACCACAGCTCTCATCTGTGATACAGCAACATGAAGGTTAGAGAATTCTGTGTTAAAATCGGTTGTTTGCTGATCAAAACCGCGGTAAACGTGAAGTTGTTTGTGTATGTGTACACTGAGTTAATTAGGCTGACTTTTCTGATCGCTTGAATCGACGCATTTTGTCCAACTTTAAAATTCTATAACATCGCGTCAATAAATTTCCCCAAAAAATCCTTTTAGGAGGCAAAAGAACATCCCCTCTCCTCTTGAAATCCAGATTCTTGACGAATAATATTCGGCACCACATACTTTTTTTAGGGGTTAAACTTGATATACTTTTCATCTAGTCAAAAGTATGTCGGATAAATTTAATTAGAGCTCGTAAATAAATGAGCAGAAATTGCTGAAATTGCTTTTGACATATAGTTAAACATCGCTCTACAAGTTTGGTTAATTTTTATTGCTCTGGAGTACTTCATTTTGTCACGCGAAGCCTCGAGATTTGCCTTAAATTTTGAGCTTCAAAAGCGGCATTTTGAGAGAATTCCGCTAATATCGATTTTCTTGAAAATAAATCGATATTCAGCCAAACGAACTATGCAGTGATTTGTTTCACATTAAGGTCTACCTAATATAAGAATATGAGCGGAATTGATTTTTGACCTGTTGCCACCAAATGTTTGACCGTTGGTAACATCCGCTCTTAATTGCTTTAGCAATCTCTAGTTCCGACTGGAAATGGTTGCTATTCTCTAAACACTTTTTAACTTCTAGTACGTTTATTTGAAATGCTGATAATGTACTAATATATAGATTTAGCCAAGCCTAAAAGCGGAGCCCCCCTTTTTGTTTTGTCTGTTTTTTGCTTTTGTTTTTTGTTTTGTTTTGTTTTGTTTTTGCTGGCAGTTATTAATTTGTGAAAATACTCTCATCCAAGTCGTTTTATTAAAAAAAAAAAAAAAAAAACAAAAACAAAGAAAAGAAAAAAGAGAAAAAAATTCTTGCTCCCGCTGAGTGTCGAACTGGGCTCGTCGGCGTAAGATGCCGATAATTAGCTAATTATAAATCTAAATATAGTCCACTAGGCCATGGGCGTTTGACATTGTTTTCGTAGTTAACTTTAATACTTATTTCTTTCTTCGTGACAAGCTGCCTATCAGCATGAAAATGCTGGTGTTTTTCCTGGCAAAATGTGTTCGAAACGCCGTAAAAACCGTGGTTGTGGACAGAAAAAACCAAAAAGCACTAGCTCTGCTATATTTGGCGTCGAAACCGCTGCGAAAAGCTGCGAACTCAAGCGGTGTGCCGACCGAGTTTGAACAGAACCGACGAGGCAAATTTGAACTTTTTGCCTGAACTTTATCGCCGAATTTCTTTCGCCTAGATCGAACTTTTCCCCTTCCACCAAAAAGACAACTGAGTGTTCTTTTGAACTTTTTTTTTCCACTAACAAATTTGTTTTTGACTTTTGTTGTCTTTGCTTGTTTTGCTACAACGCGGGTCAACATGCGATTTCGCGCCGAAAACACACGGGATTCAGCACAGGATTCTATCCAGTGTAGGAAGTGTATTGGTATCCCTGTGGTGCGGACGGACGGACGTACGGATGTACGGACGGACGGTCACGTGACTACTACGTCACTACCAAAATTTTTTGGCTTGATAGATTACCAAATTTCCTTAGCAATGGAGCTCCGCTGACGCGCTAGCGCGCTGGCTCCGCTAATATCAGGCGCTGAATATAGCTTTTTAAAATGATCATAAAGTTTATTGGTCGGGTTTTCGTTATTGTTATAAGATAAGTTGTTTTCGTTCATTGACTTTAAAGTATCCCAAAATTTATGATTATTTTCGTTACTAATTAGCTCATTTATTTTAGAATAAAAAAATTGTCTTTTTTATATTTTATTAGTTTTTTAAAGGCCTTATTTTGAACATGATATTCTTTTCTGATGTCGGTATTTAGAGGGTTGCGGTGTTTTTTGTCAGATAATTGTTTAAGTGAAGATCGTAAAGCTTTGCAATCATAATCAAACCATTTCTCAGTAATTGGCTTTCTTTTAGAATTCTTTTGGCAACTTAATTTGAGTGAACGTTTTGCTGCCTTATCCATAATATCTGTAAATTGACTAGCAGCATTTTCAACACCTGTACTGCTTAAATCGAATGTTGCGTGTTTTCAAAGAGCTGTAACCAAGACAGAATATCATTGGAGTGAACGGCAGCAGTGAATTTTGCTGCAGACGTTTCGTTCCAGATGTACTGTCTTGGAAGCTTAATTTTGTTTTGATCCTGAAAATTGTTATGGTTTCTAGAAAGAAGGGTACCAATCTTGGCCCAGCAGTCAATTTGGGAATGATCTGAAAACATGTTTGGTTGCTTCACGGCGAAACCTTGAATTGAAGCAAACAGGTTATGGCTAACAATAATATATAATCTTCAGTACTTACTCCAGTAATAGAATGGTATGTGAAGTTTCCTAAGGTATCTCCTTTAGATCGTCCGTTTAAAATCCTAGGATCGCAAGTTTTACAAAGATCAAGTAATTGTTTTCCATGATCGTTGATAGTGTTGTCAAAGTTCTGTCTTTTAGAAAGATTAGTTGGTGGAGGAATGTCACCACCAGGTATAAAATTACCATTTTCTTCGGCGATAAAATCATTAGCTTCACCAGTCCTAGCATAATAAAACCTTTTATGTGAAATAAAGCTATATCTGTTTCAATATTGACAAATAGTTCTGGGTCAAAATAGGGAGAGTCGTGAGGAGGAATTTAGAGGGCACATAAATAAACATCTTGTTCTAAACTGAAAAACGTGTGATTTAGTTTACACCAGATATAATTAGGATGCGATTTAATAAATGAGATACCATTTCTTAAATAATTCTTATACCCTAGGACTAGACCCCCCGCAAGTCATCCAGTTTTCTTTTTACGAGTCTTTTGGGCAATGTTTGAATAAGTGATAAAGCCAGGAAGATGAACATCATCTTTCATCCATGATTCAGTTAAAATTACAATGCCATGTTTATTTATATGACTTATAAATTCTTCATTTGTTAATTTATTCCCAAACCTAAAACGATCAGATAACCCATGAATGTTCCAGCAGCTAAGACTAAGTATTGATTTACTACTTAGAGGCGAGCTGCAACCGCTAAAGAACATTTCCAAATAATATCATGTGGGATATACGTTCAAAAATAGAGAAGATCAAAGCGCTCAGTTAAATATGTATGTATAAAATTAAAGTAAAGTAAATACCTTAATATGGACGAATTGTTTCATAAAGCTTTAGTAAATTAAAAACAGTTTCAAGGTTCAGTGGAGGCGGACTTGACCAGAGGCTTGATTTTGGATCAATGGCATCACGTTTTACAACAGATGAGTATAGAGGTTGAACACCCAGGCCAAGGTGATTGTTCCCTGGAACAGGAGCTCCAGGAAGTGAATGAAACTCTCGTTGTCCAGATGGTTGTCTGCCTGTCGGTGAGGATGGCAAGTCTGATACTCGTGCGTTGTGACTAGGTGATGGGTACCTTGATTGTAGACCTCTGATTCTGTTAAAAACAGTGTCTTTCAGGTTTGTCACCAAGAGGCCATATGCAATGCATTTCTGTTTTAGATGTTTACTGTCGTGAAAATTTTCAACAATGATGTTGTCATTGTTCACTAGATGAACATTTGGGTATGGGGCGCAGAGATTTCCAAGATTTACATTGAATTCTTGCCTTTGTTGATCGATACCGTCTGCGCGGATAAGGATTGATGAGACGATAATTTTTGACGATGAATGTTTCTCAGAAACAAGTTTGAGCAATTCGTGGTAGTTGTTAATGCATTGTGAAACATGGAATTTTTCTAAATCATTTGTGCCGGTGTGTATGATGATGAGGGTATTCAGGAGTATTCAAGGGTGTACGAGGGTATTCCAGGGTATACAAGGGTATTTAGGGGTATTCAAGGGTGTACGAGGGTATTCTTGGGTATACAAGGGTATACAGTGGTATTCAAGAGTATTCACGGGTATTCAAGGGTATACAAGAGTATTCACGGGTATTCAAGGGTGTACGAGGCTATTCAAGGGTATACAAGGGTATACAAGGGTAAACAGGGGTATACAAGGGTAAACAGGGGTATACAAGGGTAAACAGGGGTATACAGGGGTAAACAGGGGTATACAAGGATAAACAGGGGTATACAAGGGTATTCAAGGGTAAACAGGGATATACAAGGGTAAACAGGGGTAAACAGGGGTATACAAGGGTAAACAGGGGTATATAAGGGTAAACAGGGGTCACAGGGTCCAGAGGAGCGAAGTTCGAGCAGAACGTTTAGTTTTCCTTGCGAAAGACAACCGACATAATTTGCTACGAACTTGCGTTACTCGCGTTACTTATATTTTTACCGCAGGTCAAATTACTGTGGGCTCTTAGGATCACTGAGATCGACTTAACACTAAGCCGTTGCCCTTCGGGCAACGTGTTAGGCGACCGCGGAAAAATGGTCTGCGGTTAATAGCAATTTTCAATATGGCGGACGATATGGCGTGCTAAGCGAGATCGATATCGAGAAATACAGCGTATGGAAAGAGAGGAAAGCCGTTTAAATTGGATTCACAAAGGTTGCATTGGGAAAATTTATTGATCAAATGACGTGGTTATGTATTTTATAAGATAAGATGTACGAAGGATAATTCTTGCATACAAATTTAACTCCTCTCGACCCTGGACCCAAATTTAACTCCTCTGGACCCTGTGCAAGGGTATACAAGGATAAACAGGGGTATACAAGGATATTCAAGGGCAAACACGGGTATACAAGGGTAAACAGGGGTATACAAGGGTAAACAGGGGTATACAAGGGTATTCAAGGATAAACAGGGGTACACAAGGGTAAACATGATACAAGGGTAAACAGCGGTATACAAGGGTAAACAGGGGTATACAAGGGTAAACAGGGGTATACAAGGGTAAACAGGGGTATACAAGGATAAACAGCGGTATAAAAGGATATTCAAGGGCAAACAGGGGCATACAAGGGTAAACAGGGGTATACAAGGGTAAACAGGGGTATACAAGGGTAAACAGGGGTATACAAGGGTAAACAGGGGTATACAAGGGTAAACAGAGGTATACAAGGGTGAACAGGGGTATACAAGGGTATTCAAGGGTAAACAGGGGAATACAAGGGTCTTCAAGGGTAAACAGGGGTACACAAGGGTAAACAGAAGTATACAAGGGTAAACAGGGGTATACAAGGGTATTCAAGGGTAAACATGGGTATACAAGGGTAAACAGGGGTATACAAGGGTAAACAGGGGTATAAAAGGGTAAACAGGGGTATACAAGGGTAAACAGAGGTATACAAGGGTGAACAGGGGTATACAAGGGGTAAACAGGTGTATAGAAGGGGTAAACAGGGGTATACAAAGGTAAACAGGGGTGTACAAGGGTATTCAAGGGTAAACAGGGGTAAACAGGGGTATACAAGGGTAAACAGGAATATACAAGGGCAAACAGGGGTATACAAGGGTAAACAGGGGTATACAAGGCTAAACAGAGGTAAACAGGGGTAAACAAGGGTAAACAGGGGTATACAGGGGTAAACAGGGGTATAAAAGGGTAAACAGGGGTATACAAGGGTAAACAGAGGTATACAAGGGTGAACAGGGGTATACAAGGGGTAAACAGGTGTATAGAAGGGGTAAACAGGGGTATACAAAGGTAAACAGGGGTGTACAAGGGTATTCAAGGGTAAACAGGGGTAAACAGGGGTATACAAGGGTAAACAGGAATATACAAGGGCAAACAGGGGTATACAAGGGTAAACAGGGGTATACAAGGCTAAACAGAGGTAAACAGGGGTAAACAAGGGTAAACAGGGGTATACAGGGGTAAACAGGGGTATAAAAGTGTAAATAGGGGTATACAAGGGTAAACAGAG
Organism: Siderastrea radians; assembly: GCA_964017195.1. Lineage (NCBI taxonomy): Eukaryota > Metazoa > Cnidaria > Anthozoa > Scleractinia > Rhizangiidae > Siderastrea > Siderastrea radians. The sequence goes on along the minus strand of OZ024891.1, from coordinate 13,316,739 downwards.
GTATACAAGGGTGAACAGGGGTATACAAGGGTATTCAAGGGTAAACAGGGGTATACAAGAGGTAAACAGAGGTATACAAAGGTAAACAGGGGTGTACAAGGGTAAACAGGTAAACAAGGGTATACAAGGGTAAACAGAGGTAAACAGGGGTAAACAAGGGTAAACAGGGGTATACAAGGGTAAACAGGGGTATACAAGGGTAAACAGGGGTATTCAAGGGTAAACATGGGTATACAAGGGTAAACAGGGGTATACAAGGGTATTCAAGGGTAAACATGGGTATACAAGGGTAAACAGGAATATACAAGGGTAAACAGGGGTATAAAAGGGTAAACAGGGGTATACAAGGGTAAACAGAGGTATACAAGGGTGAACAGGGGTATACAAGGGTAAACAGGTGTATACAAGGGCTAAACAGGGGTATACAAAGGTAAACTGGGGTGTACAAGGGTATTCAAGGGTAAACAGGGGTAAACAGGGGTATACAAGGGTAAACAGGAATATACAAGGGCAAACAGGGGTATACAAGGGTAAACAGGATTATACAAGGGCAAACAGGGGTATACAAGGGTAAACAGGGGTATACAAGGCTAAACAGAGGTAAACATGGGTAAACAGGGGTAAACAGGAATATACAAGAGTAAACAGGGGTATAAAAGGGTAAACAGGGGTATACAAGGGTAAACAGAGGTATACAAGGGTGAACAGGGGTATACAAGGGGTAAACAGGTGTATACAAGGGGTAAACAGGGGTATACAAAGGTAAACTGGGGTGTACAAGGGTATTCAAGGGTAAACAGGGGTAAAGAGGGGTATACAAGGGTAAACAGGAATATACAAGGGCAAACAGGGGTATACAAGGGTAAACAGGGGTATACAAGGCTAAACAGAGGTAAACAGGGGTAAACAAGGGTAAACAGGGGTATACAGGGGTAAACAGGGGTATAAAAGTGTAAACAGGGGTATACAAGGGTAAACAGAGGTATACAAGGGTGAACAGGGGTATACAAGGGTATTCAAGGGTAAACAGGGGTATACAAGGGGTAAACAGAGGTATACAAAGGTAAACAGGGGTGTACAAGGGTAAACAGGTAAACAAGGGTATACAAGGGTAAACAGAGGTAAACAGGGGTAAACAAGGGTAAACAGGGGTATACAGGGGTAAACAGGGGTATAAAAGGGTAAACAGGGGTATACAAGGGTAAACAGAGGTATACAAGGGTGAACAGGGGTATACAAGGGTATTCAAGGGTAAACAGGGGTATACAAAGGTAAACAGGTGTGTAGAAGGGTATTCAAGGGTAAACAGGGGTAAACAGGGTAAACAGGGGTATACAAGGGTAAACAGGTGTATACAAGGGTAAACAGGAGTATACAGGGTATACAGGGGTATTCAAGGGTAAACAGGGGTAAACAGGGATATACAAGGGTATACAAGGGTAAAAAAGGGTAAACAGGGGTATACAGGGGTAAACAGGGGTATACAAGGGTAAACAGGGGTATATAAGGGTAAACAGGGGTATTCAAGGGGTAAACAAGGGTAAACAGGGGTATACAAGGGTAAACAGGGGTATACAGGGTAAACAGAGGTATACAAGGGTGAACAGAGGTATACAAGGGTATTCAAGGGTAAACAGGGGTATACAAGGGTAAACAGGGGTATACAAGGGTAAACAAGGGTATAAAAGGGTAAACAGAGGCATACAAGGGTGAAGAGGGGTATACAAGGGTATTCAACGGTAAACATGGATATACAAGGGTAAACAGGGGTATACAAGGGTAAACAGGGGTATACAAGGGTAAACAGAGGTATACACGGGTAAACAGGGGTATACAAGGGTATACAGAGGTATACAAGGGTAAACAAAGCTTTACAAGGGTGAACAGGGGTGTACAAGGGTATTCAAGGGTAAACAGGGGTATACAAGGGTAAACAGGGGTATACAAAGGTAAACAGGGGTGGACAAGGGTATTCAAGGTTAAACAGGGGTAAACAGGGGTATACAAGGGTAAACAGGGGTATACCAGGGTAAACAGGGGTATACAAGGGTAAACAGGGGTATACAAGGGTAAACAGGGGTATACAAGGGTATTCAAGGGTAAACAGGGGTGAACAGGGGTGTACAAGGGTATTCAAGGGTAAACAGGGGTATACAAGGGTAAACATTGGTATACAAAGGTAAGCAGGGGCGTACAAGGGTATTCAAGGGTAAACAGGGGTAAACAGGGGTATACAAGGGTAAACAGGGGTATACCAGGGTAAACAGGGGTATACAAGGGTAAACAGGGGTATACAGGCTTAAACAAGGGTAAATAGGGGTATACAGGGGTAAACAGGGGTATACAATGGTAAACAGGGGTATATAAGGATAAACAGGGATAAACAGGGGTATACAAGGGTAAACAGGTGTATTCAAGGGTAAACAGGGGTAAACAGGGATATACAGGGGTATATAAGGGTAAACAGGGGTATATAAGGGTAAACAGGGGTATACAAGGGTATTCAAGGGTAAACATGGGTATGAAGGGGTAAACAGGCGTATACAAGTGTAAACAGGGGTATAGAAGGGTAAATAAGCTTGTCTGCCAATATCAACATTTGGGGAATAGCCTAAATTTCTTGCTTTAAGCAAGAACCGTTTGAAATATTAATTTTAGCAGCAACAATGTAATTAAAGCTTACTGAAAACAAAAAGGATGCTTTGTTGCCCTTTTACTTGGCCAACAAATAACATAATATGATTCCCAGTCGAGTGAACAAAAACTACATCTGTCGGCTGTTTACAACCGGAATGAAAATTAAATTATTTAAGCGCTGGACTAACGGTAAATAAGAAACAACAAGCTAATGATCGATCGGAAAAGCTCTAAAAAGCTGTTCACTGAACAGAAACAATAAGCTCAGAACTAAGCGTATTTCACAACAAAAGTCTTACCTGGCATTGTAACCTGTTTGACTTGATAGTTGACCCAAATTTCTGAGCAATGCAGCAAAAAATGAAATGTTATCCACTTTCCGAGAAACTATTTACGATTCTTAAGTGGAAATTTACACCATTGACGGTCCGGAAAGTGGTCAGTATAAAACTGCGGACTGCGGACTGCGGACCGGACTGGGTATAAAACATGGACTGGGTATAAAACGCGGACTGAATATAAAATGAGGACCGAGTTTAAAAATTGCTGTACTGACCGATAAATATAAAAAAAGCTACTTTTTCAGTTTTCTCGAGTGCTTTTGAGTTGTTGAAGAATCTTGCTTCCCCGGCCGTTTAAGCTTTTTAAGCCGGTCTGAGTCGAACGCCAACAAACGTAAACATTGCAAATTCAAAGTGCGTACATAATTTCAACTGTGCAATAGAAATCGTTAACATTTAGCAGTTCTACTCTGGAGATGACTTTTTACCCACCTCTTTTGTTTTCCTATTTAATCTGAATTTCAAAATTAAGAACGTCGTTTAAATGTATATATTTTTTATTTAGGGACTTCAGGTTAATCATGACCAAAAGTACAAAACGGATAAGAAACCAGTCGGGAAAGAACTCAAAGCTTCATCTGGATCGGCTCTTTAGAGAGAATAAAAATTTGTCTGCGGATGAACATTCAGTTTCTTGATTCCATTAATTTCACAGTCCAAGAGCCAATTTTGCACTTGTTGATTTAATTTCAGTCCGCATTTTATACTCAGTCCGTAGTCCACCAGTCCATTTGTTTTAATAGTGTTCGACTCAGGGGCCGATTACATGGCGAATTTCAGCCCGGGCTGAAATTTTGGACCGCCCACTGGGCTGAAATTTTGTTGCGATTACATGGTGAATTTCAGCTCGGGGGCAATGTTTAAAATTGGAATGGAAGAGGTTGCAGGAAAACGTTTTCAGTTACATTAACAACTCAAGCGGTGCGCATGGCCAAGGTCATATTTCAGCCCGGGCTGAACTTTGAATGCAATAATACGAGGTTTTTCAGCCCATTTGACCGGGCTGCTGGAAATTTCAGCCCGGGCATGTAATCGCAAACGTCTTCTTAAGAAAATTTGTTCAGGAAACCGAGCTGAAATCTCAGCCAGGCTAACCGGACTGAAATTCGCCAGGTAATCGGCCCCTCAGAAACTGCTTAAACGGCCGGGGAAGCAAGATTTGGTCTTCGACAAACTGTCTTTAGCAGATTTAATAATTCTACGGCTTTGTTCTTCTTGAAAAGGGATGAGGTAAATCGAAGTTGACAAATTTAATTCGTCGGGTTTCCACAAATGTTTCTCTGTTGCGTGACATCAGGTAAGCAAGTCGCTGTCGGCTTCAAAAGTACTCTAGCAGATTTCAACGTGCAACTCCAGAACTCCCAAGCTTAAATGTGTAATTTATATTTATCTTACCTAAGCCGTGTGACAATCCCACTCTCAACCTCTCTGTAAACAAACTGTGTTTAAACCTAATCTCCCTCCTTTAAATTCAAAGTTCCTTGTTGTTGTCTGATTTGGAAGTAATTTTCAGAATTTTCAAAGCCATATTTTCAATTACTGAACGAAATACTGTAAATAAAAGACACCCAACTCAAAAGCGCTGGAGAAAACTGAAAAAGCAGCATTTTTTGAGCTTTATGGGACAGTACAGCAATTTTTAAACTCAGTCCGCATTTTATACTCAGTCCGCGTTTTATACCCAGGCTTGTCCGCAGTAAGCAGTCCGCAGTCCGCAGTCCGCAGTCCTTGTTTTATACTGACCGGTCCAGAAAGCTAGGAAAACATCTCTTCAAACCATTTTTCTCCAGTTGGAGCTGTGCAACCGCGCCTCAAAAGGGCACAAGTCTCCCTCAACAATCCGTCACATTTGGTGCCCAGTACTCCGCGTGCGTACAAATTCACATCGCTAAGCTATATGAAAACGACTTTTTTTTTAAAAAAACTGTTAACGCAGTTGGAAAGAGCATAGTCTGAAACCAAATATGCTGATTCGTTTTTGCATTTATATTAAAACCTCACAAAACAGGGGATTATCAAAAGTTTAAGGCTCATTTTTATTTCGTTTTTCTCAAAAGAGAGAGTAATAACGGTCGTTTTTGAAAAACTTACAATTTTTTCTGCAATATGACTGGGAGAAATTACGGATATATTGAGATCAATGCAGTTTTTAAAGTGATTTGAAATATTCCATGCGCTCCAGTGGTCACGTGTCCGATGACGTCACAACAATAAGGCTGTCATGTAAAGTTCTATTAAACGCCGGAGTTTGCTTCTCTCCGCCTTAAACTGCCATAGCTGCAGACTCCTTACCAGTCTCCTGGGAAATGCTCCTGTACAGAACCACCTTAACTTTCAAATGCCAGATGTAAACTGGCAATTTCCAAATTGCTCATTCCAATGACCATCAGGGCACGTTATCTGCTTTTGAATTAATAGGAGCCTGTTCTTGCAGTGAGCTAAAACATCTTTTATTGCCATAGACACGTGATTAATGACGTCAACACTCTGCCATTGATATGAGGGATAACTTTTACGTAGATGTAAATACCACACGGTACAGCGTCATCTTCGACCACAAGTTAACTGAGTTATTTAGCATTAAAATTTTTTCAGGAGCAAAGCATGCTGGGATGGTTCTTATTATAATTATAATATTGTTTCAATAATTATTATTAAATTTAAAAAGACTTGAGGGAGATGAGAGAGATGAGGGAGATGCCATCAAGCAAGAAATTAGAGAAAGCAGTGCTGTGTTTACGGTCATCCCACGTTAACTTAGCTCAAAGTGTCAGCTCAGTAACTTCTAACTCTTCACGGTAAAAAGAAATACGATATAAACTTTTAGTTGATTAAATCTTTTCTTCTAGCTTACCCGTGAATGCAAAAGCACCAGTTTTGACCTGAAGGGAAAATACATTTCTTTTGAGTTAGCGGAGGTTCGAGTAAATTTGGTTACTAGCATGCAGAAGAACTTCACGCAAACGGTGTCAGTGACGGCTACCGCGAGACAACAATCCGCTGCACATAGGCTACATCTTGGTACAATTTACATCCGTCCTCTGCAAATCAACTATGTGATATGGTCAAAGCCTGCGCATTAGAGCAGCAAATCTTCCCCGTTTTGAGCTGCCTCCGGGACCTTCTGACAGGGCGCGAAGCAAACGTTCGAACACTAGGAATGCACGAGACATAGACGTCTAGGCTTCTCCGTCATAGCTACGTCAACTTCATTTTATCATTACCAAGAAAGAGCATAAACAAATTTACCCAACACCATTTTATTGTTTTTTTTTCTTATTGTTTTTTGTTTTCATGTGTTTTTTTTTTCAGTCTGCATTGCCGCTACTCAAATTGAATCTTATAAATTCCATTCTGCATTTTAGCCCAACAAAATAAAATAGAAAACTGCATTATGACAGCGTTATATAATCCCTTGTAATTCTTGATTCCGGCTACTTCATATTAATAAAGTGAACTAGTTTTACAACGCATTGTATGTAACAACGCAGTTGTGTTGCAACTGATCTAAACGCCCTCTTTCTTCTACAACAAGATGAAGGGAAGATAACATTTCTTTGTTGTATCCTCGAAAATGTTAAAAGCCCATCTATTATATGAGAACAAAAAGAGATCATTGCAACTATTTGACAAAGAATCTGAAGAAATAATGCGTCAAAGGATTCGAACCGTTCGATTCCTGTTTAAACCTGAACTTTTTTCGGGCCCTACTTGCAACAGTAGATGGGATGATCTACTGTCCAATTCATATGAATTTATTTCAATTTCACATTATACCCTACATTAACTCGCTATAAACCCTTAAAGCAAAGCAGTGCAACCCAAACGGATAACCACAATTATAACGCTATCCTAGTGAGAATAGTGGTTGTCTCAAAATTTCCCAGTTTCTTGTTATTCATGGCGAAATTAAGGCGAATCTGGTTGAAATCCTCCGTTATTTTGTCCCCATCATCAAAGACCACATTGTAAGCATCTTTCTGGTAGCATGCATTGCTGTCTCTACTCATCTTGGACTTGACTGTGGCAGAGTAGTATCTGGATTTTCCTGGCCAATGGGCTATCACACGCTGACCAGGGTCTACATTAGTGTAACACGGCAGCTCGTCGAGTATTACCGCCGATGGGTCGCTCATCTTTAGTTCAATAGTGCTTCCATCGTCGTATTCGATGTGGACAGTACTAGAGGTGACACTATCAACGAATCCGCGGTAGTATTTACCGTTTGTGTAGCGTGCAAACACTCTGGCGCCCACAGTAATAAACCGGCAGAACAGAAAAATTAACGTGAAACCCGAATAATGCAGCCATAGAAGGGCCTTAAGAAACCTTGTAGCGGCCAAACCTAGACTGCAAAATATGCTCACTGATCAAAAACGCAAAATAATATAATGTGAAGTCTTCTAAGCTCAAAACAATATTAAGTTTGTGAACTCAGTCATTAAACTTAAAACCCAAGTGTATCCCCTTCTCTGGACCTTCACATTCGTAAAATCTATATCAATACATTTTTGCGTATTTTATGCAAATCAATTCCGTCCTGATATCTAGCCCATAAGAACGTTGACAGAGAGAGGAGGGAGGCACAAATTGCCCGCTCTGGCTTCGAATTTCTAAAGCTTTCTTATAAACTAGCAAAACCCACCAAATTTTGTGACTCTGATTCCTAGCATTTATCTAGGGGCAATTTGGTGTGACATGTCGTTGTTTATCAAGCCTGGTGTCGCCATGAAAGCCACATATTGACAGCCATTACGTTAAAAATTAACTTTTAGATTATTTAATTGTTCTTGTCTTAGTTGTAATTCTTGTTTGGCCGAATTGGTGGTTTTCAGAGATTTTGAAAAGTTCAAGAAATCCAAGATGGCGGATCTAAGATGGCCACCGTTTACAAATCATGACGTAATTCCCACGTCATGTGGCGTCATTAGGCCATGTTGTGGACCTCAAAGAAAATATTTTTGGACATGCTATTTAACCTCGAAGTTTTGGTTCTTTAATACTCTCGGAGATAAGTACACGAAAATGGTCAGAAACACTGACGAAAATGGAGATTTTCAAATGAGCACTTTTGCAAACTTACCGTTTTTAGTGTTGACGGGTGAAGAAACATAATTTTAACGACGCATTGGTGTACGGACTGGTGAAAACGCTGATGCCACTTTCGAATGTGTTAGTTTTGAGAATAGTCGGGAACTTATAAAAAGAAATTTGCTTTGAAACGCAAAACGCATTAGAGTTGACAGCTGGTTAGAGCCATACGAAACGCTTTTGTAGACGAAAAGATTTTGACGCGTTTTGGGACAAATAAAAGGAGGTTTTTGAACAGGGCCTAATCAGTGCTGCATATTCAGATTGTGTATATGTGAGGGACTTAAACCTAGCCTTATCTTTTTAACTTACGCTTATGAGGAGAGTCTTGATTTGAAAGGATCCTCAATTGGCTTAAGGAGTAGATATCTTCGTCGCCGTCATCAAATTGAACGTCGTAGCCGTCTGCAGATTTAGCAGTAACGAAGCCTATGTGGTATTTTTTACTTCCTTTATACTTAGCCACGACGTGGTGACCTACATTCACTTCACTGGGTGCTTGATCTGGTAATACTGCTGAAACGTCCCCGTTGCTGTAAGTGAGCTTGTCGCCGTCCGTGAAGATGACAGTTGTCTGGTGATTTGATTTGTGAAGGACGTTGGCACTGTAATATTTGTTATTCGACCAACGGGCGATGACTGGAGACCCGCTAGCTGCAACATTAATAAACAAATAAACGAATAATAACTAACTAAATAAATAGCAAATAACAAACAAACAAACAAACAAACTAACTAACTAACGAACTAACTAAACAACTAAATAAATAAATAAGTAAATAAGACTGGTAATACCCATATTATATTGTTCAACCGAGGAATGTCGTTTTAAAAAATCCAGGAATTATGCATTTTATTCAGAATTTAACGTTGCATTTAGGTATCATCAAATGTCTGAAGATATGAAGTTTACAAGCATGAGTTGAAATTTTTGCTCTAGAATTTAAGAAATCTAGGGCGAGCCAACTTTGCCAAGCTGAATTTCTTCTTTTTCGTTCAGTGTGATTTTGTCTGCTGCAATATATGTTCATGTCCATCGCCGCATGACCCTAATGTTCCAAACAAACAGATCAATATGGACCCGTGTTGCTTAGTTGTGGTCAAAGCCCGAGTTAACATGGGAACGTCAACATGCAGATAAAGCAACAAAACCACCATTAACGGGAAATGCTTGTTACCTTGTTCGCAGAATTGTCCTTTGAAGCTAGAAGGGCAGAGACACGTGAAAGGGAAACCCTCTGAAATGCACGTTCCACCGTTCTCGCAAGGGCTATCAAAGGCAAGGATCTATGGAAAACAAATTGAAACAGAATAGACTTGGGTTCAGAAATGCAACCTTGTAATGAAATTACAGGGGCGTAGACTGAGGTTTTCTTATTGCGCGTTGGAGCTCCCTAATGAGCATTGGTTAGCGCTAGTGCTTTCCGTTAGGCTTTATAGGGGTCAAGCACTCTCTATACTCGGAAAAATTGGGACTGAAAGCCTAACATTTTGTACAGTGGTTAATCACTAAACTTAAAAATCCAAAAAGTGTGACTGCTTTTTCACGAAATAGATGGTTTGCTGTTAATATTATTATCTTCTTCCTCCGCGAGTGGCTCACGGGTATCTAAGGACCGTTCCTGGCCACGCCCCTGGGTTTTGTTTACCCTCCGACAAGAATAAAGTTGTTTATTTTCCCATCCTTCTCCCTTGTTTACTGGGAAGGGAAGTGGTAGTGTTTTAATATTCATAGAGGGCAGGGTCGAGTCATAGCTGGGAGCAACAATCAATTTGACGTTCCTGGTTTTAGTTAATCAAAAGAGATATGACTCACAATGCCTAACAGGATTAAATCTTTTCGATTTCTCAAAGTTGCTATGTCCAAATGACCCAGACTGGCCTAGGATCACACCACTATCCATGGGTTGCTCATTGGATGAAGGCTTCCCAGGAACTGTGGACAAAAAAAGGAAACAAATTAGTATTTGGACCAAACGCCTCATCTTTAATTATTTTGGATGATTCATAGGCAACGTTTCAGGCCCAGCCTCAAAATATATTTTTTCACTTTGCTATTTTGCCTTTAAGTTCATTAGTTGCTAAAGGTTGTTATGTTACATGGCAACTATAACAAGGAATATAACAAAGAGTGGGCGAAAGAACTCCAAAATGTCTGCAAATATAGATTGTGACCTGTGAATGCACGTGCCGACAACAGGTAGTCGTGCACATCCCATTGAATTGCCCCACATTATTTACGTTTTATCTAATGTCTTCTTACATTATGGTGTTTGTGATTAAGAGATAGTTGGTTTTGTTCAGTGTACGAAAACCAGGATTGTGATCTGTCTGTAGCTAGAAAAAAGGTACTTGTGAGATTTAAGAGGCCTAGGCAAACTGTAGCTTTTTGTCTTTTTGTGTTTGTTGTTGTTTCTTTTTCATTTTCGTAGTTTTTTTGCTGCAAGGGAGGGGAAGCTGGGCAAGTACGTCAGGTTGAAAGTCCTTGTCAACCTACTCGCTTGCTTGCTTACTTACCCTCCTACGTATTTGCTTTCAGGGTGAGGTAAATAGCCCCATACCCAACCCCAACATGGAAGACAAGGGGTGTCACTAAAACTGGAAAGAGAAAAAAACTACTTTGTACCACGCGCGTCACAACAACGACGGAGATTTGTCTCTTCATTATATAGAACGTTTTTTGGTTGTTTTTAATTAGTTTTCACATGTATTTCAGAGCTTAAGTTGGTCCTTAGAGCATGCACCCCAATTGTCCATGGTTTAAACTGCCGAGCTGCCTTCCAAACCAAGCTAAAGTAAGCACTGTTTATAGTTTCTTACTCATCTCTTACTTCTATATGCTCCAGCAGAACACCAAAAGGTAAACGGCGCAAATAGTGCAGTCTGGAAACAGGAAACGTCGATATCACTATAAACAAGTTGAACGCATTGCACATTTCTATTTGAATGTATACTGCATATGAAAAATCTGATACTGCCTTTTTAAACATTCGTTTTGAATTCATATTCTTGATTCCCTGCTTTTTTGTAAAATTAACCAAACACGATCTTCTGTACAAGGAAATTTAGACGAAGAATATTCCTGGCTATTCATGGCTTCCTTCATCAGCTACGAGTTCTTGGATGAGTTGTTCAGATTCCAAATGGAATGTCTCAACAGTAAAAAGTAGAAATGGTCGTTTTTGATTCAAAATACAACAACTACTTGAATCTCGACTAAAAATAATAGGATAATTTGATTCTTTTGAATGATACTCTGGCTGATAACCAAACATCAGTATTAATTTTGATATTGGAGCTGCACGGTAGAAACACAAACAATAAGCCGTTTCTAGGATTGATTACGATTGATGGTATGTCAGACCAACACTAATGCGGCATTCAAAGTGACTTGGTCTTCCTGTTTTTCACTAGTCCATGGCATGTCAAGTTTGGTCCTCTAAGATGTTATAGTCTCTCTTTATATTGCTGAAAGCGTTTACACTGCCTATTTCAATTTACAGTTCCAAAGCAGCCAAAATAAAATCGGGTAAAGCCGTAACCAGCATTCAAAATTGACGTCAAATCTGGATTAGTTTGGCAAGATTTCAGGAGCACCCTGCCGAAATTCCTTTTTCGATTAGTTCTGAGCTCATGTAAAGGACATATGTATTTTGTTTTGAATGTGTTCAGTCAGGTTCAACTAAAAGAAAAATTAACAAGTTGAATGTGAGGCGAAATTACCCCCAAATCTCCATTTGACATTAACACTTCCTGTTCTCCAGTACAACCTTTCTGTAAGTATTGCACATGCATGGCAATTTCGCTCATTGTTAGTGATAATTTCGTAGCACAAATGACTCATGGTTTTCTTTGCTTTGTGTTTCTGTTAATGGTAGAAAAAAGCAGTTTTTAAACCCAACAATCTTGCATTGGCGCATAGCGGACGTTCAACGACGCCTTGAGTAAACCCCTCCCCCCCCCCCCTTTTAAAGAGTTTTATTATGTTTCTTTTACAACCCTTAAATTACACTTTGATGGAAAGGACATAGAACCGCAAGGAATTGGACAAAATGTCACTGGAATGTTCTTAAAGGAAGAATATGCGATGTAAATTTGAAGAGCTATTTTAGATAGGAAGACTGCAATACCAGTCGTAACCAAGGCAACACCAGTTTTTCACAATTCTTTTAGATTTTCAAATTTCTGCGATGCATGAGTTATGGGCTGCCTTTCCGCAAGTGATGTTAACGAATACAGACACAGACTCTAAACGTTGACTTGGACATCGCAATAGAATGCCACCCGATCGCTTGTCTTAAGGGCTGCACCAAGATCTTGGTGCAGATCGTGCTATCAACTTCTGCAACTTAGTGCAGATCTTGCTATCAATTTCTGTTAGCAAGTTGAACGAAAGTTACCAGTAGATTGGTTATTTCCTTGAAAATTATCTTTCAAAGAACTAGAACTAGGTTGATCAACCATGATCTCTGTTATTTTAAAGGTTCGTGTACCAAGTGATTAAATAGCTACTAACCTCACACACGTCTTTTACTTTGGTCCTGCTTGATACCCTCAAAGGGAAAAAAAAGATTCTGCAAGGGCGCTGGCAAGATATACTTCTGCATCTACGTGATGCTCTAAGGTCTTTAATATTCTTATGGGTGATCGTTGCTTAGTTTTATTTCCTGGTCTGAAAGCACGTAAATTAAAAGGACGTTCGAAAACCTTGTAAACACTTCCCTTCTTAATTAAACAGCCGGATTTAAAAGAAATATAGTGATTGTCTGGAAGAAGACACATATTTTCAATGCTTATGAAACAATTGCATGCTCAATTCACTGTTTTCCATATACTTCTAAAGGTACTAGTTGGGAAAGATCTCTTAAACATTACAACATTTTGTCTTTGGTGATCATTTCCTCAGTTGATCAAGTGTCAAGTGGCGACACCGTAAGGGGAATTACTTACTTGTCACGGGAGTTAAAGGGTTAAAATTAATTGAAAAATACATTGGTGTAGACTTCCTGTTTGCGAAGTTAAGAAATATAAACGTTTTAACTTAAACTATCTTGAGAAACCTTTTTAGTCCATGCGGCAGTTTTAATTCTGGACTTCAAGAATAGTTATACACGTTTAATGATGTATCAGTGTCTTGAACTTGACAATAAATTCCCTGCTTTTTTTGCTTAAAGTAGCTGATAGCCAATATGATCAGTGTGTCATTCAAATTGACTGTGTCTTCCTGTTTTTGAACTAGTCCACGACGGGCCAAGTTTAGTTTAAGAAAGCTTTTCAAGTCACCGAGGAAATGCGATCGTGGTCAGACTCTTTACAAACATTCTTTTGGAAGGAAAGGAATTAAAATTATATATTTCTTAAGATATTCAAAAGCTTCATTATCTGCCTTGATGTTAAATAGGTGCACGAAACACAGACTCCAAAATTTTATTTGGACATGAACATATGCCGCTAATTGTTCTAAAACATAAGTAATTACATAAATCAATCATATAAATGGAGGAGAAAATGAAACTCGATCGTTTGATTGTACAGAGACATTTCGATACACCGACGTTAAAAGTTGAGCAGAAGTTGCCGACTCGACTAAACACTAATAGCAATTAAAATTCTCAGACAACTGTTTGGATAACATTCTTGATTTTACGTCTTATAATAGCTAAAACTAGGTCGACCAACTATGCTATCTCTGCCAACTATTTTAACCCTTTAAGCCCCAGCATCATTATTAAAATTCTCCTTACTGGTCTTCATACACTTTGTTGAGTACTAGTTAGGAGAACTTGTCGAAATATCAAGGCAACTCATCTTTGGTGACCATTTCCCTAATTCTCATGACCTGTATATGTTTTAATGCAGTGACATGATGAGGAGAAATTAGATGCTGATCACTTTTGGGGCTTATTAAAGAGTGAAGTTTCTTGTTCACTGTGGATGAAAGGCTATCACCTCACATGAGACGTTTACTGAGCTCCTTCAGGCTAGACACCCTCACAGGAATAAATAGTTACCAAACAACTCTGCTGCTGCATCTACGAAATCGTACAAGGTCGTTAATATTCCACTGGGTGATGTCAGCTTAGTTTTGTGCCTGTGAGGCAAAGTATTAATACGGTATTTGAAAAAAACTAAAGAAATAGAAGCTGTTTCCCTAAATGGCCATATGTTGTTTTGGAATGCTTAAAAATTTCAAATCCATTTTATATTTTAATACTGGGCTGTTGAGGGGCGTAATGTAATTATAAATTTATGTAGACTTCCTTGTCTGCGAACTAGAAAATGGCGTTCCAATACTTATCTGTAATTTTTGTTCAATTAAAAGTCCAAGCACTGGTTTGATGCCAGAGGTTTGGTTATGTGCAACATTTTACTGATCCACAAACAAGAACTTCCTATTAATGGAATATTCTTAAAACACAGAGCAAAGTGTCATTATTCAAATCGACAAGGACTTACCATATGTGGATTGATTTTTCAACATTAAGCACTAGTAGCGTTGTACGATCCAAATTTAATTTTTTTTGAAGACAGACAAACTCTATAAGAAATATTCAAATTTGTGGCTCAACACTCTTGCTTACTTATAAATATGTTTTCTCCGTTTGTAACAACCAATTTCATAGCTTAAGAGGCCAGAAAGGGAAGATTTTTATAGGTATAATGAATTTGAAGTCACTGTGTTTACCGCCTGTCACTTATCACCTGCGCTAAGAAATTTTGAGCTCTGCGGATCGGCACTCGGCTATAGATATTTTTTTCTCTCCCGTTCATGTCAACAGATTTCTGAGCTGAACAAGTCACTTGAAAGCTAAAAGAGGATAAAAGGCTAATTTTTCATTTAACAGTTTGTTCACAAAGTAAAGATTGGGATCGTAGCGGCGCTACTACCGCGTCGGAAAAACTACGTAAATTTGGATTGCTGGTAGGAAAAAGCTCAAAAAATCGCCATCATCATAACGCGATTATGGGAAGAGTTTATTTCGAATAAAGGCTTTTACTCCGTGATAAATTCCGATAAGTTTGGATCAAATTCAAAGATTAATTAATGTTACCATTAATCAGAATGCCCCATTACCAGGAGAGGAAGAAAGCAATGTCTTACATAACACGCCATCCAACATTTCTCAACCCAACTAGACAATGCCTCTTAAAAAGATTGACCAAACTGGCTTCTTTTCAGTTCGCTGAACATTGATTTGAATGTATTCTACCGAGGGGACGTCCTTGCCATGTGAGAAAAATATCGAACGTCATGCATCAGAAGTGGCAACTTAACAAATTATATTTAATCTGTTCAAAAAAATATGTCACAAATTGGAAATTTTTACCGTGCCAGTAAAATATGGCGCACCATCATTACCGGACACCGGAGATGAAAGCCCAGTATTAGCCCGTTTAATTAGCTTTTAACTATCCAAGACTATGTTCGTAAAGGATTTGATCACAATCTTTTTTACTTCAGTAACTTGTTCTAAAAACAGCTTTTTGAACTAAACTTGGCTTGCCATGGACTAGTTCAAAAACAGGAAGACATTGTCAATTTGAATGACACACTTCTCTTGTTGATTATAAGTTGCTTTATCCCAGGAAAAGTAGGGAATTTATCGCCAAGTTCCAAACACTGATATATCATCAAACGTATATAGGCATTCTTGGAAGTCAACGGAACGAGACGTGCAACGTACAAACGAGAATTGAAACTACCGCATAGTTTATAAAGGTTTCTTAAGATATTTTAAGTTCAAACGTTATTTCTTTACTACACAAAGAGGAACTCTTTGTCACTTTATATTTTAATTAGTTAACCCTTAACTGCCAATAGTGACAAGCAAGTAATTTTGCCTTACGGTGTCACTACCTGATCAAGCATGCTGGTCAAATAAGGAAATGAACACCAAAGATAAAATGTCGTGGTATTTCTTAACTAGCACCATAGGAAATATACGGAGAACAGTCAAGAACAGCAAGCTGCTGATATGGGCCTTAAAAGGTCAAGTCCTGATTCTTGTTATATTAGCCTTACAAAATAAAAATCACTTCAATCCTCTCTTAAATGTTTACGAAAGGAAGTGTTTACAAATATGGATGCTTTCAGTCACGAGTACAACACTAAGCAACGATCACCCATTAAAAAGTTAAGGACGTTAGAAAACAACGTACATACCGAAGTATATATAGCCAGCGTCTCTGAAAACCCCTTGTATTCCTGTGAGGGCATCAAGCCGGAAAGACCTCAACAAAAGACATAAGGTTAGTAGCCTTTAATTCAGAGCAGGACACAAACTTTAAATTTAACAGAAATCATGTTTGATCGAGCTACTTGTAGGTTTAGTAATTGTCAACTAAACAATTTTTTACTATTTTTTTCTACAAGAAATTTTAAGGAAACAACAATCCAGTGGGTATCTCGGAAAGTTAGAGTGTCTTTAATATTGTCAATGCACATCCCCTAAGAAAAACGGTCGAGTTGCATTTGTTTCTGTCTTTAACGTTATCGTGGCTATACCGCCAAAGACAAGCGGTTGGGTTGCATTTTTTCCTTTGCTTGTGATAGATATAATCCAGCTTTATTTGTAGAGCAGATGATTGCAGGATTTTGATGTCCAAGTTAATTGTAAGCATATGTGTTTGACACGGCTTTTTGCGAGAAGGCAGCCAATAAAGCAGTTGGAAATCTAAAAGAATTGTTAAAAAGGACTTAAAGGAAATCACCCTCTCCTTTATTCTAGCATCACAGGTTCCATCCCCAAGTTAAACGTACCCACGTTGTTTTAACCTCCTAATTTCATGTTGCAGGCGGCCATTTTCTCTGATTGATAGTTTCCGTGCATTGTAAATAGTTTGTCTCATATTTAGCTCGTTATATCAGAAGAAATGAAGGACCCTTTTGACCATCCGTTCAATACTTGTTACCCTCTCTAATCCCAGCTGTAGTCGTAATACTATGTTTATAAATAAGCCTAAAGACAGGTGCTCTCCTGAGTTTAAGATTGATGTGGAACGGGAGAATAAAAAGTATAAATTTCGTTCTCGCTACATCACGGCAGAAACTAGCCTGGTCTTTGTGGAACGTCGAATAATTCCTGTTTTCAGGAGGAAATCACTGTCACTTCCGTTTCCGGAACACCACTCCGCCATAATTTTTAATGTAAACTGTAAACAGCAAGCTAATTGCATGTGCAACGATGCTTATAGCGCTGCTATAAAAGAGGTTGTCAGAGAACGACAAACTAAGCAGTCTTCAACGAGGCAAGTCACAAGGCGAAGAGATCCCATTCAGCGACGATCTATCCGGCGTTGGTTGTTAGGACATCGAAAAGGTGAGAAATGTGAAGTGGATAAACAAATATGGTAGTTCGAATCAGGACAAATTACGTCTTTGGAAACAAAAGAAGCTAAACTAGGAATAAACGACAATAGAGCTGCCCTCGCTGTTAAGAAACATGCTACGACTTCAAGAAACTTATTCGTTTCTGACAAATCGTAATATTTGATTGAGTCCTTTAATCCAGTGTCTCAATTTAAAACGACAGCAAATATTGCTATATCATTTTATTGCTCTCTTGGAATGCAAACGTTGTAGGATTTAAAGGCGCTCTCTGAAAACCTTATGCAGCACGGGCGAAGCAAATCGTTACCAATTTATCAAAAATCTCAGCGTTTAATCATTACTTCTAGTCTCGAGTTTTAGAAGTTCAAGCTAGTCCACAAGCTTGAAAAATTTTTCAACTTTGTTCACGTTCCTTGCAAAACTTGCTAAAAAAATCCTTGCTCATAAACAGTGCTTGATTTGCCAACAACAAGAGGAAAGGGAGCGTTCCTTTTACAGCGCCAGCCCTGCGGGCTAGCCTTTTCTGATAGCTCTAAACAAAACACCTGAAAACAGATTGCCGCACAAAGCTAACTGAGCACTCGCTTCAGTTCACAGGTTTCCCAATCTGTACGCTGATATCGATTGAGAAGTATGGCTCAAACTGGATGGTTTACTGCTGCTTTGTTGCTGCTGTCCATCGTTGCTGTTGGTAAGGTCATTAATTCAATAAGAATCATCCCTCGACGAGAACATATAAAAAATAACTGAAAAAGCAGTATACATTTATGAACTTTTAATATTTTGAGTTGGGGTAATTGTGAATCATTTCACTAGGGAAGCAAATATGATTTAATCGTTATAACCTGAATTTAGATATTCGACGAAAACATTACCCGCCTTCATTGACTATATATCTGACAAGTATTTTTCAATTGCACTTCTGGTGTGTAGGATGGAACTGAGCAATGGGGTGTAAAACAATTTAGTTTGGACTCTAGCTGAATGTCACCTAGAACTGAGGGGTCACTCACGCCAATAGCAAGTAGCAATAATAAATGCCGGAAGCCATTTTTTTTTCTTTCCTAAACTGAGGGCCTGGGTGAAAAGTGAAGTTTAACTTGTCATCTGCGTGACTATTAACGTTTAAAGAATTATTGTATATACTTACATGTGTAAACTTGTAAAATCCTTTCGGTTCCAGGACGATGCACTCAGTGCTCACTCGCATGCAGTTCATCGAATGCTAACTTTCACTACTTCAGGAATGACCAAAGCGCCAAATCTAATACCTGGAGATACATCACTCATGTGGGAATGACACCCCGTGATTACGAATCACGGGCAAAGAAATGTTTCGATAAATGTAAAAAATGCTGCGTCGATGAGCAGGCAGGTTCACCAAGTTTCGCTTGCTGGCCAGGTTGTGTTGCTTTCTCGTCTTATGTAAACTCAAACGGTGGTACGTGCTGGTGTTATGGATGGAATAAAAAACCCAGCTTTCAGTCTTGGTCTGGCTACCGCTCCGGATATTGCGAGTAGAAATCGCAATCAGCCACATCTAAAACACTGACAACGTGATCTAGCATTAATCCCTAACTAGACTAGGATTTAACGTAAAACGAGAGATTTACAGCTAATTTTCCTGTAAAAGAGGTGCGCGTCAGTGAATAAAATTGTACTGAAATGAGAATACGTGGTCCTGTTGTTTGCCTCGATATTAGTTAAGGGGACAGAGGAGGGTATTTAGAGCGGAAATTTTGGGGGCGTCCATAAAACCCGGAACATGTGAGAACATCTCGGAAGTTCCGATAAGAAAAATTCTGGATGAAAGAAAATGACAGCAAATAACAATTTTTGAAACGTACGATCATGAAAAGGGAAAGAGAGAGAGAGAGAGAGAGAGAGAGAGAGAGAGAGAGAGAACAGAACAGAACAGAACAGAACACTTTATTTATACACGGAATTTCTTCAATTACAGCGAATTGTTTTCCGAGAAAGCCGTGTTAAAAACTACTACATTGATAATTAAATATGTACTATATACAAATATCTACATAGAAATAAGTTACAAATAAGAGTATTACATACTATTGGAGACCTAGTGTGAATAGACGCTTTCGAAATGACTCAAGAGACTCCTCTGATTTCATCTTGTTTGGAAGTGAATTCCACAATTTAGCCCCACGATAAGAGAAACTCTTTTTCAAGATTTCAGTTCTAGGTTTTTGGAGAGTTAAATTGTAGATTGAGTCTCTTGAGGCTGTAAGCATTGCCATCACGAACCAGGTTTATTTCTTCAGTGAGGTACTCTGGAGCTCTATTATGCAAGATTCTATGCATCATAATTGCTGTATGTTGTTCGCGCCGAACTCCAAGAGTATCCCACTGAAGCATCTTTAA